>OZ010589.1:37047597-37062597 GCA_963932145.1 Acanthosepion lycidas
CTTGTGGAACAGACCACTGAAGACTTCCCAATCCCCACAATCTTAAGCTCTTCATGTCAAGGGTCATCCTTTATCTATGTTCTCATAATATGTATTATCCTATGTCAATCTGAACGTAGTTTAATTGATAGCAATTCGCAATGAGAAATTGGAGAGCCGCGTTGAGTTCGTTACATTCACTCATACGCAAATGTAGGTGGGAAAAGGTATGTGCGTATCTCTTATTACATCCCATGTATGATTAAAACAGTAGTATCTGGACGAATCATTGTTATCGCGGAGAAATTTGTTAATGTTCTCGAACTCCCCTGCCAATTACGATGTTCACAGATTTAAATGCAACGTCCATCGCTATCTTCTATCTTCCTGAATCCCTTCTTTTATTCTCCTTTCTCCACAGTAAAGTATTCTCATTCTTTTCAACCCCACCAATAAATATTATTCTTAAATATAAAAGGGGATACTAAGGTCAACACCGAGCGGCGACAGTATGTTTCATGTTTCAACGCAATCATCAGGCTTTGTGTATTGTATGATTGTTCGACTATTTATATATGCTGGTAATGGTGCATTATGGATAGCAATTCTATTGTGTTATCCTAACGTATTTTTAATAGGCGTTAACGGCTATCTTTCTCGACTTTCTTTGTGAATACGAATGCGGATATTTGCAGCTATTTTATAAAGTTGGTGTTTTTTTTTACTAATTATTTATTACTTAATTTTTTGGTGTTGAACATTACCACACTTATTTGTCTTCAGAGTTTGTGAATTTGTTTATTATTTACTTTTTTCTTATATATTGTTGTTGTTGTTGTTATTATTATTATTATTATTATTATTATTATTATTATTATTATTATTAATACACTCTACCATGATATGGAACATTTTAAACCATGAACAATTAATCGTGACGGACAACCTATGCTATCTCACGCTGCGTTTGCGTCTACAGTCAAAGCCCTAGTGGACGAATCTGGCTCATCACGAGAAATCACCCGGGTTGCTTTCTCCGGAAGAATTTTTATATCTACCTGACATACTGTATTTCTAAAACAAAGTGAAGGAATTATTGTATATTAGGTCTGATATACAACCCTCACCCAAATCCTTTTAACTATTTAAATGGTATCTATCTATATATCTGAGATGAGGTATTGTAACTATTTACACTATTTAAATACTTCGAACTGTTGTCCTTAACTTTATTGTTATATTCATAACGTTTCGGTCGTTGTACGCTATAGTCTTCTTCAGGATCTGTCTATGTATCTGAGATGAGGTATTGTATCTATTTACACTATTTACATGGTTCGGACTGTTGTCCTTAACTTTATTGTCATATTCACGACGTTTCGGTCGGTGTACGCTATAGTGTTCTTCAGGATCTGTCTATATATCTGAGATGAGGTATTGTAACTATTTACGCTATTTACATGGTTCGGACTGCTGTCCCCATCTTTATTGTTATACTGTCAACGGAAGAAAAACTTTAGTTAAGAAATCCAAAAAGTGTCTGACCCAAAGAGTTGTGAATTCAATACCTGGCCACAGCTGACAGAACAAAAACGTGGAGATTTTAGTTACTAAAGGGAATTAGCTGAAAAGGCATGGCCCGTGGAATTAAAACATCTACCCTCGTAGACAAAAAAAAGGGTTCGGTTCGAAATTCCTTCGTATATCACCTGAATAATGTCGGAGAGTACAACAGCCGGAACGTTGTGAATAAAGATGAAGATAACAGTTTGTACCATGCAAATAGGGTAAATATTTGAATGGTGTAACAAAAAAGGTCAAAGTCTTACGTATTTTTAGTAAACCGAGAATTAGAGGTGTAGCCTAGGGACATAAATACATAAATAACCCCTTCGAATAATGTGGTGTAAAGCGAGTGGAGTCACCAAATTTATATACTATTGTTTACCAAATACAAGGCTCATGAGCCACTTATGTCGAGTTATTAATGAAAGAGTTTGTTGTAAGGAGACAAGATGAAGAAGTAGGAGAGTTGCTTGATTGATTTTTTTTTTACGGATTATCAACACTTTATGCAATATTTAAAGACTAAACATATTTTGGATTGAGAATATGAATTTTTACAATCATTTAATCTCAAGCAAGACCGGAATGGAACAAAGGTGCAAGGGCTTACTGGGAGTGGAAGAGAATGAGAAAACTATATTTGATATCTAGTTAATGGAAAGACCGCACACACCCTTGCAAATACCAATAATGAAAGATTAATGAAGGTTATAGAATTAGAGAATGTCAAATATACGATATTAAAATAGAAAATAATAATTTATTCCTGTATATAGTGTCTATAATAGTGGTAGACAAATCAATCTTGCTGCGTACTTTCATTTATAGAGCCGAAACTTGGGTCACATATACCAATGATATCTACACCTATTCACTCGCTTCCGTCAGAGTTTCCTTTGCGCCTTGTTACTCTTAACTGACTTGGCTTCATCAGAAACTCCAGATGTCCTCAAATTAGAACGTTGACACTCTGCTTCAAAAGACATCTGCGAGAGCTACGCCGTGTGACTAGGATGAAAAGGACAGTCTTTCAAACAACTTCCCGTTTGTCTGTAGACAGTATAACAGGAAGGAAGTAGTGAAGAGATATAGAGCATTGTTTAATCAACTTTTGCCTGTAGACAGTAGAGGCTGTCGACAGTGAGTCATGGAAAGATAAAAAGCTCCATGTAACATAGTTTTACAAAAAAATTATCGGTGGGAAAACAAAAAAGAAATGGTGATAGTTTTAATCTCTCTCTACTTTTTTTTATTATCTATCTATCTATCTATCTATCTATCTATCTGATTGTCAAAGGTTCTGCAGCTGTAGCAGAAAAAAATTACCCATCAAGATGAGCCTTGTTATCCAAAAGAAGTTATTTCACGCACTTGTAAAATATTCATAAATCTTCGTTTACAAAGCCAAACAATGATATTCTAAATTTTTATACGCAAGATGATTCCTCTTTAGGAATTCTTTTTAAATCCCACATAGAATTGAAAAACAGATTGTCTTTCAGCGATGCATTACAAATGTCTATACATTTCCTTACAAAGACTTCACACTTACAATTATAGCGATACTACGCCCAGATAACAATCAGATTTATCAAGGAACATTTTCAAAGTTGGCAGATCAAACTTTTTTCAATTTTCATATTGGTTTCTACCGTATTAAAATAATCTTAATGAATATAATCTTTATGGACGCCATAGCAATATACATTACATTATAAATTTCGACTTTTTAACTACAGCGGCATAATTACAATTAAAATTAATTCAGATTGCATTTTATTCCAGTAAAACATTTGCAAACTTTCGTATTTAGAAATTAACCCAACTCCATTTGTAACATCGGGTGTATGCAGGAAAGGTAAATTAGTTAATTTTAGGAATTAAAAAAAAAAGAATTTTCTAACTAGCAGTCGATCTCTGCGTGATGTTGAATTGCAACATATTAAAATCCGATATCTTAGAGTTCAGAAGATTCGCCAAAGTACTAAATTCTCATTGCAGAAAAGAAAAACAAATAAATTATATAGGGTCAGCTGACGGTCGCACTTAAACCTTATTTTGCACGTTCGTCAGAAAGAAAAAGATACATGTGTCCAGTTGAAGTGCCTTTTCAGTCGATCGGGAATTAACGAATTATCAATTTACGAAAAGGTGAGGAACTTGTTGCATCAGGAGTTTCTCCTTAAAAAAAGATTTCAGTAACAATTTATACTTCGTAGCGAACCAGCATTCCTGCAACTGTTAGGAAGTGGAAGTCAGTCTCTCTCACACATTTGCTCTCTAGGCATCACTGACGTTTCCCTACTAAGAACAATAAAAGCAGCTAGTACATACCATACGCCTTCTGCAATTTAACATCACGATAAAAAAAATAAATTTAAAAAAAAATTCTTCTAGTGGAAACTTGGTATTCAGTAAGAGGCAAAATCAGTCCAATTACCCATTTCACTTAAACACGATATGACAATGACACACAAAGAATTATGGGATGGAATTTCAGAGATGAAAAGGAAGGAGACGATCTACTCACAGGATTCTATGAAAGGATCTTAATAAAATCAAACTGTCGATATATCATAAATTTATCTACTAAAATATTGACTTGATAAATGTTAATCGAAAACTTGGCTTTACAAGTATATTATAATAGATATTAATATAAGGATATTAATATAAGATATTAATATGATTAATATACTTAATCTAAAAGGATATTAATATAATTTATAAAGGATATTAATATCGAAAACTTGCCTTTACAAGTATATTAAACAAATACTCAGATTTTCGCACTGTAATATTGGTCAATCTTGTCACCTGGAAATATAATTTTGTGGAGAAAAGACTTAAAACAGCAGAAATGTGAAATCCTACAAAAGTGTTAAGAATATCGTGAACTTAACATGAGAGTATGTTTTAAGGAAAATGGGAAAGAAAAAGACATTTCTATTTATGATAAAAAAGAGGCAGTTGATATATCTAGGACAGTTATTTAAGAATGTAAACTGGAGAAATTTAAAACACATATGGTGTATGTAAGAAAAGGGGTACAGAGGGAAACGGTAAGCGATTTCCCTAACAACCTAGAGTAAATGGTTAGCAGAACAGGGGCAGGTAGTTTTGATAAAAAGACAAACGTTAATAGTAAGAATATTTTTTGAGATAATATTGATTCAGTGATGGAATAATTAGCCCACGGCTGGAGAAAAAAATACTAGGTTCAGGCCTTTCACAAGAGTATTTGCGTGTAAGTGAATATCAGCCAGTTATGTGCTATGCGTGCTACACGCTTAGGCGATCATGTATGTTTCGCTACATGACTGATGAGGCAGATTTTTCCCGCAGTGGGTTGCCATTTCTTTCTACGGTAGACCAGTTGCCATCCAAGGCGATAGAACCCGAAGAAGATTCATACTTTTCCGAAGGATATTAGCACGTAAGTGAATATCAGTCAGTTATGTGCCATGCATGATACAAGCTTAGGTGATAATTTATCTTTCGATACATGACTGACGAGGCAGATTTTTTCCGGCAGTAGTTTGTCATTTTTTTCTGCGGTAGACCAGTTGCCATCCAAGGCGATAGAACCCGGTCTGTCTTGCTATTTACCCATAGCGAGGGGGAGAAGAAGAAGATTCATATTTTTCCGAAGGATATTAGCACGTTAGTGAATATCAGTCAGTTATGTGCCATGCGGGATACACGCTTAGGCGATCATGTATCTTTCGATACATTACTAACGAAGCAGATTGTTTCCCGTAGTAGGTTGCCATTTCTTTCTGCGGTAGACTAGTTGCCATCCAAGGCTACAGAACGCGGTCTGTCCTGTCATTTACTCATATCCCGGGGTTAGTGAAGAAGAACCCAGAGAAGAAGAGAATCCATACCTTTCCCAAGGGTATTAGCACGTAAGTGAATGTAATGGAGTTGACAGCAATTCGAACTCGGCTCTCCGATTCCTCAATCCAAGGCGCTATTCACTACTCTACCGTGTGAATATATCTGAAACTCGAACTCGGCTCACCGATTAACAATTCCGAACCAATGTCCATTACACCACCCGCGCATCCAAGTTTACTGGACCTGGTATACAATGTCGCTAAACTTTGTTGATTGTACGGAAACCGGTATTTCAACGTGATATGGCCGTATGCCTTTTTATCGTTTAAATTTATTTGCCTTTATCATTATTATTATCATTATTATTATTATTATTATTATTATTATTATTATTATTATTATTATTATTATACGCCACACAATAATATATGCCATTAAGTGTCCTTGCAGTCAGCTCAGTGTACGACGTGCCACTCAAAACTTTCTAAAGATGGTTACCTCGTAGAAAGTAAAATAAATTTGACAAGAAGTATAGGTCTGATTCTGAAAGGAGTTTAAAATATTTAGGGAGACATTAGAAACACAGGGTAAAGTGTTTGATGTAGAAATCGATTGATTAGTCGTTTCAAATTTCCAGAATATTTCATTAGAATTTCCTTTCTAGTTCTGCGGTTCAATTATAAAAATATGATTGATGTTTTGTCTTCTTCTCCGCATGCAGCTATTGGTCAGATCATTCAAACTGTTTTACTATGCAAAATTATTATTTACATCATTTTTATCACTGATGGATACACGAAACGAAGTAACGTACCATCTTCAATAGAGCTTTTTTTGCAAGTATCTACCCTGAATATTTCCTCATTCAATTTCAGCGGTTTATATTTATTTATTTATTTATTTTTTAATTATTATTATTATTATTATTATTATTATTATTATTATTATTATTATTATTATCTTCATTTTCTTTGATTTCTGGCGTTTACACATTTCTTTCCGGGTCCCGACCAGAGACCTAACGTTAGAAATTTCATCTTGACATTTTCCACTAACAGTTTCTAAAAAAATAAAAAAAGAATCACACACAAATTTACATGAATATAGTAAGGTGTGAGTTGTACTTGCGAGTACAATTTTTTGTATTTCTTTAAGGCATGGGCTACCAGGAATTATTATTATTATTATTATTATTATTATTATTATTATTATTATTATTAACGACTGTAATTTCGACAAACATCTTAAGGTGCACATTCTGAGAAAAATATTAAGAATCTTCCGACCCTTAAAACGCCTGAGGATAGTTACGTGTGCAAAGTACTAACTTCCCGGCCCGGGGGAATGAACAGAATGTCAGGAGAGTTCTATAATATTTAAACTAATCTGTTTGATTAATTCCTCTTAGTAACGAATCAAGTAAGATGAACAAGATCGTTATCATCTTAAGTACGTTCCAGTTTCATACCTTCACGGTGGTGACATTTCATTCGTTTTGAAGCTCTCATTACCTGGACATTCGTTCTTTCATTTCAAGACTAGAAATGTTTATACAAAGATTTATTTTTTTGTAGTTTTATATATTTTTATACTTGAAAAAATTGTTTAAGTATAACTTGAAGAACAAAGACATTGTGTTGAAATATTGGTTAATATTGTCAAATTTTGTGTTTTTCTTTTCTTAAATCGCGCTATTCTCTAATGTGTTGAAAAATATTAGAAAAGTTACGTTAATCAATTTGTTTATTATTATTATTATTATTATTATTATTATTATTATTATTATTATTATTATTTTCTTTGATTTCTGGGGTTTACACATTTCTTTCCTGGTCCCGCCCAGGGACCTAAGGTTAGAAATGGCACCATGACACTTTTCACTGACAAAAAAAAAAAAAAAAAAAAAATTAATAGTAAATTGTGGGCTGTACTTGTCAGAACAATTTTTTTTTATCTGATTGAGGCATGGACTTCCAGTAATCCCTTCAATTAGTCTACTGCAATCTTTTCCAACCAGTCCTAGGGCTCCAACTACAAATTATTATTATTCCTTTTAAACTTCTACCAAAATTTCATTTTGGGATTTTATTTTTTTTTCTACCACGAATTTTTATAAAGATTTGATTATTCGGTCCGACTTCTCTCCTTGTTTTATATCTCAACTTGCAAACTTTTGTAAACAAAATCCAGTTGATTTCTCAGCTGAGAGGTTTGACTCTAAATGCATATTCTTAGCGGCACCTGTTCCATTATATCACACCTCCATTATATAAAATCGTGAAATGAAAGGCCTTCCATACTTACGGAAAACATTGAGGTAAAAAGTAATGGAGTTGAATGAAGTATTTATTTATTAAATAACCAACTAACAGTAGACGTTTGAAGAATAAAATAACAGAAAGTATGTCATTAACGCTGAAACACTAAATGGCAGTCAACAAACAAAATGTGTCATTTTATGTTTGATAATAACTTTTTTTCTTTTCCTGTTTTTGTTTATGCTTGAGTTTTTCTTGACACTTTCTTAATTTAATATTTTTGTTTACCAAAAAAAAAAAACAGAACAATGAACAAAAATCAATTGTTTTTTTCCCATTATATTCACAAGAACACATTGTTTTGAACTCAGAATTATAGGCAATTTTATTTCCTTGCGTGTCTCTCTTGCTCGTAATTGTTTTTTAGTTTCTTTATTTCAGTTCTGGAAAGAAAAGAAAAAAAAATTAGGTTGGTGCAAAAATAATGACGTAATCATGTCGTTTTTTGACGTATTTTTAGCGTCAAAAAACGACAGTATTACGTCATTATTTTTTTTGCACCAACCTAATAAAATAAAACGTTATCTTTCCACACGAGTCACTCAATCAATATTGAAAACAATGGACCCCGTTTACACTTCAAACGTTATCCGTCAGCCTCAACATTTGGATTGTCAATGTTCATCACTTCTATTTTTGGAAAAACATTTTCTTTTCTTTCTTTCTTATCTGTTTTTATTTTTATTGAATATTTATTTGATATATTTCCTAACCTTTCGTTCTTACTTTTTTTTTCTTGCCTTCTTCCCGTTATTCGCATTAGCCTTGCCGCTTTCAGCATTCATCGTTCTTTTATTTAATTTTTTTTTTTTCATGTTTGATGTCTCCAACATCTTTGTCGTCTTCCTTCTCTTCATCTACATTAGTCTTTTCTTTCTCCATTTTTGTCTTTTTTTTTCATCTTTTACACCGATTGCTACTTTTTCTTTTTCATCTCCGTTTTTTCATCTTTTATCCATTTTTTTTTTCTCTTCATCTTCGGTTTCAGCTTCCTTTTCATTTTTTTTTCTAACATTTCATGCCCTTCTTTAGAAATGTGGAAAATAATTCAGTCCCCCAATAAGGGGCGTAAACGATTTTGAAGGCTGGAGAATGAGGATTGAGTAATTCTAGCTGAACTGCTGGTAAATGAAATCACGAAATGTAAAGCCGTTATTATTCACCGATATTGTAGATTGTCCGAACAGGTTTCTTGAGAACTCCAATTTTCCAACAATTTATTTTTCTTAAATTGTATTTTAGTTTCTTCTTTTACAGCAGCAGCATCCGATTTCACCATTAATTTTGCTGGTTATTAGTGTTTCCAGAACTAGAATCACGTAGGCTTACGACCGTTATCACGTTGAAACAGTGGTTATCGTACAATCACCATCGTGCTTGGCCAGTACCTAGATGGGTGATTGCTATGGAATAGAATGTGCTGTAAGCTTGGATATGCCAGTAATGGATAACGACCTGGAATTAGAAATCGGAGAGCGAGTTCAAACTCAAGTCGGGTTTAATATATTCGATCATACTCAAATGCATTGAGAGGAAGAATGGATACAGTTTTTCTCCTCCAAGCTATAGATTAATTAGTAAGCGTTATCCTTCTAAATCGTTATTATATCCATAAAATTCTTACAATCTAAAAAAATTTTTCTGGTTTTAAATAACTTACATGAGGTTGATAAGCCGTAAAAATAATTCAATCAATCAATCTAGTTATATTTTGAAATAACCTCGTCAGATACAGATTTTTGTATGGATGTCATGCATGGCATAAAGCTTATTGTGAAATGTTCAAATGAATACAACCGGTTAGTGAAAAAATCACTTCGGAGAGAATAAACCCAGTAAGTCATGCAAAAAACAGTCCTCGTTGATTGAAGCTACATAATCACAAAAAAAAAAACTCTAACAGAATACAAAGACTACATCATATGTCCTATCGCTATATCCATTTTGTTATTGCTTTTGTTGAACAACAGCAATAAAAAAAATGGACAGAAGGAATAGAAAATGACTTAAAATATTGTCCTTCTATACTAGTGAAAACAAAAGGTTGGTAAAGAAGCCCCCACCCCTAATGAGAAATGGGAAGAACACCAACTGGAGACTGGAGAAAACTGTAATTAAAAAAAAATATTTTAATATAAATATTTTAAAAATTTCAACCGTGAGTGGCAATGGCTTTTCAGTAAATGTATTTTCTTCGGTTAATATTATAGTTGCCTTTAGACATGATGAAAAATATACAGCGTGTTTTAAAAGTCTGTCTCATTAGTACACTGTATATAATAATAATATAACTATTAAGTATATCAAAATACAATTTATATTTCTTGAAAGCTAATATTGCCATGTTTCTATCCAAGTTTTTTTTTTTACAGTTGTTCAATGTGAGCGCTGCACGACACATATCTAAACGATAATCCAATTCTTGTCAAACGCTACGAAGCATAACGTTGTCGATTGTTGCCATGGCTTCAGTCATTCGCGCCATCAGATCATCTACGTCTCTGAGAAGGGGAGTTACGTACACGAGACCTTTCATATAACCCACCAGAGGAAGAAGTCACATGGCGAGAGGTCTGGAGACCTAGGTGGCCATCGTAGGACCACGCAGTCAGTCTGTCCGGAACGTCAGACCCATCCGTCAGGCAGAGTGGTGTTCAGATAATGTCTAAGTTAAATTTAATAAATTAAAATTAAATTAACAGAAGAAAACTTGGCACTTTCAGCTTTTAAATGATACCAGTTTAATTATGCTACTTTGAATATTTCATGATATAAGAATTCTTAGAACGTAACATAGACTTTTGAAACACTCTGTACTACAATTTGACACCAGGCCAATTGCTTGGGAGTTGTGCTTTTAGAAAGGCAAAACAGCTTCTTTTTTTTTCTTTATCCTCTTTCTTCTGTCCGTGAAGTTGCTTAAGACTTGATCAAGCGTCCCACCAACTAATATTTCATTGGCTCATATAGCCACTTTTCTACCCACAATTCCCTTTTTTTTCTAATGATACTGTGAATATGAGCGCACGATTGCGCAAGGTAGAGATCTGTCGAGGTTCCGATCGTTGCATTAAGGAGGTCGATATCAGGCAGGGGGCGTACTCTGAGGTCGATCAAGGACATGTGCGGGGCGTTTCGGGGGCAATTCGCGAACCTATTTAACAAGGAGCATGACCTCTGTGGCGAAGAGTTTCGGAGCTACTTGACTGACTTTTTTCGATTTTCGTTTACTGAAGTGACTAGACGGTGGGATCACAGAGGGAAAAGTTCACTTGTCATTTAAAATGATCAACAGTGGCAAGTCTCCGGAACTTGGTGCTCTGCCCTACCAATTGTCCTAGATCTTTGTTCCAATTTTGACCGTCGTCTTTAATAAGTGGTTCTGGCAAGTGTTCGGCTCCGACCGGATCTCCAGGGGTGTGATCTCGTTGTTGAAGAAAAGAACAAAATGGTGAGCGGGATTTAGATAAATACATATCTATAACTATGACAAACACAGACTTAAAGATTTGAGCCAAGATTCTGCAGTCACTTGCAGTCATATAATTTTGGGACCTGAGCAGATTTGTGCTGTGAAGAGACGAACAATTCAAAGCAATCAGCATCTTATCCGCACGACTCTAGAGGAGGTAAAAGACGACAATCTATCCGTGCTGATCAATTTGAATGATTCCAAGGTGTTCGAAAGGGTTGACCATCAGTACGTGGCTGCTATCTATTGTAATATTAACCATTTCCTTATATGGAAGCATTCGACATTCATTGACCGCGTAGACAATGCTACTCGAGTTACTCATCATTCCTGTAAAAGAACTGGTTATTTATTGCTTATATTTTATAAACAATTGCGACACAAGACCAAAGGGGATGTAAAGGAATTACTGGTCATCCTCAACCTAGCTAATCAAATTCACGGCCCATCCATCCATTACAACACAATACTACATCTTCAGAGGGACCTAAAAAAATCCCCATGACACAAAAACTTTAGAGTCAAAATTTCGTTATTTTTTAAATTAATTTTTCAATTCGTTCTTCTAAAAATATATATACAAATTAAATACACGAAACTATGGAGAGGAGATGAAACTATGGAGAGGAGATGAACCCAAAAAACGAAACTAAAAATAGCACAGCATCAAACTAAAATAAAAAATGTTAGAAGGACCCTTCCACCCCACAAAAATAAGATCGCCCGCTGTATTCCGGAACGAAGAAGTACTCTCACTAAAGGCATATGTGACGGGCAAAATTAATTACAGGACTGTAGAAATATCAATAGTCTGGCCCAGAATAGATAAAAGGAGCCCCAAAACAAACTGGGGAGGTTGGGAATCTCGACATGGATCATATGAAAAGAGAAAAGCGGGAAAAGATCGAGAACAACAATTACTCATATTAGCTAGGTAAACAAAGAGAGTTTACCATATCAGTTCGAACAGTTGTCCTTTCTTTGTGTTATAAAGATTTTCTTTTAGAGTTTTTACATGGTGACGTTTTTTTCATACGAAGTTGAGCCGTTCCCATTACGATTAGTGTCACCAACAAGGGATCTTCACAATTATCACAAGTGCAACACCCGAAAAGATTTTGGTTGACAATAGAGGGTGGATTCGGCAGTTTGATATCTTTGACGCCATTAACCTGCCTGCTGTACCTATCTTCTGCTGGTTGAATGGAGTTCAGGCATACATATCACCAATTGGTCTGATCAGCCAACTTCTTTGATTTGGTTAGGGTAGAACGAGGTATTTCAAAATTGATCTGCTGGTGGTATTATGCAACCCAGTAAAATCTGCTGTGTGATATTTGGAGAGGAGATCAGTGCTTCCAAAGATGCGATGATGGACCAAGCCGAGAAACTGGACTTAAAATAGGACTTGACTCAAATATAACCCGGAATGATTTAATTTTTAGATGCTGTTCGTTTTTATCATTTTAGATCTCTTTGGGAACCGAAGAGGAGGAAGTAAAAATGCAGGAGAAAAATCATGAAACGGATCTAGAGAATCATTAATAATAGTTGATTGATTAAACGACCAAGTTGAAGGTTTCTTTTTGATGCTGGAACTGTTCGTTCCTTAAAAACGTGCAATCAAAAATGATAGAAAAAATAAATATAATAATCAAAATTATTTAACATTTTAGATTTTTTTATTAGTATGAATTATTCAATGATCAAACGTTCGAATTTTCATTCACACCTACATATTCAAATACATTTTTCTATTATTATTATTATTATTATTATTATTATTATTATTATTACCCAGGGTCTGGAATGAATGTTTTGGCAACCAGGAAGAATTAGTTTTGACAGTTGAAAACTCAAGGGTAACATCCGGAACGAAATAATCGAAAAGCCACTTTTATCATGCAAACCCTTTGATTGGAAATGTTTTTTTTTTCTTTAAAGATATTTTAACGGTTTATTCAACTGAACTCAAAATACAAAATTCAAAATACACTCACATAATATTGCTAATAAGCCGATACTGATATCCTGAAACACAAAACATCAACACTCGTCAATGGGTGAATTTTAAGGCCTATTGAATTATGAGAATGCTTTTTTGTTACTCAGTACATGTATTCCTTTGACACACACACACGCACGTGCCAACAAACACTGACGATATATATATATATATATATATATATATATATATATATATATATATATATATATATATATATAAAGAGCAGATGAGTATGCTGGTTTCTATTCGTATATTCTGCAAACCGGTTGTGATGTTCTAAAAATTATTCCTGGACATTCCACTCTTCAGGAATTCATAAAAAGAAACAAATTTCCCCTTTCTGAAAAGGAATAGTGAACACATTAACTTCCTGACGAGTTTTTTGGTGTTTCCTTTAATCTAAATTCATCTCTAGTGATACAAAAGTCATATTGAAAATAAAAGATTTTATATGACCATAGTCTCCAATTAATCTATCTATACAGTGCGTTGGGAAAAGGTATGAATAACTGAAACGCTTGAAATACTTATATATTTTTTTCAGCAAATTAAAATATATAAACTTTATCAAAGTTAAAAAGCAGTAATGTCGATGATAATTCCTTGAGTTTTAAGTATTTTATAAGTCAATAGATTCTCAAAATTTTTAGCCACATACCGTCATTAAATGCTGTAATGTAAATATCTTTTACAAGATAAAATGTTGTAAAAGAAAAAAAGAAAAAAATTAAAATATTTACTATATTTTAATTTTTTCTTTGTTTAGTGGCATATCAATTCCTTGTGGGTCATTTAATGGCGATATATAATTTTCTTTGTAGCACTGATAATTTCTTTGACAAAAACTGTATTGCCGATATTTTGCTTTCTTTTACAAAAAATGTATTTCTTGTAATAATTTTTTTCCTTACACAAATGTATTGCCGGAATTTTTACTATAAAATTGTTATGCTTTCATAATGTTTTGAACGCAGTTTATGGATTAACTATTTGCCCATAGTTGGGACCATACCTGCTGCTACTACCCAGGTCATGATGAACTTGGGAACAACAGCAATTAAAAGTCGGATTCACGCCCCTCAAAACCTTCCAATCAGAGGCCTTCTTAGCGAATGTAATTTATCGTCATACGCAGGGCGGCTAAATATTTTAAGTGTCTTCAGAATATAATTGACTGCATTCACTATCTTACTTGTTTGTTTTGTTTTGTTTTCCAGCATATCAACCTCAATGGGTCATTTAATACCGACAATTTTTTTTTCTGTTAATTTTTTTTGTTTTGTCAAAAATCTATTTCTGCAAATATTTTTTTCTCGAAATTGTATAGCTGGAAATATTTTTTTTTTGTTTTCAAAAACATATTGCTGGTAATATTCTTTTTTCTAAAAATGTATTGCTGGTCACAGATTTTTTTTTCTTCAAAAATTTATTTCTGGTAACGATTTTTACAACGTATTTCTGGTATTAAAATTTTTATTATTATCACAAAGTATTTCTGGTATTAAAACCTATTTTTACACAAGTTTGGGTGTTAACTATTAGCTCATAGCTTGGACCCTAACAGGTGCTACCACCCCGGGTCAAGGTGGACCTGGGAACACCAGCAATTAAGGGGCGGTTCCACGCTCCTCAAAACCTCCTGATCAGAGGCCTCGCTGTTGGACGTAGTTTATCGTCATACCCAGGGCGCTCACTATCTTACTGTTTTCATCTCCATAATGGACTAATTTTGTAAGGCGTCATATTTACAAAAGTTTCTTATTAGCCAACAGTTTCTATCTGTGTCTATAAACCCTTTCATGATAGCTGATCCGATG
>OZ010589.1:37067597-37180097 GCA_963932145.1 Acanthosepion lycidas
ATGGCATATATTAAATATATATATATAGCATATATTAAATATATATGCATATATTAAATACAGCAGTCAAGGAAAATTAAATTTAATTAATTAGAATTGAACTTAATTTAATTAGATTACACACAAATATATATATATATATATATAGCATATATTAATTACGGCAGTCAAGGAAAATTAAATTTAATTCATTAGAATTGAACTTAAATTAATTAGATTACACACAAATATCTTGAAATACTAAAGTGTAAATTTATTCAATAAAATCCCCACTGGCTTCAACCACAGCCAACTGACAACTTCAAAATCTCCTGCAATTCTTCTGGACAGTCTCCTTATTTAAGTTGGTTAATGTTGCCATAACCTTTGCTTTTGGTTCATCTTTGGTGATTCAAGGAGTTTTTTTGGTCTTTTGCTCAACTGCACCACACCCATAATAATGAAGGGGATTACAATAGGGGACGGTAGGTGGCCAAATGTAAAATGTGATGTGGTCGTAGAAATTGCCCGACAGCCATGGTTGGGTTCTCCTGTGGCATGGTACAGACTAGTTGAGCATGAAGCAGATTGTCGCCGCTTTTATATTTACACAGGCTCTATCCAATCACCGTAACTGATGAAACTTTCACCGAAAAGAGCGACGGTGGAATTTTAAAAAAATGACCAGTTACAAACTGTATATGCCCTGATAGTTCACAGGACAGTCATATTGAAAATAAACGATTTTTTATGACCATAATCTCCAATTAATCTATGAAATCCAAATGTTGGATCCCGGTATGTTTTAAGAGGTACGAATTTCATTTCTCAAAATTTTATTTGTATTTCTTTTATTATTTTACTTTATTTACGTATTATATTATCTCCTTGGAGATGCCTTATTTGAATTTGGAATTTTGACATTTTAAAGATGTGAGCAATTTTTCTTCTGTTAATTGTGGCCCCAAGGTTGCATAGGGAATGTTAGAAAGCCAAACACCCCACTTCTAAAAATCTTGTTAATGGGGAAAATAATAAAAGAAATAAAAGTACTTTTTAACCTTAAAACGTTTAAGAAATCTACTGTCGGATAGTCGGCGATTAAATCGGCACTCCCACTTGAAGCGAGTTGATGACAGCTCTGTAGGATAAAAAAATAAGACCTATCAAAAGGCGGAAGAACTCTTGATGAGCCAACAGACTGCTAACTAGAGATTGTGTCTCAATAAAAGCACCGTGAAGTAGGCAACTGGGGACCACTCCAGCATAAATCTCCAAAACATTACATGTGTCTTAATATGTGGTTGAGATGAACACCGTCTGCCTTGGTATAGGAACTTTGATATAAAACCAAATGCGTAGATATAATTTAATAGCCATTTTAATAGAAACTCTGATATAAAACCAACATTTTGACTCCGTGAGAATGTCTAAACTTTAACTAAATACCGCACCCGAAACAAACTTCTTCTCGTAAGGAAATGTCTAATCCTCCACCTTCCCTATCAAGATCAGTTAAAATGTTGGATACACAATTCAAAGGTAGAAAAAGTTGTTTGAATGGAACATAGGGCAAATCAAGTTTCAGTCAGAATTAGATGATTTCAAGGTACGCTTAAAATCGTACACAAGATTGAGTAAAATTTGTATATTAGAAATAAACAGAAAACTGTTCCTTAAGAAGGATTTTGTTTCTTTCTTCTTTTTATGTGCCATCTCATTTCAGGGCGTAGGCAATCATGGCTCTTCACATCTCTCTATCCATGGCAGCTCCCAATAAGTTCCTTCACTCTACTTCCCCACCAGACCACTTGATTAAGCCCGCTAGCTATATCATGTATTGTTTTCCATTGTTTTTCTTTCCCTCTATTCGATCCGTATCAGATTTTCCAGACCCTTCTTCCTCATTATGTGTCCCAGAAACATCGGCTGTTTAAGTATAAGCTTTCTTCTTGTTTGAAACCTCTCTAACATCTCATCGTTTGCTCACATGTTCGGTCAATGATATCCTTAACATCTTTCTGTAGAAGCACATCTCAGTCGCCTCGAGTCTCTTCTATATCTTTGAGGAAATCGTCCAACATTCGCTGCCGAAAAGAAGAACAGCTGTCACGTCAGATGTCACGTATAGGAGACATGACCCTTTGAAACAGAAGTTTCGAACATCAATGGAGAACTTTTGCTTAAATATTGTTACTCAAAAAGATACTCCAGCTTTAACAGATGGTTTGTTCATCTCTTAAAACGCCGCATCTCATGACAGACCAGATAATGTAACCAAAATGTTACTGAATTAAGCATCTCGGACTCTTGGCTTAGGCAGTTTATGACAGATGTTAGTGTATACAACTCCTACTTTGAATAAGAACACAGACTACTAAACTGGCAACGCAAGCCAAAAAAATAGCTCGCTTTCGCCCACATAAACCAAAATAAAACACTGACGTATAACATCCAATCTGTCAGAAATGAAAGGTTAATTTCAGAATTCAGTAATAATGTTATCATATCGTCATTAGCTGAAGCACGTGAGACCATTCCAGAAGAAGAAAAGATTCACCCATGGGCACGACAATCCCGAATTAGAAAAAAAAATGAAGTAAGGAAGAAACAAACAGAGGAGGAAAAATGAAAGGGAAAATACTAAAGGATTAACAACGAAAATAAAAATATATTTAATTCTTTGAGGAACCAGTATCTAAGAAACATTGTGAATTAAATTAATGAAGCCAAACAGCATAGAAAATGTATTAGCATGTATAGAAAATTGAAAAGTCACAATATAAAAAAGTCACAATGAAAAATCACAATAATGTATAGAAAATTGAAAAGTCACAATATAAAAAAGTCACAATGAAAAATCACAATAATGTATAGAAAATTGAAAAGTCACAATATAAAAAAGTCACAATGAAAAATCACAATAATGTTTAGAAAATTGAAAAGTCACAATATAAAAAGTCACAATGAAAAATCACAATAATGTTTAGAAAATTGAAAAGTCACAATATAAAAAGTCACAATGAAAAATCACAATAATGTTTAGAAAATTGAAAAGTCACAATATAAAAAAGTCACAATGAAAAATCACAATGTATAGAAAATTGAAAAGTCACAATATAAAAAAGTCGCAATGAAAAATCACAATAATGTATAGAAAATTGAAAAGTCACAATATAAAAAAGTCACAATGAAAAATCACAATAATGTATAGAAAATTGAAAAGTCACAATTGCAATCATGCAATCAAAATCAACACAGAAAAATGTTCTGGTCTCAAGAAAATATTCTGAGTCACATTTCAACCCTGACCATACTAAACTTAAGATGCCTGTCCAAATAGAACATATACCAATATTTATCCAATTATCTAAAAAAATCGTCTCTAAACGTAAACAATAATTAATTTACTTGTGAGGAAATTAAGAGAAATATAAAAAAAAAACTAAGGAATAATAAAACATCATTCGACATTGAGGCTGAAAGTTTGAAAATAGCTACTTTAAGAAGACTTCAATGAGAAATGCATCTCAAAAAAGACCCTCACACATACAGAGGTATCTCAATTGGATCCATTACGGTGGACACATTAAAGAACATGTTATTAACTAGGCTATTATCTTTTACAGAATTCAACTTCTCTGGGCCCAGTTTGGCTTACATTCTGATACGAGATGCAATGATAATACATACATCATCAAACAACTTCGGTCAATTGCTTACCTCTCTAATATGAAATTTGATACCTGCTTTGTCGAACTCGCAAAAGCATATGATCAATAGAGACTTCCTCTTCTGATACATTATAAACTGCCTTCCAAACTTCGAGTCCACCGAATGCATCGATCTAATATAGCAACTGTATCGATCTAAAGAATCTTACATGTCTGGTGCCGACCACAATACGGATAAATTTCAAACCTCATCAAAAGTACGATAAACGAGAAAATGAGAACCCCGGTTTATTTAATCTTTTCCTAGACTATGACCTTTACATTTACAAACGTAGATGAGGTGAGATGGGAAATGGCCATTTAAGCATTCCATCTCACATTCCCAAACGAATCTCCCAATAGAAGACAGAAATCCAGCTTTCTCTCCCGAGGCCAATGTACACATGATGATGACATATTTATTCATAGTTGGGATAAGAATGATCTTGAAGAGACAATCAGCATCCTCTAGAAAGTGTTCCCAGAAATAAGACCCAAGACCTTTCCAAAACAGAAACTATGATCTGGAATTGGAATGAAAGCAGTGATGGCAACGACCCTGAACACATAATAAAAATTCAGGATGACTAATTATAAGATACTAAACACTTCAAATATCATATTTAGTACAGGAGAAAAGGAGACTGAACACAGTATAAGCTTTGACAGGGATAATTCCATCCACCATTTCAAATTGCTATAAAAACAAAAAAAAATCAACCTGAAAAATCGAGTCATGTAAAATCTTAAATAGTTAAGTCAGATCGGTATTTTCATATGGATGTCATGTATGGTGCCAAATCTCTTCAGAAATATCTAAACTCTCAGCTCTATACAGCTACTTTCTAAGATCAATGGGGAACAAGGCTTTGAGCGATTGAAGCCCGAGGGTTTTAACAAAGGTAGAACTATGAACATTCTGGACTGGCACTATAGAATCACAAAGAAGTGCTCAAAATAACAGAACCCACATCACTTGAGAACCAAAAATTGGAGCAACAACTAAACTGGATAGCACATGTTACTCAATGGGGAAAAATAATATAATAATCAAAATGTTGACATTGCACACTACCTCAAATAAATGTTTAAGAAGGAAACCCCCATCAATAATGGAAAGAGCCATAATAGCTACTGAATTGAAAGAACTATTTTCCTGAGAAATTGTTTTATAGGGTAAGTTTTTATGGATTCAACCGAAAGTAGTATTGGATAGTCGCTCATTGATTGGCAAATGTTTCCTTATAGGGAAATGGCTAATAATATCATTAACATTAATTTTATTATATTCATCCTATATTTCGGCTATAAATCATCCTTTTTCAGATTACCATCTTTTATTCTTTTCCTCGCCATCTTCTGGGTGATCTTCGTCGCAGTGGATCAGGGTTAACATTGTCTTCTTTAAAAAAAAAATGTTCACTCGTCTTCATCACTATTTATATTAGCGCTATTATCAACACCAACAGAACTTGAAGATTTTAAAAAAGTAACCTTCCTGACGAAAACAACTCGGTCGTCATCGAAAAACTCCTATCGATAATGCGAGAAATAGTCGCTGCTTGTCAAGTAAGACCGTTGTGAAGAGAATTTTTGAACTGAACAAGCGCTTTACCGCGCAACTGAAATACATTTTCTCGGTATATTTTCTAATGATTCAAAGAAGTTGGGATGCTGTGCAACATTGCAAGCCTGTCGTTTTTCCATGAAAAAAGTTCATATTAACTCCGTAATTAATTCCACCAGTTGAAACCTTTACTGCCAGAGGACGCAACTCTACTTCAACGGAGTTGATTCCTCATTAGTTTCTCCGAGTTTTAAATGTAAGAAGAAAGTTCCACGCTGAGAGCTTCCACCACAGTTGTCTCCTTGCGGAACAGAAACCTGTGGGGACCTTTCGTTGGAAAAGCCGTACAAAAACCAACAAGCAAAGCAATCATTAATCTTAATCTCTTCAATTGTCACACGTATTCTATCCTCCTCTTTCTCGTAATATCCACTGACTACAACTTCCTCTTCCGCTCATATATCAAGATTCACTCATAAGCTTTTTCAACAGTATACCTCTATCTTGGGAGGCTCTTGATCATTATATTTGTTGAAATCTATTTGAAAAAAAAAGGAACAAAAAGCACGAAAAATCGAGTTGGTGATTTAAATTTCTAGTTGAAATGGGTTTTGTTCACTTCGAAGTAATACTCTTGGGAAAGGCAAAGCAGAAGTTTGTTCTATTATTCCAGACTGTTGGAACTGCATAACATCGTACAATCTGCAGAATCTAATGCATAAGGCAAATAAACCGTTTTCATTCATGCAATTTGAACTACTGAAAAATTTCCTTTTTTTTATTTTTTACCGCGTGATGAATATCACAGTGTCTGTTGATTTGGAGTTTTCAGAAAAATGGCGCCTAGATAAGTAAAGCAAACATCGACAAATGGTAAGACTTTAAGAAGAATAGTAAGGTTCTATTCTGGAGAAGAATCGATGAGGCAGAAGCGAATTGCATATAAATTCACACCCGATGAGATAAATGAGAGAGACGTTGGGTGATGAATGGTCAGGTTGTGGTTAGGAAAATATATATATACCTCGTTAATAAAGCGAGATAAAAAGAAAATAATGAGATAGGATAAGAATGATGTCTGGCGTGAATATAGGCAATCTGGAAAGCATTTTCCGCCAAGCAAGACCGAATTTATCAGAAATAATAGCTTCTTTGGAAGGTTGACAAATGAAAAAAGAAAAAAAAAAGAAATCCAAAAATATTCACGAAATTAGTTCTCACCCTATCCTGCGCTTGTATTTTTTTTATTTTTTAGATATTGAGTAGAAAATAACTTCTGTTTGAAAACCTCAAAGATGTGTGTAGCTTCGCTTCATTTTCTATTTAGAGAAAAACGACGGTACACAAAAAAAAAAATAAATAAATAAATAAAATAAACAAATATTAGGTTGGTGCAAAAATAATGACAGTTTTGACGTATTTTTTAACGTCAAAAACCGTCATTATTTTTGCACTAACCTAATAAATAAATGAAAATTTGTACTGCTTTGTTATATGGTAAGTGTTTTTTTATGAGTTAATCATTAAGTTTTATATTATGAAGAGTAGTCAAGAGTAAGTTTGATAAATCAAACATTATGGATTTATACTATTTTAAAATTTAAATGATATTTTCATGAAAACTTTTTAAAGACTGAGATGAAAACTGTTTCCAAGAAAAAAAATATCGTATGATATTTTAATACAATTTTTTGTTTTGCTAGTGACTCTAATAACTCTAATTCCTCGATATTTTTTAAAGTGATTACTTACTGCAGAATTAAGACAACGGTTTTCAATGAGTACAAAAGAGAGAGCAAGCAAGCAAAGAACTACTACCAACCACTGAAAACTCCTCTACCATGAGCAGATACCAAGATGAAAAACTTAAAAATGAGAACGAAATTCAATTTTATTAATAGAAGCCCTAAATAATGCCAGAATAACCAACTATATCATGATCAATTAACTAAATATCAGTGGTAATTAACAATTCTGTTAATGCACATAATACTTCCGACTAAGAGAAATATGGAATTAAAAATGCAAAAATAAAGATATATAATCCCCAGATATAGCAAATTGGCTCAAATCTATACCAGAATAGAATGAGAAAGATAATGCAATGGGATCTGGGCAAATAACTGCATTTGGATCATACAGACAAATGGTATAAACTTAAGAATATATGTAGAATGCAATGATATATGCACAGGGTTGTAGCATATGTAGAAAATAATGTTACAGAATTAAGACAATGTTTTACAATGTACGTACAAGAGAGTAAGCAAAGAACTACTAACAACCACTGAAAACTCTTCTACCATGAGCAGAAACCAAAATAAAAAATTTGAAAATGAGAATGAAATTCAATTAATAGCAGCCTGAAATGATGCCAGAAGAACCAGATACATAAGAACCCAATGATATATGAGTATAGCAATAGTATATACACAGAATGGAGTCTATTCTAGAGAATTAAATATATAAAATTCTCTTAGACTTTGAGGTTTAAAACATATAAACCAATCCATGTCAGGAGAATGGATTTGGTAGTAATGTCATAAATTGATGAATTGTGTTTTCTGATTGATTATATATATTATCCTTATACTGTTAATAATGATCAATTAACTAAACATCTGTGGTAATTAATAATTCTAAGACTTTCTATGAACAGAAATATGGAACTAAAATGCTACACACACGAGATGATGTTGATGGGTAATGCGATAAAAGAAAAGGAGAAAAGCAACATGTCGGCATCAAGGATTGAATTGCAACTGCAGAAAAGAGGGCAAATGGGTGCAAAAGAGAGAGCAATCAAAGAACTGCTAACAACCAATGAGAACTCCTCTACTGTGCTCAGAAATCAAGGAAAGATGGAGAACTTGAAAATAAGAATGAAAAGCAATTCAATAGCAGTTTCAAATGATGCCATAAAAAACTGACTACATAAGGGCCGAAGATGAAACACAGGAAACCTGCTTATATAGACTATATATAAATAAAGACGAAGCAGTGAACACATAATCGGTCAATATTAACAATTGTATACAACATATATCAGAATAGGGTGGGAAAGGTAATGTATTGGGAAATGTGCAAATGCATACAATTCTTTGATACTTTGAGGATTAAAACATATCACCCAATCCAGGCAAGGAGAATGGATCTGGTAATAATGTAATAAATTGATGAATTGTGTTTTCTGATTGATTATATTAGGTTGGTGCAAAAATAATGACGTAATAATGTCCTTTTTTGACGTTACAAAATACGTCAAAAAAACGACATTATTACGTCATTATTTTTGCACCAACCTCATATATACTATATTTTTACTGTTAATAATGATCAATTAACTAAATATCAGTGGTCATTAACAACTCTGTTAATGCACCTAATACTTCCGACTAAAGAGAAATATGGAATTAAAAATGCAAAAATAAAGACATATAATCCCCAGATATAGCAAATTGGCTCAAATCTATACCAGAATAGAACGAGAAAGATAATGCATTGGGATCTGGGCAAATGACTGCATTTGGATCATACAGACCAATGGTATAAACTTAACACTATATGCAGAATACGATGATATATGCATAGGTTTGTAGCATTTATAGAGAATTATGTTACATGTACAGCATAATGGTATATAATAATAACGTGATCTTCTTCGTATATATAAACATGCAACGCGGCCTTCATCCAGCTTTCCATCGTCTCGATTCTCCTTAGCGTTGGTTTTGAATTTCCAACCGCAAGTTAATGTAAACTTGTGGTTGGAAATCTTCAACGTGTGGCGTTGTTGTCACTTGACTGGTAACGCTTTATTTAATTGATATCTTTATTTGTTTCTTTCTTCCTTTTCGATCAAGTGGAAACAACTTAGAAGACTTGATCTCCTAAACTTTTTATGCCGGCCATAAAACACGAAACACCTCAGACCGAAATAAAGACAGATATCTTCTTCTATGTAGCTGCCCCAAACATGATTTCACATGCATACCAACCGCATCATACCAACTAATAAACGGTAGATTTTTAACTTCAAAGAGCATTAATCCTAACTACTACTACTACTACGACTAATGATAATAATGATAATAATAATAATAATAACGGGGATGTCAACATACATACCGAGAGCAAGGTACGAAACCAGATATTGTCATAAAAATCAGAACATGTGTTATCATATAATAATAATAATAATAATAATAATAATAATAATAACAATAACAAGAAGAAGAAGAAGAAGAAGAAGAACTGTCCCGATTGTACGACTGACAAAGATATAATTGCAAGTGTACCAGAATAAAGCAGCTGGCCGACAGCTGTTGTATTCAGTAAGAATAAACACTTCAGTCTCAACATTATTATTATTATTATTATTATTATTATTATTATTATTATTATTATTATTATTATCCTTTGACTTCTGGTAAATACTTATTTCTTTCTGGGTCCCTACTAGAGGCCTAATGTCAGAAATGGTATCATGACATTTGTCACTGAGAAATCACACATATTTTGCACATAAAATGGTGTAGGCTGTACTCGTGAGTAGATTTTTTTTAATGCATGGGCTACCAGGAATCCCTTCAATGAGTCTCTTGGAATCTTTTCCAATCACTCCGAGTGCTCCAACTACAACTGGAATTGCTGATGTTCTCATGCGTCATATTTATTATTATTATTGTGTGTAGTATCATCTTGCCAGAGAGTAATTTTAATTGTTTAATTGCCTAATTACCAAGACTTCTCCGGAGTCTAGGAGTAAATAGGACACTGTAGGAGACGTATTTATGCACATTTATCTATGTACATTTGGAATATTCCGTTTAGATGCCGAGGGGTTTTTTTGTGGATGCTATATGCACATCCACACAATGTAAAAGATTACATTGTAGTTTTGATGTACTGATTTGTCCAGGAATTTTACTCACAAGACTTTCAGTACTTTTCTTTATTATACCCAATGCCCTTATCTCAACAGGGATAATTTTAATTTTAAGTTTCCATTTTTTATTCCCTCCCTTTGCAGGTCATTATAATTTAACAGTTTTTTTTTTAAATTCTTGTTTAGAATCATTGGAATCCTGTGGACAAGTTCTAGCAATTAGTTGGCGGGTTCCTTTTTTGAAATCTTTTCTTGATTTCTTTTATTAAAATTCTTTATTATTATTATTATTATCATTATTTGAAATCTTATTATTATTATTATTATTATTATTATTATTATTATTATTATTATTATTATTATTATTATTATTATTATTATTATTATATTTCCTTTGATTTCGGATGTGTACTTCCGGATCTTTCCGGATCTCGCCCAGAGACCTAATGTTAGAAATGGCATCATGATATTTTCCACTGAAAAAAAAATTACATAAAAAAGCCCTTCGTAAAGTGTGGGCTGTACTCATGAGAACAGTTTTTTGTATTTCTTTAAGACATGGGCTTCCAGGAATCCCTTCAATTAGTCTACTGGAATCTTTTTCGCCAATCCGAGGGCTCCAACTACAACATGCCACATTTTTGAGATTTCGATATCAAGGTCCTTGTATTTTGATAGCTTTTTGAAGATCTTGAAGGCTACATTGCAGTCTGCAGGGACTGCCATATCAATAAGGAAGCACTTTTTGTGTGTGTACCATCTCTGATAACAATGTCTGGACGATTAGCTTTCATTGTTCTGTCTGTGTGTATTGTGTAACCCCATAAAATTGTAACAGGTCCTATCTTCGTAACCGGGTCTGGGTGGTGATCCATACCAGGTTTTATATTATTATTATTATTATTATTATTATTATGATTATTATTATGATTATTATTATTATTATTATTATTATTATTATTATTATTATTTCGCTTCCGGACAGCCTATGATGTTTGTTGTGTAGTGAGAAGTTTCTTTTCAGGTCACCTGTCGTACTTTAAGAAAATAAAGCTGACATCTCTTCATTTCACTGACAGGATGTATACAAAACTTTACGAAGTGTCCATGCTATTTTTATGTTCTGTCAAAGACATACAAAAATAAAAATAAAATAAAATAAAATAAACGGCCATTTTAAGCGAGGTAGCGCCGGACGGGACGAGTAAAGATTGAACAATTTGAAGTGGTGAGCTGTTTTACTGATATACTCACTTCAGTTTCTATTTAGAAGCAAACGCATGGAGATTATCATGTAGGGATTATCATAGATTACCATGGAAATTGATACCCGATATTAGTATCTTATTTATCATTTTTTTTTTTTTTTTTGTAATCGTTCGATATTGATATTTGCTAGATTAACATAGAAAGGAATCCCAAGAATTCTTGTTTATTTTTGGTAATTTCGATTCTCTTCTCATTTTTCTTTGACTTTTCCATTTTTTTTTTTAAACATTGCGTTTTATGCCAACTCATTCGGAATATAGGGTTTTATTTTAAATGCGATGTCTCTTTAGAAAATAGTCAATCGTCGGCCTTCATGACTTCGTTTTATTTAATCTGATGGCATCTCGCGAAAGGTAGCAGCGCGGTTTGCCAATGTCTTTTCTCCGCAAATATAGCAGTACCAACAGACCTAGTAGATCATTTAAATTCGACCGCAATACTTGGGAGCGATTACTTAATAGTAAGTCTTAATAGTAAGATCAAATTGGCAGCTGATCTAAAAAGATGACTTGCAATCTGTTGCTAAATGGAAGAAGGATTGACTTGTTAATTTCCCTCACCTCAAAAACAAACCTGCGCTCTGAGAAAAAAGATTTTACCTTCCATAAACATGGCTGATGCTAACCTCCAGGAGAGCGACACATTGCGCCTCGGACTAACGTTTTCTGCTGACATGAAGTGGAAAGTATATGTTGAATCAATATCTAAGTCAGCAGTTAAGAACGTTGGTTCACTGTTACGTTCTAGACATTTTTCTCGCCAGAATCTATCTTACATATTCATAAATCTACTATTCTGTTGTAGCATATCTACAGCCGATAATGGGCATGTCCTTATTCACATAAATAAAGTAGTAAATACTGTATACTAGTCTACAGTTGGAGATTCGTCTCCAGCTGTGCTGGTCAAAGTCTGCCTCCGGACAGAGAGGATCCTCATACGAGGCTATGTCAAAGGGCACAGTTTCGTCTCGGGAAACAGCTACCCGACGCCACATTAAATTGACCCTTGTGCTGCATCTGACCGCGTGGGGCGGTTGGTAAATATACTACAGTTGGAGAATCGTCTTTAGCTCTGTTGGTCAAACTCTCTGCCTCCAGTCTATGTCGAAGGGCATAGTCTCATCTCGGGAAACAGCAACCCGACGTCGTTTTATACGGGGTCTACGGGAAATTTTGGGCCGAGGCTACGGGCTCGGTTACCCTACATCCAAAGAAGAATGCGTAATGTTATCGTTCTGACCTGGCATCTCGGTGTTCAATCCCATCCCACCGCCGTAACGTTGCATCTCTGACTTTTCTATAAATACATTCATGTTAATTGTTCTGATGAACTTTCTGCTATGGTAGGTATACTTTATGAACTTAAGGGCAGTGCTAGATTGGCGGAATGGTCTCATCATTTTATAATTGAAATGGCTATATATAAACGTAAGTTATGGGCTAAAAATTTCTACTACTCGCTTCTCACTTGTGGAGCTCTCCCAGCTTGATTTCCCACTGAAGCGTAGTCTTCAAAAATTTAAATGCAATGTCAATCGTTATCTTCTGCCTTCTTAATTCTTGCTCTTTATTGTCTACTGTATTTAATAGTAGTTTTTCCCATATTATCCCTCAGTAACTCCTTGCGTCCGAGTGGCTTTATTGCCTTGACTGAGCAAAAAAAAATGCTCTTCAACTCCGTAGAACCTTATAAAGCACCCTCACAGACACCAGAAACAAAGTATTATGGGTAGTTTCAACTTTACTTCGGATCTCCATGTCTCGACTCCATTGCATTTGGCACAGTTCTAAATGTACATGCAATTGGGAGCGCAATTCCTACATTTCTAGGCTCTCGGGGAAGATGTTTTTATAATTCTTGACTTTCAATATATATATATATATATATATATATATATATATATATATATATATATATATATACTCGACTCTCCCGTCGAATTCGACGTATGAGTGTCAAGCAGATCAGTTCCTTGGAAACCGACAAGCACACTTAGCTACGTGCTAAAAGGTCCCAAAACGACCCTCCGCTGGTTTTGAATAACAGAGTTGTCTTTCTCCTAGAATAGTTACCATCCAAGGCTATAGAACCCAGTCTGCCCTGCTATTTACCAATATATATATATATATGTGTGTGTGTGTGTAGTCTTCCGGCACAATTTAAGTTCACAGTTTGGTAGGTTCGATTTTTACTTATTTGTCACTAAAAATATATCTCCCAATGCTTACTCGCAATAGACCGATCTTTTTCTGATTTTTATTAATGATCTACCAAATAAAATTCTGAGATAACGTGTAAACATCTACGCAGACGATCATTGCCTTGCAGCTGACCTCTTTTCTGACCAAGCTCTAAACAGCTCCATGGGGAAATTACTGAATCGTTGAATTCAATATCACAAAAAAACCGTGCTCGTATCATTTCTTCAACACCGTAAAGAAAAACGATTTTTCTCCAGCCAGGTTGAAATGATCCCTCTCTAAATGTGGCTCAATGTTTTGAAAGTTTATTTTTCTCCTTTTGATGAATTCTCGTCCTGTGTATGACAATAAACTACATCCGCGTCCTGGGTAAGGCGATAAACGACGTCCAACAGCAAGGCCTCTGATCAGGAGGTTTTGAGGAGCGTGGAACCACCTCTTAATTGCTGGTGTTCCCAGGTCCACCATGGCCAGGTGTGGTAGCACTCGTTAGGGTCCCAGCTATGGTCAAATAGTTAACACACAAACTTGTGTAAAATACCAGTTTTAATACCAGAAATATTAGGTTGGTGGAAAAAATAATGTCGTTTTCTCACATATGTTACTATGTGGGAAAACGACATTATTTTTGCACCAGCCTAATACTTTGTAATAAAAGAAATATTGCCAGCAATCATTTTTGAATGATAAATTATTATCAGCAATACTTTAAAATAAAATAAAAACACCAGCAATGGAAACAGCTATACATTCTTTGAAAGAAATATGACCAGCTATAGATTTTTTTCAAGGAAAAATATTCCCAGAAATAGATTTTTGAAGAAAACCATATTACCAGCAATAAAAATTTTGTTGGCATTAAATAACCCATTGAAGTTGATATGCCGTAAAATAAAAACCAAACCAAAAATCTTTAGATGGATTCCTATAAGAATTCTACTACCAAAATGCTCGAAAAATTGTTTGTTCTCGTTACAAGTGTCAGACTAGGCCATATTCGATTTGGAGCTGTAAAATTTTCGTTTTCATGCCTTGAGAGCCCCAAATGCTTTTTTTTTTTTTTTTTTTTTTTTTTTTTTGTGTGTGTATTCTTCTGGGTGATGACTTATTTTCTTCTTTGGAACCTCTTTCCCACAGACTGAAATTTGCAAATTTGCGCTACACTATTTTTTTATTTCAATGACAAATGTTTAGATGAGTTCCGTACTTAAGTTCTAATAGTTCAGACCTTTATTGCTAGAATCACCCTTATTTTCTTTATGTTCCACGAATAAGGAGGAACGTTACTTCTGCCTTTTCTCAACAACTGCTATTTAGTGGAACAGATTCCCGCGTGGATGCTTTCCTGCACACTATAATCTTGATCTCTCCATGTCAAGGCTCAATTTTTATATATCCTCCTTATCCTCAATTTATAGGACATGATTCACCATTATCCTTATTCTTTGAGACTTCAATTTGAATGGCTCTCTCTCGAAACTTAGTAAAAAAAAAAAAGAAGAATATCTAGTCTATCTGCTGCTGCTGAGGGTCTGATCGCCAATATTTCAAATTTGGTTTTGGTGTTTTCCAGGAGAATTTCTGCTTTGTCTTGATACACATTTTTTATCTGTTCGAACCCAAATTGTTGACACAGCAACAATTGTAGGATAGTCAATAATTAGTAAATCACTCCATGCTAATTTTATAATTTATTATGCATTTTATAGTCTCAACTCTCTATAGAAAGGTAGTATTTTTTTTTTCACTGGGATTGGCAATTTTTGACTTGAAACTAGATTATTTTATATCCTTTGATTTCTGGTGTATACTCATTTCTACCTGGGTCCCAACCAGAGACCTAAGGTCCGAAATGCCGTCATGACATTTTACACTGAGCATTTTTTGATGAAAAAACCCTCAAAAGACAAGATCATACACCTTTTACATAGATAAATCCTTTCGTAAGGTGTGAGCTGCACTTGTGAGTAAAAAATATTTCATACTAATTTAAGGCTTGGGCTACCAGTAATACCTGCAATAAGTCTATTGGACTCTTTTCAAATCAATTCGAGGGCTCCAACTACCACTGGAATTGTTGATGTCCCCATGTGCCACATTTTTGAGATTTCGATTTCAAGGTCCTTGTAGTTCGATAGTTTTTTTTAAAGATCACCCAAGATACATTTCAGTCTGCAGTGACTGTAATATCAATAATGAGGAACTTTTTGTCTTTTCGGTTTCAAATTTCCTTCCGAGTCCCAACCAGAGAGATAAAGTCGAAAATATTGTGGGCTCCATAATCTCGACTGCGGTTTACACATGATGATGAAGGGACCATTTATTTATGTTCATTTTATGGTATTTTCTTTTAATGAACATCATGGCCTCTGTGAGGACGGTCCTCGGTGTGGTTTTCCTCTAGTTCTTGTAGATTTACGTTGGGTTATATTTACGTTGAAGTGTATATTTCCTTTAATTTCTGAGATATACTCATTTTTTCCGGGTCCCAACCATCAACCGAATGTCAGAAATGGCATCATGGCATTTTTCACAGAGCATTAAAAAGATTTTTAAAAAAACAACGATTTAAGATTACACATATTCTACATAGATAAAATCCTTCGTAAGGTGTGAGATGTATTAGGTAGGTGCAAAAATAATTATTTTTGCACCAACCTAATAGTTTTCAGTATATTTTTTGTATTTCTTAAAGCTTTGGCCCTTCAATAAGTCTTTCGGAAACTTCCCAATCAAACCGAGGGATCCAGCTACAAGAGAAATTTTCATGTCCTCACGCGCCACATTTTTGAGATTTCGATTTCAAGCTCCTTGTACTTTGATAGGTTTTTGAAGATCTTCAAAGATTAATTTACATCATCATCATTCTTCTTCTTCTTCTTCTTCTTCTTCTTCTTCTTCTTCTTTCTGGTGTATACTCATCTCTTTCCGGGTCCCAACCAGAGACCTACAGAGATGGTATCATGACATATTCCACTAAGCATTTTTGAGGAAAAAAAAATCACTTATATTTTACATAGATAAACCCCTTCGTAAGGTGTGGGCTGTACTTGTGGATAAAATTTTTGTATATATTTAAGGCTTGGACTACCAGGCATCCCTTAAATGAGTCTATCGGAACCCTTTTTAATCAATCCAATAGTCTGCTCCAACGACCACTGGAAGTGTTGATGTTCCCATGTGCCACATTTTTGAGATTTCAAGGTCCTTGTATTTTTTTTCAAGATCTTCAAAGATACATTGCCGTCTGCCATGTCAGTAAGAAGACACATTTTGTTTTTGCAATCTCTGATCATGATGTCTGGGTAATTAACTTTGATTTTTCTGTGTGTATTGTAAAGTCCCATAAAATTGTGATATGTCCTATCTCTGTAACCGAGTGTGAATAGTGTTCATACCAATTTCGGCAGGTTTCATTCATATCACTTTCTTGCATATTATTATTATTATTATTATTATTATTATTATTAATAGTATTATTATTAGTGCGATGGATTTTAATCCTTTGAAAACTTTTATTTTTAGCAGCATGTGCTTTCTTCTGAAAAGCTTAGATAATCCTTTTTTCCTCCATCGGATTAAGACCACTTTTGTCTGTTTGGAAACCTTTTTTCATCTAAAGATAACATTCTAATCAATTCATTTCCTCGTTTTGCCACAAGCAGCTTTCATAATTAATCGATATTATCCGCATGAGCTGTGATAGGATTTTTGTTCCTTGAATTTAGGGGTTTTTTTTGGAAACGCTTGCAACCTTAATCACCTTCGGACCTATTCTTCTCATTTCTATCGGAATGTGTGAAGACAATTTTCCCTACCAGTAAGATGTCACCTACTGGCATTTCATTTAGGCTGAAGGCCAAAGCGTGTAAATAATCGTCAGTTAAATGAAATGGACCCGACTTTGAGGACCCATATTGTGACTGATAAATAGTAAAAGCGCTTACGGCCGCATAACGTTCAAACAACGTGAAGCGATGTGGAGCCTGTTCATTACACTAGATGGGGACCACTTGGTAATACAATATACAGTAAGCTTGGATGTGCGGGTGGTGTAATGGTTCGAATTGTTAATCGGAGAGCCGAGTTCCAGTTCCCATTCTGTTCGTCATATTCTCTTAGGAGCAAATACCCTTGAGAAAGATATGAATTCACTACTCCTCTTCCAGCTATGGGTTAATTTTTAAGAGGTGTATCACTAAACAATATCTATCGCCAAAAGAATTCTTACAATTTAAAAATATTTTCCGGTTTTGAATAACCTGCAAAGGGTTGATAAACCGTAAACATTGAATCAATAAAAATAGTAAAATATTAGGTTGGTGCAAAAATAATATCGTTTTTTGACGTATTTTTTAACGTCAAAAAACGACATTATTAAGTCATTATTTTTGCACCAACCTAATATTAGGTTGGTGTAAAAATAATGTCGTTTTTGAGTTATTTTGTTACAATCATAACTGGATACATATATATCTACTTGATGTGCAGTCAACCCGAAGTAGTGTTAATTACTCCCTCCGTTGCTTTATGCAATTTACGGACTAGAGCAAGCTAATGTAAATTACGAAATACTTTGCTTATATAAAGTGTTTCAGCAATATTTTTAAGTTACTACTCTCAGCGATCTAGTCTGATGCTAAAATCCTTATATAACCGCTCGTTCAATATCTCATATACCTCCTTTATCGTTTTCTCACATATAATCTATTCTCTCTTACAAAAAAAAAAAAAACATTCTTCATCTTACTATCGACTCTTAATCGCTCTATCTCTCATATACGATCTGTATCTTTCTCTGTCATATGCGCTATATCTTTTCTATATATTATGTTGTTGCAAAAATAATGTCGTTTTTTGACGTTCAACTTTTTGTGAGAAAACGACATTATTTTTGCAACAAATTAATATATACTCATTATTATTCTCTATCATATACCTATCTTTCTGTCATGTACTGTTTGTATCTTTCTCTATCATATACTCTCTTAATCTTTCTCTCTCACTTAACCTCTTTATCTTAATCTCTCACACAGTCGTTATCTTTCTCTCATACACGCTTTGAATATTTTATATATTCTTTCTCTCACATATACTCTCTTTAGCTTTCTCTCATATACGTTCTCGCTTTCTCTCATGTACCATGTTTACCTTTCTCTCATAAACCCTCTTTATCTCTCTCTCTCTCTCTCTCTCTCTCATATACCTTCTTTATCTTTTTCAAATAAACTTTGTCTTTCTCTCATATACGCCCGGTACTTCTCTCATATAACCTCTTTATCTTACTCTCTCATATACCTTCTTTATCTTCCTGACATACGCCCTCTTTATCATTATCTCATAAACCCTTTTTATCTTTCTCTCATACACCCTTTTTATATGCTATTTGTTTTTCTTTCATATAGTCTCCTTATCTTTCTCTCATATGTGATCTATCTTTCTCTCTTATACCTCCTTCATCTTTCTCTCATATACCACCGTTATCTTTCTCTCTTATACCACCTTCATCTTTCTCTCATATACCTCCTTTATCTTTCTCTCATATATCACCTTTATCTTTCTCTCATATACCACCTTTATCTTTCTCTCATATATCACCTCTATCTTTCTCTCATATACCTCCTTTATCTTTCTCTCATATACCACCTTTATCTTTCTCTCTTATACCACCTTCATCTTTCTCTCATATACCTCCTTTATCTTTCTCTCATATATCACCTCTATCTTTCTCTCATATACCTCCTTTATCTTTCTCTCATATACCACCTTTATCTTTCTCTCATATATCACCTTTATCTTTCTCTCATATACCACCTTTATCTTTCTCTCATATATCACTTCTATCTTTCTCTCATATACCTCCTTTATCTTTCTCTCATATACCACCTTTATCTTTCTCTCATATACCACCTTTATCTTTCTCTCATATATCACTTCTATCTTTCTCTCATATACCTCCTTTATCTTTCTCTCATATATCACCTCTATCTTTCTCTCATATACCACCTTTATCTTTCTCTCTTATACCTCCTTTATCTTTCTCTCATATACCACCTTTATCTTTCTCTCATATACCTCCTCTATCTTTCTCTCATGTACCTACTTTTTCTTTTTCTCATATACCTCCTTTATCTTTCTCTCATATACCACATTTATCTATCTCTCATGTACCTCCTTTTTTTATTCTCATATACCTCCTTTATCTTTCTCTCATACAACTTCTTTACCTTTCTCTCATATAACCTCTTCATCTATCTTTCATATAGCCTCTTTATGTTTCCCTCTTTTAGCCTCTTTATCTGTTTCTCATATACCCTCTTTTTCTCTCTCTCTCTCTCCTATACGCTTTTCTCTCTCGTGTACCTTTTTTTTCTCTCATATACGCTCTATATAATTCTCTTATATAACTTCTTTATCTTTCTGTAACATATACTCTCTTTATCTCTCACTCGTATACACTATATTTATCTTTCTGTCACCTACACCACCTTTTACTTTTATCTTTCATGCATTATCAGAAGATGGAGGTAAACCAATCTTTGGTCGCGGCCACCACATTTTATGTTATCTGGATTTACCAATTCTTGTATAAACCTCACAAAATCTCAAGTAATACATCACCCCAGTCTTATTACAAAACAAAAATCAGTAACGTAATACTAATGCCAGGCAATCGATATATCATAACTCAACATATTACTGTTCAAAATTCCTTTTTAGCAAACGCTTTGCCTAGAAGTAAAAAATACCTTTTCAGAAATTAGCTTAAGACCTACAAGTAACAAATCATTTTTGCTGCACTTCATGTTTTGATTAAATTTTCACTAAAATTATTTAGTGGTCACTTGTTACAAAGGTTTTAAATTCTATCCAAATAAAGATTTATATTAGGTACCTGCCATGCGCAAATATGTAATAAAAATAATTGTAGGCAGCTGGGAATCTGAGCACAAGCTTCGTAATATTTTCAAAAAGAAGAAAAATTTGAATATTTTTTGCAAGCTTTTACAGAAATTCAAATTCAAGTATTTGGTTAGAGTAATTTCGATAGAAAAAAAAAAACGAAAACGTTGCTGAGAACAACGTCTTCACTTGCCATGAGAGCAACTCTTTTTTCATTCTTGTGCCATTGTCGATGTGTGTTCCAACGTGGCGAAATCAGTTTATCATGATGTATTTGCTATCATTAATCAGAAATAAAACAGTAGTGTTGTCAAATTAGTAAAGAATAAAGTTAATTCATTGTTAAAATCCCGAATGTCAAAGGCCTGAAATTTAAAATACCTAAATTTGAAATCTCGAATATATCAGAATCCCAAAAGATCAAAATCCCGAAATTTAAAATCCTGAAAGATCAGAATATCGAAAAATAGTCTTTGGAAGTTTTGTGGATTCCCGGATGAAATCCGGTACCAATATATAACAAACGCCAGGAATTAATATATGAAAATAATGTATTAACGTAATAATACAAACTGGTAATGCAGGTTAGTAGTTCCAGGAATACGGGCTTGTAGCCAAATATCTATAACAGTCTTTGGTATTGAAGTATCGCTGTAGGACTTCTTACTGAGTCTACGTGCTTCCTCACTGTGACTCTTACTCGCTACATTCGTTCTGTCTGTCTGTCTGTCTCTCTCTCTGTTACCTTCACCCTCGGTTGCTCTCGTCGGTATTTATCAATCCACCCACGAGGATCAAATGTGGCACAAAGCCGTTTTAATGTGGGTATCCCCGAGCCCGTAGGCTCGGCCAAAAATATAGCCTTTTTGAACCCGCCTAGACGGGTTCAAGGCCTGTCTACCTCCCCGGACGAAACATTGCCCTTCGGCAAAGCCTCGTCCGGGTTCCTCTCTGCTAATGCAGAGAGTTCGACAGTCGCCGAGAGTCTGTTGCTCTCGTCGGTATTTATCAATCCACCCACGAGGATCGAATGTGGCACAAGGCCGTTTTAATGTGGGTATCCCCGATCCCGTAGGCTCGGCCAAAAATATGGCCTTTCTGAACCCGCCTAGACGGGTTCAAGGCCTGTCTACCTCCCCGGACGAAAGCTTGCCCTTCGGCAAAGCCTCGTCCCGGTTCCTTTCTGCTGATGCAGAGAGTTCGACAGTCGCCGAGAGTCTGTAGCTCTCGTCTCTCGAGTCTACACGTAGCAGTAGTATATGTATATACTGGGTGAGTCCATTTGTGTAAAAAGGGGAGGACCCCTCTACAGGAAAAAATTGACAAAATAAAAAAAGGAGTACATTTTCATTTGTGAAAATTTACAAAATACGGTTAAAATAGTGTTTATACATTTGAAACATTCACAATTTATTAAAAAAAACATAAAACCTGAATATATCAATAATTTATAATGAAAGATTATGAGCAAGCGCCCTGAGATAGCCCATAAGGTCTGCTCAGTTTTCACGATCGTTAACTATATTTCTAAGCCTTTAGGGATCTTTGGTGGCAAACATTCGAAAAGATTAAAAATTCTGAATTCTAAACCATATAGAAGGCAATGGGAAACCATTCCACTATATATAATGACAATTCTCAGAAAATAAACAGAAAAGGAATCTATAAAAAAAATCTTGATCCCTTGGGAAGTTAAGTTTTAAAAAATTACAAGGATTTAACTATGCAATTGTTTATTAACAACAACGTAAAGGAACTTTTTTTCATCTAGAGCACTTACACTTCGAGACAACATTCGCAAATGGAACATCTTTTCATTTAGCGTCTGGACGATCTCTAAATAGCGAACGGTACCGGAAGGCGACCTATTAAACTGCTCTCCATTAATCATCTGAAACCCCTTTCTGCTGATCCTAACAATCTAGGAGAGTGACTCGTTTCACTTCCTCGGGCTCACATTCTCTGCTAACATATAAATGGAAAGATTACATTGAATTAATTGCTAGGTCTGCTGCTAAGAAATTTAGTTCACTGTGTCGTACGAGACGATTTTTCTCGTCAGAGTCTATCTTACATATTTATAAGTTTATCGCTCGTCTGTGCATTAAATATCCCTTCCATATATAGTCTGGTTCTCCTGCTATATATTTAGAGATTCTTGATAAAAGCCAAAGAAGAATCCGAAATATTACTGGTTCTGACCTGGCATCTCGGCTTCAGTTCCATTCCCATCGTCGTAATGTAGCTTCTCTGTTCCTTCTCTATAAATACTTTCTTGGTAATTGTTCTGATGAACTTTAGCTTATGGTACCTAGAATTTATGAATTTAAGGGCAGTAGTAGGTTGACAACCAGGTCTCATCAATTTATATTTGAATTGAATAGATACAACCGTACGTTCTATGCTAATAGTTTCTTCTCTTGCACGACTCTCTTCCGATTTCATGCTTTCCAGCTAACACTGATCTTCAAAAATCTAAATGCAATGTCAATCGTTATCTTCTTGGTTCCTCTTCTTTTATCGTTCTCACTCCATAATAATGCTTTTTCTTCTTTCGCACTCAGTAACCCATTGTGTCTTAGTGGCTTTATTGCCTTGCTTGTGAAATGATTAAAAAAGTATACATCATTTCTTACGGGAGGATGTAGTAAATAACTACTATCTTCACAGTGCCATACGTATTTTAAATGGTAACATGTCAGACAGATCTTCTATCTGAAATCATGATTTGTTTGCGTACCACATACGTAACAAAATTTACATAAATAAACGTTAGAACTAAAACTATAAATTAGAGTGATTAGTTATCAAATACCAAAATTATTCTTGTATAATTTGCACTTTTTCCAGATTTTTAAATTTGGAAGTTAGAATTGCGAATTATTCACGAGAATAAATAGTAACTATTTTCTGGTCACGTACCTCGCCAAGTTTTGGATATTATAACCGAAATAACTTATTTATATCGACTAAACTAATGTATAAGAAAGAATTAAAATTACTAACCGAGTACCTTATTTGTTTGTTTTTTTATTTTAATCTCTTTTAAACGTAACTTTACTTTTAATTTTTCCACGCCCCCACCCTGTAACTTAAATTTTCATGCTAATTATTCTAATGGGGTTTTGAAATAATATTTACTGTTTTTTTTTTTTTTTTTTTTTTTTTTTTGTTTTTACGACGTCTCGGCCGTTGTACGCTCCAGCCTTCTTCAGGTGATATACTTTAGAATTTTGAGCCCGAATCCTCCATTTCATCTACGGCGGTACATTGTTCTAGTTCCACTTGCGAAATCTCTTCCGATTATCTCAGTTATCTACCTTTAGTAACTCAATTCACCAAATCTTTGCTCACCTCCGCTGTGGTCGCGTAGGGAACTCACAACTCTTTCGGTCCAGTCACTGGATTACTTCGATGAACGCTTTTATTCACTGTGCCCAGTGGGCAAAAGCATTGGTAAAACTAGAACAATCTACTCCGGTGGACGAAATAAAAGGTTGGATCCAATATTCCAACGTATATTACCTGTAGAAGGCCGGAACATACAACGGTCGAAATAGTCCGAACAATTTAAATAGTGTAAATAATTCATCGTAGAAATATAGACAGATATTATATATACATATATTATGCATACATATATTATGCATACATCTGTATGGACGTAAATTCGTAGTTGTCCAAAAAACCTGCCGTTGATATTTCAGTTGAAGTAAAGATCTCGTTAGTATGAAAATAATTGCAGACACAATATTCATAATGTACATATGGAATGACATAAACCTATTTCAATGGCGACTGAATTTTGCTCCTTAGAAAACTATCATGTGCTTAATTCTAGTCTGAATCTCTGGCCTGTGTCGTATTTTAGCGTGAAAGAGGAGTGAGAGATAGAGAGATAGATAGAGAGAGAGATAGGGAGAGAGAGAGAAAGAGAGAGAAGAGAGAGATATAGAGAGAGGGAGTGGGGGCAGTAAAAAGATACAACGTCTATAAATTGCAACATAAATCACCTAAAAATGAAGGAAAAATACCGTAACGATTTGACAATTTAAATCAGATATTGCACTTCGCCAAATTTTAAGAGGATATCAGACTGTCATATTGAGTACATACAAAATAATTCTTTTGTCTGTTATTCTCTATCAGTCAGGGATATCAAAAGATACTAGGCCATTTGTTAAAACAAAATTTGATTAAGTTGTTAACGCATAAAATTAGTGACAGAGTAGTTCTGTCTGGTTATGTTACATAGTATAGTTATTTACCTGAATCAAGCGAGTGTTAGCTTTCCTTACTCAATGCTGGTGAAATACTGTTTACTTTTATGAACATCTTTTCTGATAGGTGAAGTATGTGTGACGAAAAACTAGTGGGGTGTTGATCGTTGAAAAGAAGTCACAAGGAAGACTTACACAGAAGGAAAATTATATTTAATTTCTAGTATTATTTATAATTTCTAGTATTTAATTGAGAGTAATACATTATTTTCTCGATTATCCAGTCATATTAGCGTAGTGGCTGAAAAAATGTGCCCGGATAATTCAAAATTCGGGATTCCTAGATAGCTAAATTATCGAAAAAGAATAAAGAAAAATACATTTTCTGAAAGAAATTTCACATTTATATCATCAAATTACATTTTCAAGGTTTCCCCAGTATATTTTTATGAAAAACAAATGTGCCAATTTTTGTCTGTTTTGGGCTGACTGGGCTCGTGCTTTTCTATCTTTAACACCGAAACTTTTTTTAGAATTCAAATGCATTTTGTTATAAACTGTCATAAATCAAATGTATATTCGTTGTATAAAAAAAAAAAAAAAACAAACATTATCAGCGATTTTATCAGATTTTGAGTACGGTTTTCTAAATTCTTAAAACGCTTGTCTGTAACTAATATTATAATTAGGATAACTGAAAAGTATACGGGTGATTTTACACGTTCGGATAATCGAAGTCCAGAAAATCGATATACGGATAATCGAAGCAGAACTATAAAATATATAACATTTGAATAAAGTAAATATCGACAATAAAAAAAGTCTATTTGAACAAGTGTGAATTCTTTTAGTTGAGTAATAAAAGAATAAAATTAAAAAAAAAAAAAAATTGTTGAAAAGAGTAATTTTAAAATGTTTCCGGTGCTTCATAATTATGGTGTTCTTGGAAAAAGAGGTTATTTCCAATTTCCAGTTCCTTATGATAGGCATTAGTATATGTGATATACTGACAACTTAACGTACAGGAGGACCAGGTTGGCTGAACGATATGAAGGCCAAGCACTCATTGTGCTCAAAAAGATTTTATATACAGATACAGACCTGGCACTATTTGGCACACACAGAGAAACTATAACATATATGGATAAAACAAGCACTGTGAACGGGGGAAATCAAAATGATCTTACTTGTAATATTTATCGGGGGAAAACAGACAGGCCAGTGGTATGTTTTGTCGTCCTTTTAAAACCATGCGGGCATTCATGTTTTGCTTCTCTGCATTAAACTTTTTAACTGGAGATCCTGAGACCATAACCTGACGTCACTGACCGGCCGTGACGTAACCTTCATGATTTCGTCTCCTAAAAGAATAATCGCTTTCTGCAACCCTACAGTGCTATAAGATTTTCATGACTAAGGGATTGTTTATATACATTTAGGTTCATCATTATTTATTAGTACATGGCGGACAAACTAAGACTAATTTGCGAAATGCAATGAAATGACATATAAGTTAAAATTGTATACAAATCTCTTGTGCATATCAGTTTGAGTCATAAGTGATTTTTATTTCTGGGAACCAGTCTTTATGACAAATGTATTATTCTAAATACTAATCATATATAACAGTTCAGAATAAGTCTACCTTACATTGGGAACGTTATTGGCAGTGCAGCATACACAGTGGATTAAGGGAAGTCATATTCCTCACCATGACAACGCATGACCGCATATATATAAAAAAAGAACACAGAATTGAAAATGTCGATTGATCTGTTTTCCACGACCAGCAATATTCCTCTGAGCTTCGGCCAACTGATTAACACAATTTTCGATTGTTGCAAAACACTTTCTCTGCTAAAGACCAGAATCAAGACTTTGACAAAAGATTTTCAAATCAAAACCAGCCCAACTGCCTGATAAGTGGCAACAAAGTCATTTTGATTTATGTTCAATACATAATTGAATTAAATATAATTATACTTGAAAAATGAAATGAATAAAATACAACGGACATTATTTATGACTCCAGCTAATATGGCTGTGTATTGGACTGTTAGGGTCAAACGCTAGTTTTTATGAAAATGTTTAAAAGACGCTGAAAGATAAAAATAAAAAAGTATCAGGAAAAATGTAACATTTAATTTTGAGTAAAAAAAGTTAAATATATTTCCGATGTATATAACGAATGTTCGCGTAGCGTTTGTCGGCGTGGAAAATGAGAATATAGTGCCGAGTTCAAATTCCAGTCGAAGCAGTTGCTTTCACTTACGCAGAAAAAAACCTTTGAAAAAGAAGTGAATTTTATCTAGTCATCAGATGAAGGCTAATATCAAGACGGAATACTTTCTCTGTCTTTGATTAACAATATGTTTCGAAGGATAATTCAGAAGTCATATCCGGTTGCGTGTAGAGCTAGCGAAGATACGTGATTTAGAGAAGTTGGGACTCTACAATTTATCCTGAATTCTATTTTTGTTCTTACTGCCAAAGCATATTCTCAAAATGAAAACATTAATTTGACGGCAGAAACCTGAATATTTATTAATTTTCTCAGTACAGAGCAGCAAGTGAAACTCGAAACTATGTCAACGACACAGACGCAGACGGCGCTTAGTAACGAATTCAATTCAATTAACATCCAAATGCAGAATTTTCCGAGGTTCCATTTTAATCATTCTATCCAAAGCAAGATGATAAAGCTACTAAGACACAAGGGGTTGCTAAGGATGAAAGAAAAGTGACTCCAAGAACCTGGGAAATATTAATAAGAGCAATAAAAAGAACAGGATTCAAGGAGACAAATGAAGGCGATTACATTTAAATATTTGAAGGTCGTAGCTGACACGATAGCAGGAAGTGGGAAGAACGATAAGTGCAAACTTTCAGAATAGAGCATGCGGTTACATCTAATAATTCCAACGGTAAAATAAAACATGGCACCTAGCTGCCAATCTAGAACTACGCTTAAATTTATGTATTTGAGACATAAAAGAGGAAAGCTCCTCAGAACAATTGTCATACAAATATTTGTTTAAAGGTCACAGTGAAGCCACGATACAATGTTTTGAATGTGGTTGGAACTGAGATAGCAGGTTAGGATCGATAATGTAACAGATTATTCTACAGATTTTTGCTAGAATATCAAAATACATTACAGAAGTATCGGACTAGATGTGGCAGCAATATTTAATGCACGGACGAATGGTAGATTTATAAATGTGTGCGTCACAATTGGATGAAAAGATGTCTAACACAACACGGTGGACCTATATTTTTAGCAATACACTTAGCAATTGACTCAGTATTATTAAACCCATTCATACTAACGGAGTAAAATCAAAAAGGTACAGTAATATATGCTCCTGAATGTTAACATCAGCCATGCTGAAGGAAAGCAAAAACATATCTCTAAGACTATTAAAAAAGGACAATTTAGTTTTAGATCGTTATATCGAACAGTTCATTTCTTGTCCCAATTAATAACAAATAAATACCCCATGTAGATCAATATCTTAATAGCAACGGTTTGCTTAATAAGCTTTCTCACATTTCCACTAGAATACCTACACGAATTCAAATATTTATACATGTCATTCGCATGTACACTATACAGCAGCAAAACTAATTGCGAGATTAGCGTGTTAATAATTACTCTCTGGCAGGCTCTTATCTCGAAGTTTTCAAGAAAATGGAAAGAGAAAAGAAACTTATACTTAACATCAAGAAGCTAAAGCTGAAATTTCTAGCGCACCTAATGAGGAAAAAGATTCTCTGAAGGACACTGAATGCAAAGTTTCTTCTGGTGACCAGAGGACATAATACAAAGGTCGTCCTCTACTATTTTAGAAGACTCTCTATGTACAGACCGGTGGTCAATCATTTCGTGTTTCACTGTTTGAAAAAAAAAATGGGAATGTCTCCTGTGATCACCTTCAACAACTACGAGCTGTATGAATTCACAAACTTCCGTCATCAACTCTCTTATCGAACACCGGGGTTAACAGACGTTTCGGACGAGTACACTTCACATTCGCCAAGCTGGCTGAGTGAGTCACTGGGCTTTCTTGACGGTGAGAGATGGGTCCTGAGAAATGCAATGATGGATGGAGCGAAGAGAATAGAGAATGATGTTTGCTACTGGCAAATAACAAGGTGGAAATCACTGTCGAATCTGTCACTCTTTGACCAGTCCCAAAAGATGCAGCGACAGGGATAGAGCGTGTGGTAATATAAAAGTGAACACTTAGAGCCGATAGGCTGTTTCATGCTAGACGCAATCGTGGCCCAGCATGAAACAGCCTGTCGCACTAAGTGTTGAATTCAATGTTCACTTTTATAGATACAAACATACATACATACATACATACATATATATATATATATATATATATATATATATATATATATATATATATATATATATATATATATATACGTGCTAATACCCTTGGGAAAGGTATGAATCCTCTTCTTCTTCCTCCAGCTATGGGTAAAATAGCAGGACAGACTGGGTTCTATAGCCTTGGATGGCAACTGGTCTAGGAGAAGGACAACTCTGAATTCAAATCCTGCGGAGGGTCGTTTGGGAATTTTTTGGCATTCGGTTCACCAAGTCTCTGTATTCGTCCCCCCAAAAAGTGTGGATGGTCCTGCACGAGGCCTTCACCACTATAATCAAATCTCTCATGTGCCGGTGTCGGGCTGTCGGTTTCCTGGAAACTGATCTGCTTGACCCTCATACGTCGAATCTCGACGGGAGAGTCGATCATATATATATATATATATATATATATATATATATATATATATATAATAAAAATATAGTTTTAAAGTATGCCATATTTATGGGTTAATGTGCTCAATATCTTGGATCTATACAGAGACAATGATCTCTTGGTAGCAAGGAGTTCCACTAATTTTAAAAGAGATAAAATTAGAAAGATAATATATAGTGAATTCAGAAACCTAAATTTAAAAACTACAATCGGCACAAAGCTGAAAAGGGTAAACTTCCTCGACATAACTTTAGACTTAATGAGTAACATATACCTACCTTACAGAAAACCTAATATGTACACCCCTGGTCAAACCATCCTCAATCCATAATTAAGCACTTACCATCATCAATAGAGAAAAGAATCCGAAAATGAAAAAATATTCTATAAACACAGTAATTTTTACAACCAAGCTCTAAAGAATAGTGGCTACAAACACCCTAACATCACTTATATAAAACAAAATAATAGTACAAACCAGAGGAAAAACAAAAATATTTTTGGCATTTAAAAGAAACAAATAAAACATCAAAAGTAAAATGGAAAATAATAAATAGAACAAAAACTTGTAAAAACTGGGATGACCCATGCCTTTTATGCATACATGAAAAACTACACATTATTAAGTTTCTAAAAAACGAAAATTTGTTAAATCAAAGAAATGAGATAACGATTTTTGCAGACACCACTAAATATTTGACTTAGATTATTAGCATTTTTAAATGAACAAAAAATAATAATAATCATTTCAACAATACCATATAAAAATACAAAATACCATATAAAATCTATTAACAAATTCAATAAAAACAATAAGTTTAAAAATACAATCCAATCATAATTTTAACGCGCCTTTAAAGAAAACATCAACAAAAAAAACAAAAAACAAATAAACACCAAAATGTTAGAGTTTTAGCAGAGTGCTTGATAAGATTAACCATTGTAGCAAGACAAACAGAACAACCCAACCTTACACGACTCCAAAAACTTGACATATAACAAACACCCTAACTTGCACCAAAGCAGAGACCCCTTGATAATGAAAAACAAACACTAGATCCCACCTCCATTTCAAAATTATAAATGAGTAAAACATTCCGTTTGTTAGTTATTCCAAACATCGCTTGAAGATAAAACTGCCACCCAACAGTTAAGATTTAATATGGAAATTAAACTTGAATACGGATGACCAGTTTCGAAACATAGTAATTTGTGAGTCGCGATGGAATCATATTTAAAAAAATTAAAAAAATTATAATCTAGGCTCTACTTCTGTATCGACTTACTGTTGTTTTTTTGTTTTTTTAAATAAAAACAAAAATACTAACCGTTCTTTCTTATTATATCAATACACACACTCACTCACTCATACACACACGCTCACACACACTCACTCACACACACACACACACACACATATATATATATATATATATATATATATATATATATATATATATGTGTGTGTGTGTGTGTGTGTGTATATCAATAAAAAGAAAGAACAGTAAGATATATAATCCGGTGTTCTTATAGATATTTTTATTTTTACAAAATAGTGCTCAATGTAAATTTACAGAGCATTAATATTATAAGTTAAATATAAGTTTTTCGCCATATTTTAAGTCTATTAACTTATAATATATATATATATATATATATATATATATATATATATATATATATATATATATATATGATGTGCCTGTGGTGGAGTGGGTAAGGGTTCGGAATTGGAAATCTTTCCAATTACAGTCGGGTTCGTTCTGTTCAAGTCTTCACTTAACCGAAAATACCCTTGGGAAAAGTATGAACCCCACCTTTACTCTGCCCAGCTATAGGTTAATTAGTAAGAATTTTATCAATAAATCATTATTGTCTCCAAAAGGTTATTACAATCTAAAAATATTTTCTGACTTTAAATAACGTGCAAAAAGTTGATAAGCCGTAAAAAAATCCTTCTGAATGGATTCGGTACTTGAGGATGAAGTAACCTATTTAAAGTGTGGATTAATAAAAGAATAGCAAAAGAAATAAAAATGGGCAAGTGAATAATAACAACAACAACAACAACAACAATAATAATAATAATAATAATAATAATAATAATAAAGAACACCCAAAGCTAACCGCCCAGACATTGTTATTAGAGCCCGCAAAACAAAAACAAAAAATGCCTCTTTTTTGATATAGCAGTCCCTGCAGACATCTATGTATCTTTGAATATCTTCAAAAAGCTATCAAAATACAAGGACCTTAAAATCGAAATCTCAAAAATGTGGCACATGGGAACATCAACAATCCCTGTTGTAGTTGGAGCCCTCGGAGTGGTTGGGAAATATTCCAGTAGACTCACTGAAGGGATTTCTGGTTGCCCATGACTTAAAGAAATACAAAAAAAAAATTTCACGATTACAGCCCACACCTTACGATGGGATTTATCTATGTAAAATATATGTTTTTTTTAATGCTCAGTGGAAAATGTCATGGAGCCATTTCTGATCTTAGGTCTCTGGGCGGGACAGAGAATGAAATGACTACACACCAGAAATCAAAGGGAATAAAATAATAATAATGATTTCCCATAATTTGCTGCAATATTTGGCATTTTCTAGATTTGGTGAAAATCTTAACCCCTTCCCCGACGTAGACGTGTATATATATATATATATATATATATATATATATATATATATATATATATATATATATATATAAAGAAATATAGTCTTAAGGTGTGCTATATTTATGGAATAAAGTGCTCAATATCAGAGATAGAGCGTGTGTAAATATAAAAGTGAACATAGAAGTCTTCTATGTTCACTTTTATATATATATATATATATATATATATATATATATATATATATATATATATATATATTGAACAATAACAAAATTAAAAAATTAAAATCTTCAGACACACTGGGTTGTAGATTAATATTCTTTCGTTTTTTTTTTTTATTATTATTCCATTTAGATTCCTCGACTAGTTTCGGCCGAAATGGCCATCATCGGGAGGAGAAATATTTCTGCTTGCTGCTAGCACTAAACTACAGAAATGAATGTCTTGATGGAGAAAATGAACTTTTGTCTGTAGTTTTCATTTGTTTTTTTATTTTTTTGTATCTTTTTAACATGAATCTTTTAACATTCCTTGTGTTGGTCAAACAGTCTCTTTTAAGTTGTTATTTGAGATAAGAGCTGGATAGATACATGCTTCTATGAATTCTCTGGTCACTTTGACAGTTTTATTGGACTTGGTGAGGGGATGTGTCTCTGTTTAGTGTTTGTGTGTGTTATTTGGTTCTTAGGGAGTCAGTGAGTATGATATGTGTAAGCGTGTGTATTGCTGTGGGTGTGTGTTATCATTTGGCTCATTAGGGAGTGAGTGCGCATGATGTGTGTAAATGTGTATATTCGTGTGGGTGAGTGTATAAGTGTGAGGCCTCCACACCTCCCGTAAGCCTGTCTGTCTTGTGTGGGTGAGAAATGTGGGTAGGTTTTGATCTGTTGAGTTATATATTCATACTACTATCTATATATTGTTAAATTTGTGATTTAGCCCGGCTGGATATATATATATATATATATATATATATATATATATATATATATATATATATATATATATATATATATATATGCGCGTGTATTGCTTTGTCCGTTAAGGTTTGCAAACAGCTGTTTAAGATCCATAAATATCTTTGCCGAATAACGTACAAATGATACAATGCTCGGCTTCTCTTCACGCTTGGCATTAAATAGGAGGAGACAATCCTGCCTTTAAATATATCCGGGAGACTTATTAATAACAACTCCATGAAAATTGGAAATGTGTGCGGAAGGACCTATATTAACAAATTTATTTCATTCAAGAACGGTCCCAGAAAAAAACTCTTCAAGTAAAATGTGTCTATACCGTAACCTGCTTTTTAAAATTAAATTATTAAGTAAATAAAGTGAAGGAAAATCAAATTAAATGTGACTACTATATTGAATAATTCTGACCTGTTTATACGTCGATCTTGATTCATTTTATGCTCTCTTCTCTGCTTGAAATGAGTCCAGTTGTCAACTTATACGTCTGTTAGGGGTGTTAGCCACAGCTTGGGTACATGAAGGGGCCTCAGTTTCTTATTAAAAAACAAATTTTTAAAAAATCGTCTGAAAATGAAACTTTTTTCCAAAATAACTGCCGAGGAAGGGGTTAATTTATCCCTTGATACTGTCTGATATACAGGTATATACGCCTATCAGCATGACTTTTAATGTTGCCACCATAATTCTAAGCTGCATGCATTCCAAAACCTACTTCTACTTGTCTTTATCGCCTCATCCTCACTCACAGCGTATATGACTCTGTAGTTGTCGCTTGTCAGACGGTTATGTGCCATGCGTGATACACGCTTAGGCGACCATGTATCGAAGATACATGACTGATGAGGATGATTTTTTTCCAGCAGTATGTTGCCATTTCTTTCTGCGGTAGACCGGTTGTCATCTAATCTATAGAACCTGCTCTGTCCTGCTATTTACCCATAACTCGGAGGAGAAGAAGAGGGTTCATACCTTTCCCAAGGGTATTAGCACGTAAGTAATGGATTCGACCGGAATTCGAACTCGGCTCTCCGATTGCTCAATCCGAGCTGCTATAGATCTTTAAAAGAACGAATGTTTTTTCGCTAAACTCAAATAATAATTTATGTGTGTTCTGGAAGTTAATAATCTAATATTTCAGATTGTTTGAAAATGTTCTTTGAATAGCGAGAAAAGAAAAGAAAAATGTAACTGTCCTTTTTTATTACAACCATGACTTGAGTGCAATACAAGCTAAAAACCATTACGGTTTTCATTTTTTTTTAGCTTCCTTCTTTAAACTGCGACGATATTATGCTTACTGACGGATGAGTATCACTTTGATGCAGACATACATCTTTAATGTCTGTGGTGGTCAAAAAGTGATCTTTTTAATAAATGACAAAATCGAGATGTGTTTGAGTCTGCAGGTCAGAGGTTTAATGACAAGGGTTCAGGCTTGAAAAGATGGCCGACAGCTACTATTCAGTTTGAATGCAGACTGAAAAGTACAGTGACCAAATATTACACGCCATTAATACAGAAACTCACAGGCAAATACAAAAACATTCATACAACTAAACACACATTTAAAGAACATCATTGCAAGCGGGCCTAACGATATAAGAACAAATAAAGGATATTCCAATAACTTGGACCGATTTTAAATGTGAATTAACTTTAAGCGTCTAATGATTTTTTTTCTTTTTCTTTCAGATTTAACAACTTAAGTCTTTGGCAAATTCAACCAGGGAAAGATTAACAATCAAACAACGGGAAGTCTATTACGAAAATGGACGTTTAAAGAGAAATGAATGAGAAGTTTCCATATCGAAGATTCGAACCTGCGTCCCCCACCAGGAGAAACCGTCGTTAGATCTGATCTACTACTCGGCTACAGAGAACCTATGGCAATGCAAAGTAATTAAAATATGCCGGATTAATAAATGAAAAACAGCCCGTTCCTAAAATCCCTGTTTATGTATGTGTATATATGTGCGTATTTGTATGTGTGCATGTTCGTCTGTGTATAGAATTATAAAACTATCTCTCTCCTTTCTTTCTCTCTCTCTGTATATATATATATATATATATATATATATATATATATATATATATATATTAGGTTGGTGCAAAAATAATGACGTAATAATGTCGGTTTTTGATGTTAAAATTATGTCAAAAAACGACATTATTACGTCATTATTTTTGCACCAACCTTATATATATATATATATATATATATATATAAAGAGAGAAAGAGATAGCGAAAAATGACACCACTGTAAGTAAATCTTTTAAGAAGTAACTGATTTAAATCTATTTTGTTATGCATCTCGAGTAGACTTACTAAATATCACATTTACAGTATTATTTACAAATTCACATTTGTAAATATATTAACGAGCTGCAGTAGCCATTGGTGCCTTGGTCCACTTCTCAGTATTACACTTTCTATTTCCCACAGTTATTTTACCATATCTTCCACTTTTCAAACGTGCTTTATTCGGAACTAGCATAAACTTGACTGGCTGATGCGCTGCTTTGCCAAAATCCCTGCCTGGGACATTAAGAATTGAGAGGTTCACTGTCAAAATGGCTGATTATAATATTTTTTAGGAGATAATAATGATTTACTGATATAAATCATTCTAAATAGCGCATAGCTGGGTGGCGGGAGAAAAAAAAATTGATTCACAACTTTCCCAAAAGTGAAAGGGAAAGTGAAAGTGAAAGTGACTATAACGATCCAAGCTTTAATTGGAACTCAGCCGATCTCCAATTCCAACACCACACACGCATCACACCTTACAGTATTCCCAAGTGGTCACTCATCTATGTAATGACGAGGCTCGCTGATTGTACGAGAAGTAGTATTATTGTCTGAGCTCACCGTCATAATGAATGTGTAGGTCACAAAGTATACAAGCTCAGTGCTTCATCAAGGAATATCATATGAAAAGTGATCACGAATTCGAAGTAAAATTTTATTCTTTTCTAATATTTCACATTCACATCAGAAAATCCGGCTGACCATTCCAATCAGTTTCTCTCTGTAGAACATCTGAAATTGCTACATACGATAGTAGTCTGTGGGTTACTTCAACTGGTTTCACTAGAGACCCGTTAGTCGGCACTGTTTAAGTCTATAAAAAGGTAAACATTTCCTTCCGCTTTTTCTTTTCTTCCTCTGTATTCAAGTTGAATTAGCACCGGAATGCGTTCGTTTTCCTGTGTCCATTAACGACTGAAAACACTCACACAAACTCACACACGTGTGTATCACACAAGGAAGCAAATCGCAAAGTTTTTAACGTGTTTTGCTTATTTTTTTACTTATGTACACAGTAATGCAATTGTTTTGTATTAATACACGCATTAATTCTAGTTTATTTTAAAATCCATGTTTTGTGTATCTTAGTACAATAAATTTACATTAATTTTTTTCGGAAAAATTAAAAGTTTTATTATTTAGCATGCAAAATATTCCCATTAGTTTAAAAAACAAAACACTTAAATGATTAAAATAACAAATACTTATTTAATAAAACTATTTTTTGCATATCTTTTATTGCTGCCACATATGGTCTGGGGCCCCTTCTGTTTGCCTCGGGGTTCTTGATAGGCTCCAGAGGCGGATATGCTATGTAGTTGGCCCTGCCCTGGCGTCTCGTCTACAGTCACTTTCTCACAGACGTGCCGTCGCCTCTCTCTGTCTGTTCTACAAATACTTTCATGGAAATTGCTCCGAGAAGCTGCATTCGCTGGTTCCCAGACGTTTATGAGTTCCAGCGCCTTACGAGGCTGGCATCCCGCTCTCACACCCCTCAACTGTCGAAACTCCTAAATGTAGCCGTCTCTTCTACTCTAATAGCTTCATGTCTCGCACCTCTCACCTGTGGAACTCCCTTCCCTTTTCCTGTTTCCCTGTGAGCTATAATCTCCTGCTATTCAAGTGTAATGTCAATCGACATCTCCAGTTGCCTTGATCTATCCACTACCCTCATCCTTTCTTCTATCACTCCTATCTGATCTTGCTCTAAATTTTCTGTAACCCCTTGCGTCCTAGTGGCCTCCCGCCTTGCTTGGGGTGAAATGCTTAAAAAAAAAAAAGTATTTATACATGAGAATCCAGTTCCCAATTTTCCCTGGGTTTACAAGAAATATAAACAAATCACATGGTCAAACGCTTCAAGATGATGGAATTTGGCTCCAGTAAGAAATTTTTATGCTGCATGCTCAAGAGTAAGAAATTCTAAGAATTTATTTTTCGCTGTTAAAAAGGAAAAAGGGAAAAAATTCTTAAAAAATATTGTTTACCAAGATGTAATTTAAATTAAAGAAATTATTAAATTAAATTGAATTAAGGAAATTATTAAACTGCGAATTAGATTTACAAACAAATCAGATTATTCAAATGTTATCGATTGGTTTGCTAAATTGAATTAAACGTAAACTTAAAATGTTAGCGATAATTTCAAAAATATTAAATACTGTAAGAATTTCAACCCGCGTCATCCTGCTGGAAAAAGAAAATCTGGTAACCAAATATTGGTGTTAAGGTCTACAAGTTACTTTTGCTGCTTTTGTTTTGCATTCTCTATTTTAGCCAGAATTGACAACATAAATATTAAACACTATTCTTGACTCCTAAAAGCCGTCATTGCCTTGCAACAAGTCTAAGTTAGGCAAATCTCCATGGAAATATTCTGCTTTTGCTTTGTGAATACAAATACATCTGTAATATGGCGAAGTACAAAAATCTCATTGATCTCTCAATGTTTAAAATGTCCAATTCACTGCATGTTCTCTGGCCTACAAAAATAGTCTGCTACTAAATGTTCTGGCAAAATAGCCCATAATATGACCGTTCTGATATATCTATCAATTTTCTAGCATGAAAAATATTTGCTGGCGTTCAACGAAGCTGCTGTTGCTAAGTGGACTTGCCTTGCTCTTGGATCATTCTTACTTAACTTGTGTCTGCGATGACTGTAAATACTCGGTGATTTCGACCCACACTGGGTGCTTTGTTATGTGCTAAACTAACCTTAGTGCCTAGAGATAAACGTCAAAAGATTTCAGGTCGAAAACCGCAGCTATTGTTTACTTTTTTATGCTGTATATTCCGAAGATAAAAGGCGTTAGACACAATGGCGCTCTTTTTTCTCGTACAAAAGGTTTTTTTTTTTGTACCTTCTGTTTACGTGATTACAATGCTAAAACTGTTTAGGCTATATCAGTCAAATAGGGAATGAATTTAAAAGTATAAAACAATAGTTCTTTTTTTTTATTTAATTATTAATTTCAACACTTTCTGCCATTAGCGATGTTATATGTATCTTTCACTAGAAGGGCAGGGCAGGGAAGATAAATGAAATGTTACAAACTGTGCAATGTGTCTGCTTTAATATCAGGACGTACGGGAAACTGTAAACCAATCTAAAATTATAGGATTCTTTCCTGTCCAATTTCCTTCTTCAAAATATGTTTGTTTATTGCAATCGGTCGACTGGTCTATTGAAAGACAGAAAGTAAGAAGTCGTTGGAGCAGTTAAAGAAATAAGGTCGATTTAGATAGAGAAAACGCTGTCAAGATAAAATAGTTTAAGAACAGCGGCATGGATTGCAAGGCGGGCGACGTAAAACCTCGCCAAAGGAAAGCGCAAAAATTAATCGATTCTTTTCCGAGGATCTTTCTTTTTATTAAGTTTTTTAATGGGTTTGGACAGAAACCTCTTTGAGTTTTGCCGCCTTTCCGTCTCCAAGTCAGATAATTATTTTTATGCTATCATTGTATATCAGATTGGGATAATTTTATTTGTTATAGTTCCAAATTTTTGCAATAAGTCATTAGCAGCTGAAAATCTGTTAATCTAAATAAAACAAACAAAAAAATCAAAATGATTACTGATTGGTTTATTGAAACGCACCTCTTTTTATATTAAAAATTATATTATAGCAAAATTTTGGAGTGAAATGTTTTGATGTCGAAAGCCATTGGCAATAAAAATCTATATAAGCTTAAAGACTAAACAAATATGACAACTGAGTAAATTTGAAGAACGTTACCTACTTACACAATATTTATTAAGTGGGTAATCAATTTAACACACACACACACACATATACGTGTATGTTTTGAATTAGATGTATTAATTTCAATTATTTGCAGATGTAAACTCCAAGTTTCGTAATTCTCTGAATCCCTAATAAGAATTTTCGATAAGAATGATTACATACTCTCTTATTCTGATGTCAAGTCCCGATGAGTGATTGAGAAAATTATGAAACTTGAAGATGACATCGGCACATGTTCAATGTTTTTATACATAATTCAATAATTACAGTTTTTTTTTTAAATACTGAGTACTTTATTGGTAGACATTCTTTTTATTTAGATATACGTCGTTATATAATTTTACATATATGCGTCTTCCGTCATATGCTGGAGGAATCATATTTCTCTGACAAGATTTCTTGAATATTCAGGTCCGCAGATGTAGTTAGATGAAAAAAAAATACTGTTTAATTTAAAATAAAAAATGACCATCTACTTAGCTCACACGCACAAACACACACACATATATATATATACCAATTAATTAAGGTATAAAATATGCAGGAAATGTGCTCAATGTACCGATCTATCACATTCGATTTAAAGAAATTTGGACAGTGACATACTGACTATTCGATTTCACTACCAAACATCTTGGTGCCTTAAGATTTATTCTTCATAGAAAAATGGAATGATGAACAAACGCCGAACTATTCGAAGAGGTAAAGAGAACGAGTTCATATATACAAGACGTCATAGTAAAATATATATTTGATATACATTTTACTAGATGGAGAGAAAGAAAAAATGGGAGAGTGATGGTCTAATGAAACCATGAATTTGTATCTGAGAAATGATTAAATTTATCTTACTGGAATCCTCCCAGGGTTTCATAATAATATTTGACTCTACTTTGAGCAATAATAATGTATAATTACTCTTCAATCTTAACAGAAGAATCGTGATGAACTCGATCATAAACGAAAATGACAGGTTCATCATTAATTATTCATAGCTAAGGATCGGAAGTTCATGGAGGATTGATATAAAGTTCATATATATATATATATATATATATATATATATATATATAATTCCAGGATCATTTTACAACATTCAAAATGATCTTGGTCCACTGTAATCTTCTAACTTTATGTCCTTGTGCTTCAGATTTTTCACGTACGATTTCATTTTCAAGTCTCTTTTTTTCACTCCTTTTTAGACTGCCATAGGTAAAGTTCCCCTCTCACGTGCCGAACGTCTTGTGGATTGAGTTGGATCTTTTCTAATTGATCTCTTTTGCTCTAAGTGGAAATGATAATCTCTCTTTCTGTTGGGAACTTCTTATCCAGTTTTTCTTCACTAATGTTCCATATTTTTTAAACTTACGCACCGTTCTCTTGATGGTTCTTGAATGGACTTTGTAAATGGAAGCCCGAGTATGAATGTTGGTACCATTATTGAATGCTTGTATGAACATTTTCCTCTCATCATTGGTCAGTTGGGAAGAGAGTGGTGCAGACGCAAAACAATTTTAACCTGTACTCTTACTAGCTTAATAACTGAACGGATTTTTCAGTAATTGTTATGACAACTGGTGTCAAGATAGCTAAACATCTTATCCGAAAACCTGGAAAAAAACTCAGTTAGTTTAATGTTCTTTTAGATATTAAACATTTTGTGGAACGGAAAATTATGCCGCTACACCCGGTATATATATATATATATATATATATATATATATATATATATATATATATATGTATGTATGTATATGAATAAAAAGAAAGAACAGTAAGATATATAATCCGGTGTTCTTATAGATATTTTTATTTTTACAAAATAGTGCTCAATGTAAATTTACGGAGCATTAATATTATAAATTAATAGACTTAAAATATAGTTTTTCGCTACACAGTTCAAACCATGTTTCAAAACTTTTTTGAAACATGGTTGGAACTGTGTAGCGAAAAACCATATTTTAAGTGTATTAATTTATAATATATATATTATATATATATATATATATATATATATATATATATATATATATATATATATATATATATATATATATATGGGGTGTATATATATATATGGGGTGTATTAACAACAATGGCAATAAACTAGATAAAAACAGACCTACATTTCTACATACTAACTGATTTACTATCAAAAACATTTATCCAGTCTTACAATATCGATATAATTACGATCACATCCAAATTTCTGATGGATATGATCAGAACCAAAAATAGATGGTGGAGTAATGGATAGCGGCTTGTATTGAGGAATCGGAGAGCCGAGTTCAAATTCCAGTCGAATAGATTACATTCACTTACGTGCTAATACTCTTGAGAAAGGTATGAATCATCATCTTCTTCTTCCTCCAGTTATGGGTAAATATTAAGAAACTAGTTTCTCTAGCCTAAGATGGCGCCTGCGGATGGTCGTTTCGGGCCCTTGTAGCACGTAATGCACCAGGGCTCTATATTAGGCCCTTCAAAAAGTGTGGATGGTTCTGCACAAAACCTTCACCACTGCTGGTATCGGGCTGCCCTAAGAACTGATCTACTTGACCCTCATACGTCGAATTGACGGGAGAGTCGAGTATATATAAAATAGTCACAACTGCCCCTCGCAAATTATTGGGTAAACATATCTATAAACACAAAAAGAATATGATACAAAACAATTAATTAAATGCATTAGTTATATATAGAAATAAATTAAACCACAACTTTGATCTAAATAATGTCATACTTATTAAAAGAGAAAGAAACTTAATTAGACGAAAATTTATCAAGAATGCCTCTATCAAAATATAAATTTACGCCCCGGTATTTTTCAAATATCTTCAATCAAAAATTAACAAACATGGCTATAAAAATGTTAAAAATTAAAAAAAAAAACACTTAAATTCACAATCTGTTATTTTAAATGTACAATACATGAATATACTCCAAACTAAAATTATTTAAATATTAACTACAGAGTAACCCGGATATAAGAGAGTTGTCGAGACCGGAGAAGAAGTCTCTTATATTCCGGTTTCTCTTATATCCGGGTTTGGTCTATTTTGTTTAGGTAAGTATGGCTCTAATTTGGGTCCAGAGAAAATCCCTCTTATATCCGGGTTTCTCTTATCTCCGGGTCTCTTATATCCGGGTTACACTGTACATAAAAAAAATTCAACATCATTTATTCACTTTCGTTCATTAACTCACAGATCATAATTTACATCGACCTTTCACTTAACTTGATTTTTATGAGCTTTTCTTCAATTTGAAAATTCTGAAAAAGTAATAACATTTTTACTTTTTTTTTTTTTAAGCGTTTCGCCCCAAGCAAGGCGGGAAGCCACTCGCACGCAAGGGGTTACAGAGAGTTACAGGGAGCGAGAGCAAAGAAGAGTGACAGAGGAAAGGATGAAGAGAAGGATAGGGAGTAGATCAAGGCATCTGGAGGCGTCGGTTGACATTACATTTCAATAGTTGTTTATAAATACATGTTGCAAAATAAAAATTCCTTACATTTGTCTCGATAAAATTCAGCAAAATACAAACTCGTCGGTTTATATAAGATCCATTTTTGTCTTTACTCATATTGTTCTTTACAGATATATATTTTAGTTATATATATAAATTTTACACACACACACACATATATATATATATATATATATCAAGGTAATGATTTTTTATTTATCAATCCGACAGATTTTTATCATTAAATTCGTTATTTATAGTGGATACTCATATTTGAGTAGACGCTCCATTCATGCACTAAAAATAACGCTTAAAGTGTTATTATAGCTGTATTTAGCAAACTAGACTCTGACGTCCGTTAAAGAATGTCATCTTCATTCTTTACATTAAAATTGTCAGAAGAAGCGTGATACGTTATAGAACAGGTGTTAGTAATCAGGTTTGTGTTAATGAATGCTATGCATTTGGGGACATGTGCCACACAAAATTAAAAATATCGCCCCGTCCTGGATCACTAATTAGCAAGTTATTTTCGCGATTTTTATGATGCTTACTGGGTAATAACTCGTTTGGCCTTGTAAATTAAGATTAAAAAATATCTTTTCGTAAACAAATTTTGACGTTTAAGATTTGCTGTTCAACCCAGATTTTATTGTGTTTTTAATAGTTTTAGCTAAAATAATCCCCTTTCCCCAAACAACAGCTTCATTATAGCTGTATCTACTGCGATGAAAGTCGGTTCGATGTGTCGTGCCAAATGGTTTTCCTTGCCAGAGTCCATCTTACACATTTACAAATGTACTATTTGTCCATGCATTGAATACTGTTGCCATATCTGGTCTTGTGCTCTTGCTCTTCATCTCGAGGTTTTTGACAAAATCCAAAGAAAGATATGCAATGTAATCGATCCTGACTTCAAATCGAGACTTCACAGACCTGAAGTGCCTTCCCTCTGTTTTTTTTTCTACAAATATTTTCATCGCAACTGCTTTGACGTTTTTTTCCCTGGTGCCCCGACTACATGACTTTAAGCGTGCTACTAGAATCGCATCTAGGTCCCACCACTTTACTCTTGAATGTAACCGACACTTCTACACCAACAATCTATTTTCTCGCATTTCCCGACAGTGAAACTCCCTTCCGCGCACTTGCTTCCCTGATAACTACAATCTTCAAAAAACTTCAATCTTCAAAAATTTAAATGCAAAGTCAACTGCCATCTTCTGTTATCTTGAACCCCGTTCATCTTTTATCCTTTCCCCAATCCCCTTCTACCGGGTCTTTTCTCTCACTTTCACACTAATGTAATCCCGTGCGTACTAGTGGCACTCCCGCTTCTCTTTGGGGTGAAATGCTTTAAAAATCCGAAATAATAATAAGAAGAAGAAGAAAAAGAAGAAGAATTAACTGAAAAAAAGAATCGAAAATGTTTTAATTAGTTGACGTCTATCTTAGAATTCTAAAACGAGGCTGCTTTTTTTTTTTTTTTTTTTTTTTTTCCCATACTGTGTGATTTTCCTGGAATCTGATGTCAGTGTATGACATCGTTAACATGAATCAGAAAACCATCAAGATAAATTAACAACGACAAATATTTATCATACGTTCACGTAAGTTAGAGGCGCCCATTTCCTCTATTTGCATATTATAGAAACTAATTGTAGTAATATGCAAATTAGTATAATTTGCATATGAGCAGGAAGCTCATATTGATAAACTGAAACCAACTAGAACAGAGGTCGAACGCTTACTTAGCATTATACACGACACAACACTAATCAAAAGAGAACCTGACTTTGCCTTATGAATTCACGTTGAAAGGTTGAAGAAATATAGTTTATCTCTGTGTCTTTTTAACTTTAGACACCCTACCCACAATTTATTTTAGGTTAGTTAATCATTCATTTTAGTTGTTTTCATTTTAACACTCACGTATTATTAGTTACTAGCAGTAGAGCCCGGCGTTGCCCGGGGATGTAACAGTAAGAGATAGATCAAGTATCGACCATCATAAAGACTGAAAAATAAAATTGACAAAGTTTATTGTTTAAGGTTGACGGACATGCATGTCTTAATTATTATTTTTTTTTTTTTACGAATTGGTCAAACCCAAACTCAAACAAAAACATTGTTTTCAATCATTATGAGTCTACCGACTGAATAGAATTTTATTATAAACAATTGTCTTGTAAATGGAATTTTTAAAGCATTCTGAATGTACAAATAAAGAAAAATGTGTGCAAGACAATAAGAAACACTACCTGCCAAAAAAAAGTGAAGTTTTGTTGAAATCGGTTGAAAAATGTAGGAAATCCGATCCCATATATAAACGAATACACACACACACACCCACACACCCACACACACACACAATCAAACAACCTGGGTTTTATAATAAGTATACCTCGATATGAGTTGTCCCTCTTTCATTCTCGAAACAGCGATGCCTCTTAATCGTGTTTTCAAATTGATTTCGTGCAAAAACAATTGTGTTTTTCCAATTTTTGGCACTGTCAGAACCACCGCAAGGTAATTTTATGTAGTCCTGTGAAGTTTTGTTGAAATTGGTTGAAAAATGTAGGAAATCCGATCCAATATATAAACGAACAGACACGCACACATACAACCTGATTTTTATAATAAGCATGATGCACTGTAAGTAAAAAAAAAGAAATTACGGTAATAGCTTCTGATGAAATGTGAAACTTGATTCCCATGACTTTGAAAATTCCATCTGACCACGGAGAAAAAATATCAAGTAAATAGAATCGGATAAAGAAGCCTTCCTCATTTATATTGATTCTATATTTTTAATCTTAACGCCATTAAGACCTTTATACGTATTGAAATAAAAATCCCGTTTTACGTGCTTGTCCGCAAAGTTCATGTCGATTTTTAGTTATTCATGGTCCAACACATTAGAACACGTCAAATTGATCAACAAATATAATATGCTTACGTTTCCAATTAGAGCACACTTCAAACTATTTCTTGTGAAAGAAAGATTTAAATTACTTAATTCGTGGCAGTTTTGCATCCCTATGAAAACGGAGGGATTATAAGGTGCATTTTAGACACTTGTTGCTTTTTTTTTACCATAAAGTCAAAGATGCACCGCAAGCAACGAAAAAGAAATTTGCTGTGTACGATGAAGCTGACATAACTGTACGGAAGTAGTTCTTTAAGTTTAGAGTTGATGATTGCAGGCTTATTGATGAAGGACGCTCAGACAGACCCAAAACCCACTACAAATGTCAACCAAATCAAAACAGTGATTAAGAATAACCCACATTACACAACGCAGGACTTAACAAAAATACTAAATTTATCAAATTCCACCATCCATGAGCAGTTAGTGAAACATGTTTGGATACTACGTGATCTGAGTGAAAAGAATCTTTTGGATTGCATTTTATATGTGATTTGCTGTATCAACGCAATGAAAATGCACCCATTTTGATGAAAATTGTGACGGGCGATGAGAAATGGATAATTTACAACAATGTTCAATAAATAAAGAGTTAGCACAGCGTTTAAGAGGTATTTCTGCGATATTTCAAACGAAAATATGTAATATTTATTTCAAATCAGATTAATTAAACTCTAAAGCTAATATTCCTCAAATAAAGTTTCAGAAAAATTATATTTGATCTTGAAAGATCTTTTTAATAAAGAGAATTATATAGGGATGGTTAAAATGGCGCTAAACTCAGCTATTTTACCAATTTCAAAACAAAAATATCCTTCCATTCAAATTAGATTGGAAATACAGAAAAAAAGAATTGCGCTTATTGGAAATATTAAATTTTAATCTAATAACTTGAATTTCAAACTAAAATAAAAGTACCCATAAACAAATTAATTTCTTAATATTCTGTTTTAAACTTATGTATCACGTTTTTGTTGACGCACCTATTTAAAGAAAAGGCTAATGGGTAGAAAAAGATCAAGTCAAAATTTAATACTAATTTTTATAAAGTTTTCAATTTGTTCTTTGTAAGCCAATTAAACAACACGATTTTGTTTTTCAATAGTGAATTATACATTACATCCACAAAAGCTCAATTAACCTATTTTTAGAATTAATGGTTCATTCATTACCAATGCAGCCATCAGTGGTAATTACGTATTTAGTCTCGTGCCATAAACATTGTCATTTAGGCAACACCGTAAAGATAAATCAACTAATGCTTTGTCTGCTAAACACGCTATGTGTTTAGATCTGCACCTTCTTCCCAATGAGCTGTTTGTAAATTTCGTCTGGCATGGCCCATCATGCTTCAAAATAACAACAAAAGATAACAGCTATAAAACTTCTTCCGTCCAACAACCGACGTATCTCTTACACAATTAAACATTGAATCATATTTATAATTGAGGGAGTGAGTGTCGGTGTGGTCAGTATTGGGTCAGTGGAAGGGACAAGAAGAATCTCGAGTATATTTCAATTTTGACGTTCGCATGAAAACTATTAGGCTGGTGCAAAAATAATGACGTAATAATATCGTTTTTTGACGTATTTTTTTAACGTCAAAAAACGACATTATTACGTCATTATTTTTGCACCAACCTAATACTTTTTGCGTCTCAAAACAAAAAAAAAAAAATAATAATACAAAAAAAAAAAAAAAAAAAGATTTATTAACATAAATCATGATTTTGGGTCAAAATGAAAGACGAAAATGTCGCCTGTTGATATAAATGGCGCCATCCGGAAATAAAAAGACACTGAAATACATTCTAAAATCAAGTTATCCGAAAAGCGATCAAAAGTTTTCTTTTTGTCTTACTTCATATTCTCATTTTACAGATATACACAATCTGAAAAATTTTACATACACACACACACACACACACACACAGACACACACACACGCACAAACCCACACACACATTTATTTATTTATATATATATATATATATATTATTTTAAGACATTTTTATGTCTACAAAACGAATGTATAAACAAAAAAATGTCTTTATATATATATATATATATATATATATATATATTATAAATTAATTTAGTTAAAATATGATTTTTCCGCTACACAGTTCTAACCATGTTTCAAAAATGCTAGGTCTGAATTTAATTTTGTAATTGAATTAAAGACATTAGTTCCATTTCATCCTCAAGCGAATTTTGGAGTAACTTTTAAAATTACTGGGTTTATAATATTAATGCTCTGTAAATTTACATTGAGCACTATTTTGTAAAAATAAAAATATCTATAACAACACCGGATTATATATCTTACTGTTCTTTCTTTTTATTCATACATACATACATATATATAAGTTGTGTATATTTAGGCAGCAATTTTTCATTGATGCATGTTTCATTAAATAATATAGACAGGTTCTGTCTATTTATTTTAAGTAAGTTCCTTCCATATTGTCCGATAAGCTTAATAACATTATCATTGAAAGACGAAAGGAACTCACCATATTGATAAATGTTTAAATCCTATCTAAGATTTCGACTTACATATGCCATTATCAAAGATGACAATATATCAACAAAATACAAGGACGAAACAATAATGATAGTCTGTTTTTTGCTGCATGAAATATTTCAAGGCAACGACAAGCTAGTGTATACGAGACGCGGAAGCGAAAAATGCATCGCAGCTCGTGACGTCGCTCATGACAACGCGAGAGTGAAAACGAGAAGTATTAAGTATGGGAAGCCTTTGCTATAATCAACGGTTTCAGTTATCAATTATAGGCATTTAAGAATATATATATATATATATATATATATATATATATATATATATATTGAGTCAAAATGGAAAATTTATAAGCGATACATTTCGTCTAGAGGGTTTGTTCTTTGTCTGTTTTTCTCTCTCTCTCTGTGTCTTCCTTAGAATAAAAGAAAGACAGAACTAAATGTGAAGAATACAACATTGGGATCTCCGAAGATAAGTGAGCACAAGAAATAAAATCAAATTAGATTGAATGTTCAGATTCGAGTGAGTGTCTGTCCGATTCGGACCTTTTGGTGTCTGTTTGATTTTAAATCAGTCTCTGAAAAGTAACGAGTCGTTATGTTTATACTTGTATATAAGTGTACAGACATACGCACCCACCCAGGTATATACATATATTAGAAGCGTTTTTCTCACTCTATTTTATGGATACTTGTAACCATATATACACACATACAACAGTTCCACACGCACACACACAAATATATATATATATATCGACTTGGTAAGATAGATAAAATATGCTATCTCCCCCCCATGAATATGGAATCGGCTATCGCTCAACACTTAGTTGAGAATATAGCCTGCACCAAGTCGTGCGAAAAAGAGTGGTTTAAAATTATTCATACAGCCGATTCCAACAATCATTTGAAGATTTTGGAATCGGTCTGTATAGGATTAAGGAAACCTTCTCTCTGCCGGCAGAAGGAATTTGTAAAGTCTCTTAATCTGTTGGGGGATACTTTATTTTAACTGTCCCTCGCTTATTTATTTACACGTTATTTCCCCTCCCCTCGTTACAAGTATATACACTTGTTTGTTATTTTAACGTGTTCCCCCTTTTTGCTCTTTATTGTCGTTACTATTCTTTTCGTTAATTAATTATCAAACGATTACCTCCTGATGAGATATTGGTTGAAAGGGCCTTAGAGACTTTTAAAATTAAAATCAATACATTCCTTGTTTTTAAAATTATATATATATATATATATATATATATATATATATATATATATATATATATATATATACCTCTGTACACTGTGTTCATTTGCGCGTGTTTGTGTGTTTGTATGAATTAAAATGACACCCACGGGTTACGTAGCGGTTATTAGGGCATCACATACTGCAATGGGTGTGTTTAGGGCGAAATAACCTGACGGAGTCAACCTCACTATAAGCTAAAGGACGATGGACCTCATCCGGCGTATTTTAAAAATGCATGGATTTTTGTAGAATATTTTTTTACTTTACATTTTTATTTAATGCTATCTGAAAAGTTTTTTTTTTTTTTTTGTCAATGATCAGAAAATTCTACTTTATTCTCGACTCTCTAAATATGATGCCTTTTTCTCAATTAACTCAAAAAGAGTCCTTGCTAGTATCAGAGTAAAGAAGAGCTGTTAGGTTCTGGTCATCCAGATTTTCGGAGTTGCACCTGTTAACTGCCGTATCACCCGCATTCACTAAACATCTGATTATTTTTTTTTTACGAAGGTTAACATACAATCTGCAGATGTCACAGTGTTGATTGCAAGCACAGAAAGAACCTTTCGAGATTTCTTATAGAAGCTAATGAAGGAAAGCGAAAAGAAAACATGAATAATCAAGAAGAGAGAATGCAAGGTTGCTAGCAAAAGGGGTCACCCAATACACAAATTACACATTGGAGATAACAAAATCAAACGAGTGCAGCAATTTACATATCTGCGAAGTGTTTTAACAGTGGACAGAAAGTGCGATACTTGGGATAGAGAAAATCTTTTCCAAAATCTAAGCAAATATTAAGAAACATGAAAATTTCGTTAGAAAAGGGTACTGGACTGTTATGTAATATCGGTTCTCCTATATATGCTGAATAATCTAATCACAAATAATAAATGAGATTTGAAGCAACAGAAGTGTCATTCTCCTGAAGGATGCCGGGAATATCATAAATCGTTTTAGAAAAAAGTGGTAACAAAAAGGGAAACTTATACTTAATATCATTAATTGAAAGTTGAAATTACTAGGGCACATAAGAAAATGTCTTGGGAAATTTGATAGTCACGGGATAGATTGAAAGCAAGAAGGGCAGAAGAGGCAAATTGGTGTACGTCGTTGTATGTGTTCCTTTGACTTTTAATTAGGCATGAAACATCTTCATCATATGATTTTTTTTTTACTACCAAGATGAACATTGGGGTTCATTTTGAGATTTTCTTCCCGATGTCCCTTGAAGTGAAATCACTGTTTTTTTTTATTGAAAATAGTGCCTTTGAGATTCCTTCTTAGGTAAAAGCCGACATCGTGGTTTTGTACCTTGTAAATACCAATTAAAACCACAATCTCCTGCTTTGTTCACACCTGTCTTTTCAGCCGCTATAGCCCACATGAACCCTTTTTTAGTTTATACCAACAATACACTCCTCTTTATGTCCGTTTGTAATATAGCAAATAAATTCTATCGTTGGTCATTTTATATAAGTGTGTAAATAATCTAATAATTTAACTTGATCAATAAATCTGGATTCAAATTATTTATCTTTAGCATTTTTCGGTAGAAAATTAGTAGGCATTAGAAAGGCCAGATTCCTGTAGAAGAGTAATTATTTTTATTTTTTGTAATTTTAATGCATCTCTTCAGTTCTGTGTACAGAGCTGGGCCAAAAGAATCGTGGGCCAACAAAAATAACTTCCCGCCACTATTAAGCGTCGGAAGAAGGCATAGTCCATATATATATATATGAACTATATATATATATATATATATATATATATATATATATATATATATATTAAATAAAAACAGACCACTTTAAGGTTCCATGTAATAAATTATTTCACCACATCCCTTTTAAAAGAACTGCGGATCATCAGACTTTACTTCCAAACAAAAAATGAAAAGAAAATTTACACATTTTTGACGGGCCGTATTAAACATATGTAAATTAACGAAGTGAGGGAGTGAAGGGTGGAAAGAGAGAAGACATGAGAGAGTTAGCAGATATTGAGACATTTAAACGGTTAACTTAACGGAAGTTATATATTGAAATGGAAGGGGTAGAGAAGAAAAAACCCATGGAGAAAAAAAGAGAGAAGGAAGTTAAGAGAGAAGAGAAGAGAAGAGAAGATGTCACTAATTTTCATTGTAAAAAAAAAAAAAACTACAAACAGACGCTGTTATTTTGCTTTACTTTGAAAGTGTTATTTTGGGGGTTCATAAAGATTATAATGTTTGATATAAATGTGAATGTCTCTAGACTGTCTACAAATAATTTAATTTGATGTTTGTTAGTGATTTAAATTTTTAATATTTTGGGGATTTTCTATGAAATAGTCGATTAGAAAAATATTCATAGAAAATACAAAATTTTATTTTAAAATATAAGTTTGCTTCTAGTAATCTTTTTTTAAACTCTTAAAAAAATAATTATTGATTATTAAGTTGAAGTAAAGTCTGATGATCCGCAGTCCTTTTAAAAGGGCTGTGGTGAAATAATTTATTACATGGAACCTTAAAATGGTCTGTTTTTATTTAAATTATTTGCTCTGGATTTACATTGAACTCTCTGGATTATATCCTCCTTAGGTTTACCCATACGGATTACCTAGTTTTTCATAAACTAAATATATATATATATATATATATATATATATATAAATTTTTTCTATGTATACCTTCTTTATATCTGAAAAAGCTCTATTAATTAATAATTATCAGTCATTTGCATATATATATATATATATATATATATGTGTGTGTGTAAATAAGTTTTCAACATCAAGTGAAGCCATATTTTCATTGTCGGGTTTTTCACTTTTTAGGATTTGGATTATTTCTAATGTTGACTTAATACTATATTTACTAGGAAGGTAGGGAGTAATGAGTTGGTTAATGTATTTTGTTAGATGATATACAGGAGTTGGAATTTGCGATATGATAGGACGGAGAGTATAGTTAGGTTTATGTGTTTTAATAGTGCCGTATATGTAACTAGGTCTATAATCACCAACAATTTTAGGGAGTTTTAAAGAGTTCTGTTCAGCATTATTAGCATTAATAAGTTTATTAAGCTTTGATTTTAGTTGGTCGGTCGAGTTCTTGTTAAGTGTTTTAAACTTTATGTGATCATGGAGTATGTGGTCAAGTTTTTGTTGTAATCCAATTTGTTTAAAGACGAGTTACTGTATATATTTCTTATAATTATGTCAATAGTTTCACTAACGAGGACATTGGTAAATAAGTTTTCACCATCAAGTGAAGCCATAATTTGATTGTCGGGTTTTTCACTTATTACTCCCTACCTTCCTAGTAAATAAAGTGTTAAGTCAACATTAGAAGTAATCCAAATCCTAAAAAGTGAAAAACCTGACAATCAATATATATATATATATATATATATATATATATATATATATATATATATATATATATATGAACGTGTGTGGGGTGTGGGAAGAGGGTGGGTGTGCTCAGGTCTCGTTGGAGTCGTCTGGCTTTAGCAGATCATTCTTAGTGAAGAGTCAGTTCAAACTCCACGCGCTGCAAAGTAATTTTTGTCTTGTGTGAAAACAAGGTTTACCTAGCTTTGTTCTAAAAAATACGTTACACGCCATAACAGCCTTTGCGAGACCATCATGTAAGTCACTGTTGAAGGCGGAAGCAAACGAGGAGTTTGTTTCTTCTACCGTTCGGTCCTCCATGACAGTTGAAACTGTCAAGGGACTAATGACAATGATGATTGCCGACTGCAGAAGTATCCAACCAGTTGCACATATCCTTAGAATTGTTTGCACCAACCGCTTTAAGTCTATGTCTTAAACTGGCGCAATGTGGTTACCGGAAAGAAGAAAGAGAAAATCATTTCTTCAACAGTGAGAGACATGTTTTAACATGTCTCTCACTCTTGAAGAAATGATAACTAAAAAAAAGTGTTAACTGCAACAAGTGGAATGCAGACGGAATTAAAAGAAATTAAATTTCTTTAAATTTATAACGATGGAATTATTAATTATTTTCAGAACACAGAAATGCTACTTGTAATTTAAAACGGTATCTCTGCGTGTGGCGTAATTGATAGCCGCTCGGATTGAGAAATCCAAGATCCGATTTCAAATTCAATTCAGATTCATTACATTCATTTAATATCCTTGGGAAATGTATGAATCTACCTGCCTACCCCAAATATGGGTTAAATTGTAGCACTTGTATCAGGGAAAAATCAACGTTATTCTAAAAAAATTCTTAATGCAATATTCACTCAAAAAAAGAAAAAGAATTATTCTTACAATCCAAAATAGCTTTCAGTTTTTAATAACCTACAAAAGGTCGATATACCGTAAAAAACAATTTAATCAATCAACCAATAAAAACTAATATATATATATATATATATATATATATATATATATATATATATATATATATATATATATATATAAATGATTAATGGAAGTAAAAGTTTGGCGCTTTGCTGAATGATGTTACCTTCAACATATGTATATAAAGAAAGTTCATTATTATTATTATTATTATTGTTCTTGTTCTTGTTGTTAAAAAGACATTTTGTGTCGATTAATTTGAATTATCCAAAGTTCTTTTCGGCAAAAACATGGTCCAAATTTTAGGCAGTCTTATATCATAATCGGATTAGGTAGAGAGAAATGCTGAGTTACCCACATCCTTATATATATATATATACATATATATATATATATATATATATATATATATATATATATATATATAACACATACCTAGGCAAAAAGTGTTATGATGTAGGCAAGGTATGGCGTGCGTATATGCAAGCGTGTGAATATGTATATGTGCGTATGTGTCAGTTGTTAAAAGTCAAACAGACACACATATACGTATATATATATATATATATATATATATATATATATATATATATATATATATATATATATATATATATATATATATATATATAATTTAAAGAAAAACAGACCACTTTAAGGCTCCATCGTAATAATTTCTTTCACTAGAGACCTTTTAAAGGACGCTGGATCATCAGGTATCACTTCCAAAAGGTGAAACGAAAAATGAAATGAAAATTTACACTTTTGACGGGTGGTATTAAGTTTATGTAATTTAAAAGAGAGGGCAGTGAAGAGTGGTGTGAGAGACATGGTCGAGTTTAGAGAGGGTTTAGTTTTAATATTTCTTTCCATCATACTTAATATTGAGGAAGGAGGGACCAGATATTGACCTATTTAATCGGTTAACTTAACGAGAATAATATATTGAAAAGGAAGGAGAGAAGAGAGAAAAAGAAAAAAGAAAGAAAGGGGAAGTAAAGAGAAAGAAGATGTATTTAGGTTTTACGGATGAAGAGGAGGGTTGCTATAGTTTTAATTAATTTCCGTGCTTCATTTCTGTCTTGTGGTTAATAATTAATATTTAATAAATGTTTTTCGTAGTTCACATTGGTGACCTTTGGTTTGCACTTGTTTTATTAACCAACCTATCTATCATATATATATATATATATATATATATATATATATATAACCTTGAAATATTTTTAAAAGGTGTTAAGTCGAGTGGTAGTGGGGAGACATCCAAAGCATCGGAGCTCTCTCCTTAAAACTTTCTTTGCCGATAGAAATTTGCTCAAGGATGTAAAATTTATGGCATTCGACATTCGTGAGCCAACAAAGATGTATTAGGTTGGTGCCAAAATAATGACTTAATAATGTCGTTTTTTGACGTATTTTTTATTAAATAAAACAATTTTCCACCAGACAATGAAGAAAGAATGGAGCGGACACCGCTCATTTAATAATGGGAATTGAAAATGGAAACATTCAATTAGATTATAAATATTAGCGGCTCGTATTTCAAGAATTGTTTCAGCGAAATGGGTCCCTCAGCCGGAATATCTTTGAATCAGGATAAGAAAAGGACAACTGTAGTTTGGCACGTTGATCTCACGTGTGTAGACAAAGAAGAAGAAGAAGCCGGAGAAAAAGAAGAAGAAGAAGACGGAAAGAAGAAGAAGAAGAAGAAGAAGCCGGAGAAAAACAAGAAGAAGAAGAAGAAGAAGAAGTAGAAGAAGAAGAAGAAGAAGAAGAAGAAAAAGAAGAAGAAGGCGGAGAAAAAGAAGAAGACGGAGGAGGAGAGCAAGAGGAAGAAATATATAAGGGAAGAAAAATGAGACGAATAGCTATAAAAACAAATGCTACAAAGGAATAATTTCAGTAGCAAGAGAAAGTAAATAAAGACGAAACGTTGGAGAAAAAAGAGGGAAATGCTAAGCAGGAGTAGAAAAACAAATATCTAGGAGGAGTGACAAGGGGAGATTAGAGGAAAGAAGAAAAAAGAAAAAAATATGGATCAAAGAAGAAAGAGGAGGAGAAGAGTTTGAATGAAAAAAGAGATAAAAGGTGAGGAGAAGAAGAAAAGCAAATATCTAGGAATAAGGTAAAAAGGGAAGTGAGTGCAAAGAAAGAAAAATGAGGAAAAATATGGGAAAAAATGAAGGAAGAAGTGGAGGAGAAAAAGAAGAAGAAGGTGAAGGAAAAGAGGAAATTGAAGAGAAGGAGAAAGCCAAATATCTAGGAAGAAGTTAGAAGGGGAGATGAGAGTAAAGAAGAAAAAAAGAAAAAGGGGGAGCAGGAGAAGAAGTTGACGGAAAAGTGGATAAATGGTGAGGAAAATATATAGGAAGAAGATAGAAGGGGAGAAGGAAAAAAGAAAAAAAAAGATGAACCAATAAAGAGGAGGAGATGTTGAAGGAAAAGAGGGAAAAGGTGAGGAGAAGAAGAATAACAAATATCTAGGAAGAAGGTAGAAAGGGAAATGTGAACAAAGAAGGAAAAAAGTAAAAGACGTTACAAGGAAGGGGGAAGAGGAGAAGAAGAAAAGGAAAAAGAAGGAGAAGAAGAAGAAGAAGAAGAAGAAGAAGAAGAAGAAGAAGGAGAAGAAGAAGAAAAGGAAAAGAGGGAAAAGGTGAGGAGAAGAAGAATATCAAATATCTAGGAAGAAGTTAGAAGAGGAAATGAGAACAAAGAAGGAAAAAAGTAAAAGACGTTACAAAGAAGGGGAAGAGAAGAAGAAGAAAAGGAAGAAGAAGAAGAAGAAGAAGAAGAAGAAGAAGAAGAAAAGGAAAAGAGAGGAAAGGTGAGAGGAAGTATACCAAATATTTAGGAAGATGGTAGAAGGGGTAATGAGAGCAAAGAAGAAGAAAAAAAAGAATAAATGGAACTAAGATGAAGGAGGAGGAGGAGAAGAGCGGAAATGTGCAGTAAAAGAAGAAGAAGAAGAAGAAGAAGAAGAAGAAGAAGAAGAAGAAGAAGAAGAAAAGGAAGATGAAGAAGAAGAAGAAAAGGAAAAGAGGGAAAAAGTGAGAGAAAGTAATAAATAAACTGATATAAAACGTTAATTCTCAAATAACCTGCAATTGCTATTTCGTAGCGAGTTGAAATATTCCGATGTAATAAATCGTTCAGTGAGCTATAGATCATCAACAGTATCTTTTAAGAAACCCAATGTGTACAACAATTCAAATCAATATTAAATTAACGGCTTTTTCTGGCACCTAATTTCAATTTTACAACCTAGAAATCTATTAAACTGATGACTTTGGAGAAGTGCGATAATGTAAACCTTGAAATATATACGTTATTATATATTTTTTTAACTATAGACATTTTTAAAGCATTAACTGATTCCAGCATTAATCATTAAATTCAACAGCACGTTAATCTGAATTATTTTTCGAAGTGCGTGACAAATGGAATAAAATTGGATACCTGTTCGAAAAAGATATTAAATCTATATGAAAGGTAATTTCTGTGAAAGAGTAAGGATTTAAAATGTTTTATATTTTTAATGCTGCATCTGTTGAAAGCTTATCTTAACGCACATTATTATTTGCTTTATCAAGTGGGAAATTAATAAAACTTTTAGCATGTGCAGAAAGAAATACCAATGATTTTTATCTAAAATCTCTTTTTAAATCTGCAAATAACAAATTAGTATAGTAAGACTAAATGGCGTTCCTTGAAGAAAACTTGCATTAATATCAAACGATCGATAACCGTGAACTTAAGTAGTCTATTTTTCTGAAATTAAAAATATTTTCAAGAAATAGATTTTATATATTAGGTTGTTACTCTTGATGGATAGTGGCTCGGATTAACGAATCGGAGAGCAGAGTTCGAATTCCAGTGGAATCTATTACATTCACTTACGTCCTAAAACAATTGGGAAAGGTATGAATCTTTTCTCCCCCCCCACCCAGTTATGGGCAAATAGCAAGGCAGACCGGGTTATGTAGCCTTGGATGGCAACTGGTCTACCGTAGAACGAAATGGCAACCTACTGCGGGAAAAAATCTGTTTTGTTTGTCATGTGAAAGATACATGATCGCCTAAGCGTGTATCACGCAGGGCACATAACTGACTGATATTCACTTACGTGATAATATCCTTGGAAAAGGTATGAATCCTCTTCTTCTCGCCCGCTATGGGTAAATAGCAGGACAGACCGGGTTATGTAGCCTTGGAAAATAAATGGCATCTTACTGTGGAAAAGATCTACTTCGCCAGATAGGTGATTATGTATCGAAAGATACATGATCACTTAAGCGTGTATCATGCATGCCACATAACTGACTGTAGATCCGGTCTTCTAACGAATGAATCTTCTTAGTATTTCAAAGAATCTTGACCTATTTCTGACTTTTTTTTCCTTATAATTCATCTTTTATTATAATGTTTCTCATAAGCCTCATATCTTATATCTGCCTGCTGACGATATGAATATCCTGATAATGGGAAACGGAACACATCTCAGATAATTCGCTGCAACACACGTTAAACGTTGAAGACAGACTAGCCACAAATATACACGGATAACAAATGTAACCTAGTCTTCATGGTAACACAGCGCTACCTCCTACTGTAAACATTCCTTAAACTTAATAACTCAAAAGCGAAGAATTTGAGGACATACATTTATATAGCAGTTTGCCCTTATTTTGGTGTGAGGAACCCTCCCCAAAATTTTGTAAAAGTATTTTCGATACACCCTTTATATATATATATATATATATATATATATATATATATATATATATATTAAATAACGTATAAATACACACACACACACACACACACACACACACATATATATATATATATATATATATATATATATATATATATATATATATTCATACTTATATGTGTGTGTGTTTATATTACATTTGACATTTGACATACGTTTATATAGACGTTTGCCCTTGTTTTGTGTCTGGAGCGCTCCCCAAAATTTTGGAAATGCATTTTCGATACACTCTTTATATATATATATATATATATATATATATATATATATATATATATATATATATATATATATATATATATATATAGATAGATAGATAGATATATGAAAATGATTTCAACGTAACAAGGACAAGTAAAATGCATAAGTACAACTGGGAAATAGGGACATTTTTGCATGGAATCATTACATCCGATGAGAACTGGATACTCTTTGACAACAGTAAGAGTCAGCGGTTAGATGCAAGTGAATCACCAAAACACTATACAAAACCTCCACTGCACCCGAAGATGTTAATGGTTACCGCATGGTGTTTTTCAAAGGGTTTATTCATTATTAATTCTTACCTTAAGGGAAAAATTATAAAAGCAACCTATATATATATATATATATATATATATATATATATATATATATATATATATATATATATATATATATATATATATATAGTCTTTCACAGACTGACTGTTTCGCTGTAACACAGGTCATCAGTGTGGCTCGACATACGATTGCCTCAAGCCGAGATCGAAACCTGACTGACTGGGTTTCAGACGTAAATTTTATCCTTGTGCTGTTAGCGCCCGATAGAGATGAAGCCGAATTTTTGCGTATTTGTTCTTTCAATAAACACGCCAGTAATCTAGAGCGTTCAATTCATAGAATTGCTTTGCATATATATATATATATATATATATATATATATATATATATATATATATATATATATATATATATATATATATATATATGTGTGTGTGTGTGTGTGTGTGTGTGTGTGTGTGATTTTTTTCAATAATTTAAATCAATTACAGAGTAAAAGCTACTCCAAAATTGACCAAACTTACCAATTTGAAGAAAAAAATGTCCCAATATACAAAGTTATACAGCAACCTTAAAAACGTTTATTTGGACACCCTCAACATGCGGTAATGGTTAGCAAGCTTGACACGCTAGATGATTTACAACCGAGTTCGATCCTTACTGAGTGACTCATACTTTTGGCCTTATGCTAAAACTCCTTTAGAATGTTTAAAAATCGCCTTAAGAATGTTTACTTTATAAATAAGCTTCCCTGACTATGGAAGGTGGAACTGTAGTAACGGTTGAGCTAAAAATTCACAAACACTTTTTTATTAAAGACTTCTCGAAAAACCTGGGCTGGTAGACAAAAATTATACAGGTTTCAAAAAAAAAAAAAGAAGCCCACACAAACACGCGTATCCACTAAAGTTACCCGATTCACTAACTTCTTGACCTCTTCAAATCGAGTATCAATCGTTATCTATTCTACATATCCTACATTTAATTTTCTTTTCTTACAAACTTGCAAGAAACTCATTCAGTACCTTGGGTAATGGATGGAGATTTTAGTAAAAGACAAATATTGTTATAAAACATACAGTGCCTAGCAAAAGACATCCTGGATATGACGATAAACTTCATCCGAAATCAAGGTTTCTCATCGAGTGTTTGGAGGTTTTGGTGAACGTGGAACCATTTTTTAACTGCTGTTATTCTCAGGTCCATCTAGGTGGTAGCACCTGTTAGGGTCCCAGCTATGGGCAAATAGTGAACCATCAATCAAAAAAAAAAAAAAACAGTACATTTTATAGCAAAATGGAACACTAAAAATTAAAAACATTTGATAGAAAAATTACCAACAATATATTTTTGTAGTGAAATTGCTAGCAATAAATTTTTAAAAAATGCCAACAATATATTTTATGACCTACAAACTATATATCTAAAAATGTACCTTTATACAGAAAGTATAAAATTATGTTAAAAATATCTGTAGTTGAAAGAATTAAATTTCGTAAAAAATATTTAGATTTCGGTATTAATTAACCAATAGAGGTTGATATCCCGTCATACAAAATCAAGCAGCCGAACAAATTTGTTCCACCCGCTTGAACCTTTCCATATTTTGTCAGGTTACAACCACTAAGATGTATTTTATTTGGGTTAGGTATAATGAACAATTACAGAATAGTGTATCATTTTGCAGTTTGGAAAAATGTTGATAGTGATAGTTGTTAAAATTACTTATAAATAAAATCTGAAAAGTATTGTAGGCATATGTATACACCCTGGGGCACTTCGACGTGATATAATCGTTAGAAGGCTTGTCTCATAAGATCAGTTACGACTTATTTCGATCCTAACCGGGTGCCTATGTTTTCGAAATTAGAAAATCGTCATATGCATTCATCATAAGCCATAAGTGAAATCCACCGCTACTAACTGCCTTCAGAAGTCACATAATTTGTAAACAGAGTTCACTTGTTTAGGAAACGAAAATAATCATTATTTTTAATTCTACACTCTGAAGGCGTCAGGCTTTCAATAGAGAGGGTAACTAAGCAATAAGCGTCGTAGAGACGAAGAAGCTCACCTGACGATATTCGTCATGTGGCACAAGGCCTTTTTAAGGTGGGATCTCCGACCCCGTGGGCTCGACCAAAAATATGCCCATTGAACCCGTATAAACGGGTTCAGGGTCGGTTTACCTCCCCGAAAGAGAGTCCGCCCTTCGGCGTAGCCTCGTTCGGGTTCCTCCCCGCCCGAAGGCAGAGAGTTCAACCGAACAAGAAGCTCACCTGACAGGTCAGAGAAAAAGCTGAAGTTGTCTAAAGCAGGGTTAGGTCATAAAAATAAAAAAAAAATATCCCGTATTAACACTATTAAACCTATCATCCGAAAATGGCACAGCTGCAAAGTTATCAAAACTTGCCGTCCATCTAGACTTATAGGCCGAGCAAGAAGAGCTTTAAATAGAGAATCAACCAAAGGACTATGGTAACTCTGGAGAAACTACAAATATCCAAAATTCAACTGGGCGAATCTGTCCACACCACAACTATTGGCCGTGCACTGTACATTTGGCCTTTATGGATAAGTGGCCAGAAAAAAAAAAAATATTGTTTAAAGAAAGTCATAAGAATTCTTATTTGCAGTCTGCCACAAGCCGTGAGGAAGATAAAGAGAATATGACGGAATAAGGTGATTTCGTCAGATATGACCAAATTTGAAGTTTTGGGTTTTAATGAAAAAGAAAAAACTACGTGGAAACCTAATATATGGGCAGACTGAAAACGTTATCAGCTGAACATGGGGGGCTGATTCTAGAGCTGTGAAATCTTGCAAGCATTAATTCCTGCTCTTCCTATTAATAACTACATTGTTTCTTTTCAGCTAAACTGACATCTGACTGTTCAAAGAACATTGACGGTGTGGCTCTTCTGAATACATTCAATAAATACAATGTCTTTGCATCCCCAAAAACTGAGGCCATCCCCTTCATTGCAAATGAAACAAAGTTAGCCCTCTTTGGAGATGGTGAAAAGTGGTCTTTCCCCTGCATAGATTGTCTCTGTTTCCGCTGAAATAGTTACGAATGCCTATGAAATCCAAATGCCAAGGAAACTGACTAAAGGCGTCTTGTTTCATCAGGACAATGCCCCAGCACACAAATCCGTGGTTTAAATGGCTTCTCCGCGAGAGTGTGGGTTTGAACTGCTTCATCATGTTCTCCTAATCTGACTATCATCAATTCCCCAACATTAAAAAGCACCTAGCTGGAAACTAATATGATTGTGATGATGACATCATATCTGCTGTTGGTGACGTTTTTTAACACGGGTTGAAGTGTCTTCTTTGATCAGTCAATTATCAGTTTACATGGGGAGAAATAAAGGAATTATTAATAAGAACAGTTGACATTATTGCACGCAAGATATCAAAGCATTAGCAATATGACTCCTTCATAGTCATCCTATGAAGTTTTCAGTCCATATACGTACTAAACATCACGATGAGCGTACCATCTCCACCATGAGACACGGAGCATTATACAATGCGATGCATTTCTTCATCAGGGACAGCGAAAATATTCAGAGATTATGAGAAAATGGATGGAATAAAATAAAGAGCAAAATATGAAACTGGGGCAGACGTTCACCTTTCTATCAGGACAACAACTGTTAACATCCAACCAGTTACAATGGAACGCTTTTGATCAAAGCATATTAAGATGTTAGAATAACCTAGTTAAAGTCAAACTCTAAATTTCATTGTGGATATGTGGCAAGACTTGAAAACCCAATATAAGTGAGCTTCAAATATTTTGCAAAGAAGTGTGGGCAAACATTTCCGTCTCCAGATGTGAAGAGCCGAGAGAGACATATTCTCAAAGAATTGCAACAAGTGTTTTCAGAAAGTATTGACTCAGATGTGGGATGAATACTTATGCATCCAAGAGATGACATCTTTGTTTGTTTTTTTCAAATTAAGGTTTGTGTCAAAATAAAAAAGTATCTTTCACTTTGAAAACCCTGTTCATTTTGTGTTGATCAAATGTTGAAACAACCCTTTTAGTCAATTTGAGTTCCAGTTGGTAACATTATAAATGTCAATAAAATTTTCGAGGGTTGAATACTTGCGCAAGGCACTGTATATATATATTGTTGACTTGGGTTTAAGCGATCATTAGAACATGTGTTGCTTATCACCGCGTGGATTCTACATACAGTTGAAGGGCGCGGAAAAATGGTCTAATTCACTGAAAGATGTATTAAACAAACCTTCATTTAATAAAGCATAAAGACTGAACCTATAATTTGGTTGCATAGCATATACTTATTAGCTCAATTTTGAACTAAATGCTTTTCACTTTATAACGCTGCAGCTATGTGATTATCGGAGAGCCATTTGAATGAATGTACTTGTAAGAAATAAAGTTAAGTTAAAAATTAATATTCATTGAACAAAATTAATGCGTTTCTTCATCATGACGCAACGAACTAATTGATTCACGTTCGTATGTGAGAAATAGAGAGAGAGAGAGAGAGAATGAGAGAAGGTGTGTGTGTGTGTGTGTGTGTGTGTGTGTGAGAGAGAGAGAGAAGCTTCTGAAAGCACACATTGGTCGACACATCTGAATTTTAGAATCAAAAATTTATAGTAACGAGGTTTAAATCTGAAGAAATAATTTTCTGGAGCCAGTTACAAAAAAGCAGAAATCGTGGTTTAAAAATTAAGTCGAACAGTTATCGCCTCATTGCTAACAGGCATCAATTTGTTTATAAATGTATTTGTTTTAATCTAGAAAAGGTTACTGAATGAGGAATAACCAAAACAGAGGTTGGAAATAAAATGGTAATCTTTATAACATCAACAAAATACAATACTCGCCGGCGGCGTGAAGTAGAAAAAACACTGCTAGTGATGCACTACTTAGACAGCCTATTACAATATTTACCAGCCTCATCCACGAAGTATGATGCGACACAAGACCAGATTTAATGTGGGGGAAATCCGAGCCCGTGGGCTCGGGCAAAAATTTCCTCTAGACCCCGCATACGCGGGATCGGTTATCTCTCTACCTCCCTGGACGAGACTGCTATTCGGCATAGCCTCGTTCGGGGTCCTCTCTGCCTGAAGTCAGAGAGTTCGACACAGCAAGAGCTTCTCACGATGACAGCTCACGCTGACAGCTGAGCAGCTCACCATTACCCCTATAGTATAGTCAATCTCTTATTTATATGTCTAATAATAATAATAATAATAATAATAATAATAATGATGATTTCGGTTTATGATTAAGTTTTTCCCGGTTATCATTTGTGGTTGGGACCTACAACAGGAAATTTAAATTCCTACATTGAGAAAATCACAAAAAGTGTTTTATCTCATCGCTTCAGAAGTCTGCGCTGCTTGACACTGTTAATATACTGCGAATGGTGCTCTCTGTTTGAGAGGACATATGACTGGATGAAAAACACCTATCAGCCAAAATCTCCGGTCGAAAACCGTGGGAAAGAATACATTAATAATAATAATAATAATAATAATAATAATAATAATGATAATAATAATAATAATTAATGCCAAGTCTGACACTCCAACCATTACTATTATGCTACTTCTTTTCTGTTTTGTTTCTGAAGCAATAATAATAATAACACTATAAAGAAAAATTCTAAGATTTCTCTTTTGGCTTCAGATAAACATTTTTCATTTTTTTTTTTTTTTTTTGTAATGGACAGCAGAATTCTTGCAAAAAAGATTCCCCGTAATTATTTTGAATTCCTTCTGGCGTTTCTTCAGGGGGAATGAAAAACGCAACAAACACAAAGGGTAAATTCTGAGCCTAAAGAGACAGGGGACCGGAAGTGGAAGAATAAAAGGAAAAAATTCGACATCGACAAACTCGGAATAAAGAGATTAGAAGGATTCACTAATCTGATACAAGGCTACATATGTGGAGCACGGGAAGAGAATTGGAATTGTTATCATTTCCCTTGTGTAGTGATTTTGATGTTCACTATTTTTGACATCTTGGAAGATTGTCAGTTTTGGTAAAAACTTATACGTAGGCAAGGAAATTCTTTCGTTTTGGTACAAAAAGGATAAAGAGACAAGAAAATCTGTTTGCTTTAGTAAAATATGCAAAAAAAGGTCTTTAATTTTGTTAAAGGCATTACATAGACTAGGAAATATATGTATTTTGGTAAAAATGCAATATAGACAAGGAAATATGTTAATTTTAGTAGAACATACTATATAGACAAGGAAGCCGCGTAAGTTTTTTAAAAATGCTATATGCACAAGGAAGTGTGTGAATTTTGATAAAAAAATTATATATGGATAAGGAAGTCTACTAATTTTGGTAAAAAATGCAATATAGACAAGGAAGTCTGTTAATTTTGGAATAATACTATATAGATAAAGGAAATGATATTAGATGTAGTAATGAACAATTAGATAAAATAATAAGGAAAATATTTTATTGAAATTTATATGGCGGAGGAATGATTCATTCTTTTTCTAGGAATCTGATCACACGATTTTTTACCTTTCTTATTAAATCGAGAACTTATAGTTTTTTAATTTAAAAGAAGCACATAATGGCTTCTCTTTGCCAGCATCAGTAATGTTGCGCTCTTGACTCATTATTCTATAAATCCTTTGAATTCTTTATTTTAGATGATCTACGTTTAAGCGGAGGAAGTAAATGTGCGGATGAAATTGGTCATTATATTTTTGAAAAAATGGCTATGATTTGGTCAACTTGTTGTTGTGACATATTTCTGAGACCATCAGAGAAAATTATCAAATGTTCATCGACGTATTTCATGTTAAATTTGTTTTAGCGGCTAATCGAAATTTGAAACTTCTCGAAGAATGCTTATAACTGATAGAAATTTTTTTATAAGCTGAAAATGACCGGTCCGCATCGATTGAGTTTGTTTCAGTTCGATGAATAAGCGCACAATGAAAGGAGCGTTAAAATAGATTTATTTCTGCCTATAAAAAAAAGAAAAAAATAGGCGTTGTGAAAATACGCCAGATTTGCTGATTTCATTTTATTTCAATTTCCTGTTGAGTAAAATCTCGGTCAAGAGACAAGAATCTCGTTTCTCTTGACATCTGCCTACCTCTAATATTGACACTTGTCTTCGTTCGGCTTTTATGCTCACTGTCACTGAAAAGGAAAACGAAATTGTTGCGGCCCCTGTGATCACTTCAGAGGCTTTTTTTTTATAAATATAATGATATAAAAAGGGATCGTAATTTCCTTTACATTTTTTATATGTGCTTTTCATTTTTGGCTTTTTGATTGGGTGCTGTCTAGCTTCGAGTCAGGTTTAAATAATAGCTGCAGACGTCAGAGAGACAGACATAATTTAGTATTTATGGTGTATTTAAATATGATAATCATGTTAACTGACAGTCCAACTGAAAGAAAATAAACACCCATATATATATATATATATATATATATATATATATATATATATATATATATATATATATAAGGAAATGGTTTAAATCCGACAGATTTTTAATGTATTTGTTCAACGTTATTTTTTAATAATTACATTTGAGTAGATGCTCTGTTTTTATTTATTAAATAGCATATTTATTTACATCTACCGGCCCGTATATTCGGGAAATTGTGTTAAAAAAAAAAACTAGGCGCCATCTGACAGGATTCAAACCAGCGGCAACATCATTCAAACCGTCATCAGACCAACTCGGCCATGTTGAATCTCCTGGTCAATCAATGGTCGAATAGTTCTTTTCAACATATTCAACCGGTGGATTCACAATTTTGGCTAGTCTGCCTATTATTTCCTGGCGGGCTACCTCTTCCTGGTATTAGGGTACTCATTGGATTAACTGGTTTATGTATTTTTGGCAATCAATAGAATATGGGTGATGCCAGGTGATGTTCGATTAATCATTTTCATATAATGGCTTCGACTGAATTTCAAGTAACGCCAACGCTTTATATATCCTCAAATAAAGATGGGGCTTTTTAGTCCTGATACGGATTTACATTTTCTTTCTCAAATGCAGCAACGTTTGGTGCATCTTGCAGTGATATGTGGTTTCATATGACGTTTTAGTCCAGCAACTGAGACACCTACATTTTCACACACAATTCAGGCAGAAATGTACGATAACGTGTAGTAAATGGATTCTCTGTGTCATGTCCTACTTAGACAGACGCGACCGCATTAATTACGCATTTGATAGATAGATAGATAGATAGATAGATAGATAGATAGATAGATAGATAGATAGATAGATGGGTCGAGAACTAGATAGAATGAACAGACTGGGATATGTACAGTTGTAGAAAGCAAGAAAGAAAGAAAGAGAGAGAAAGAAACAAAAATGAAATTAAGAGAACGAAAAAGATTGGACATATCGAAGAAAGAAAGAAAGAAAGAAAGAAAGAATGAAAAAGAAAATTAAGAAAACGAAACATTGTACATGTCGAAGAAAGAAAGAACGAAAGAAATTAAGAAAACGCAAAAGAAACATTGCCCATATCGAAGAAAGAAAGAAAGAAAGAAAGAAAGAAAAAAGATGAAAGAAAGAAAGAAATGAAAAAAACGCAAAAGAAACATTGGACATATCGAAGAAAGAAAGAAAGAAAGAAAGAAAAAAGATGAAAGAAAGAAAGAAAGAAAGAAATGAACAAAACGCAAAAGAAACATTGGCAATATCGAAGAAAGAAAGAAAGAAAGAAAGAAAGAAAGAAAAAAGATGAAAGAAAGGAAGAAATGAAAAAATCGCAAAAGAAACATTGGCCATATCGAAGAAAGAAAGAAAGAAAGAAAAAAAGAAAGAAAAAAGATGAAAGAAAGAAAGAAAGAAAGCATAAGGGAAAGAAAGAAATGAAAAAAACGCAAAAGAAACTTTGGACATATCGAAGAAAGAAAGAAAAAAAGAAAGAACAAAAAGATGAAAAAAGAAAGAAAGAAATGAAAAAACACAAAAGAAACATTGGCCATATCGAAGAAAGAAAGAAAGAAAGAAAGAACGAAAAAGGAAATTAAGAAAAACGAAAAAGAAACACTGGACAAATCGACGAAAGAAAGAAAGAACGAAAGAAATTAAGAAACATTAGACATATCGAGGAAAGAAAGAAAGAAAGAAAGAACGAAAGAAAAAGATGAAAGAAAGAAAGAAATGAAAAAAACGCAAAAAAAACATTGGCCATATTGAAGAATGAACGAAAGAAAGAAAGAAAGAAAGAAAAATGAAATTAAGAGAACGAAAAAGATTGGCCATATCGAAGAAAGAAAGAAAGAAAGAACGAAAAAGAAAATTAAGAAAACGAAAACGAAACAATGTACATGTCGAAGAAAGAAATAACGAAAGAAAGAAAAAAAGAAAGAAAAAAGATGAAAGAAAGAAAGAAAGCAAAAAAGAAAGAAAAAAGATGAAAGAAAGAAAGAAATTAAGAAAACGCAAAAGAAACATTGGACATATCGAAGAAAGAAAGAAAGAAAGAAAGAAAGAAAGAAAGAAAGAAAAAAGAAAGAAAGAAAGAAAGAAAAAAAGAAAGAAAGAAAGAAAGAAAAAGGAAATTAAGAAAATGAAAAAGAAACACTGGACAAATCGACGAAAGAAAGAAAGAAAGAAAGAAAGAAAGAAAGAAAGAAAGAAAGAAAGAAAACGCAAAAGAAACATTGGACATGTCGAAGAAAGAAAGAAAGAAAGAAAGAAAGAAGTTACTGAGATGGATGTTAAAAATGGGTTACATTTCGTGGGGATAGCCCCGGGTACTAAATTTTTAAGAGCACAAAATATAAATTAGGGTTGAGAAAATAGGTATGAAACTAGAATTTACAACATTTCATGGCTTAGGAGATGCAATAGTTTAAATTCCCCCAGGCGCCCAAAACTCACTTTACGACAATGGCTATATTTACCTACTTTTACTTTTTTCTGTTTCTTTTTTTTTATGTCCCTCTTAGCTGATTGTTTTTTTTTTCTTCGTTCTTAAAACTCCCATCCAAAATACTGCTATTTCAACTAAGCAATTATTTCTTTAAAACGCCTTCCTGTTTCATCCATAACCGGATCCTTTCTTTATATTTTCATTTGGTTTCCATTTTTCCTTTCCCTCCTCTTCTTTACATGCTAAATTCAAAAGGACAGCAGTATCTGTCAAAAAGAAATAACTGGAAAACGCGAAACGACTTTCGTTCAACTGTTTCCGGATGATAGTCGACAGTTGTTGTTTTTTTTTTTAACATACTTTTAGCATTTCTCTATCTTTCGGTGGAATGACTGGAACGAAGGAAGAAAGAATATAGAAAGTAAAAGGAAATTAATAATCCAAAAATAACGGTTGGACAAAGCGAAGAAAGAGAGAAAGAAAGCCAGAAAGAAAGATAGAAAGAAAGAAAAAGAAAATTAAGAAAACGAAAAAGAAAGAAAGAAAGAAAAAGGAAATGATGAGAACAACAAAGAAAGAGTGGACATATCGAAGAAAGATACAAAAATGAAATTAAGAAAATGAATGTTTGAACGTACTGCGTAGTAGATCAGGGGGGGAATTCGAACTCGGATCGCTAATTTATTAATCCCAGACGATATCCTTTACCCCACCGCACCTGCGATAGGAATAAGCGAGTGATAAGAAAGCAACAAAATGAAATAAAGAAAAGAAAGATTAGAAAGTTCGAAGATAAAATGAAACATAAAAATCTCACAGAGAAAAAGATAAATTAAATAAAAAACAAAACAGGGTTTATAAAAATTGGCTAAAGTAAAGCAAATAATAGAAAGAAAGAAAGAATGAAAAAAGTAAGGAATGAAAAACTAAGAAAAACAAGAAAGAGAAAAGGAAATAACACAAACGAAAAGGAGAGAAAGATTATAAAATTAGAAGTAGTAAACTAAGTAAATAAATCGAAAGAAAGAAAAAAAAGAAAGAGAGAGAGAGAAGGTAATGAAAAAGATAGAGAGAACAAAATTAAGAGATGAATGAGAAAAGCCTTGAGTTCCCAGGAGAAAAAGATCAAACGAAGAATTTGTGTCTCATCCGATACTGTTACGGTCATTTCCATGACACGAGAATCAAGGGAGACAATTCATTACTGAAGATGAGATAAAAAAATAATCTATAGAATGACTGCTTATAAATATTAATTTCCATCAGTTTTCCTTTCGTCTCATTTTGCTGTTTTCTTTCGCAATTCTCAGGTCGTTTTAACATATTTTATAATGGCATTTGAAATAAAGGAATGCCATCCGAGGAAATTTAAATTTCTCTTCCGTATCAATGGAAACAGATTTGACATGAAACGTGTCCCTCGTTTATACCACTGAAGACAATGAACAGTAAAATCATACTGCTATGAACTTATATCATACTAAGTAAATCTTGTATATATAATAATAATAATAATAATAATAATAATAATAATAAAATATTTGCACTGAAAGATATGCCAAAAGCACAACATCGAAACCACTGAGAGATGGTATGACCACCAACCCAGTAACTCAATATAACGATGTAACTATCCTGTGGGACATGCCAATTCAAACTGACAGGTAAATAAAAGCCAACAGACCTGATATTATCATAAAAGACAAGAAATTCAGGAAGAGTATGTTTATTGATATAGCAGTACCGTCTGAGAGAAACAACTCCATAAAAAATTATCGAGAAATTCTCCAAATACAAGGACCTGGAGATCGAGATTAACAGGATGTGGGGAATGATGGTTGACACTGTACCAATAGTAATCGGAGCACTGGGATTCGTGAGAAAAGAAATGGACAATTTTGCTAACAGTGTCCCAGGTAACTCAACATACAAGTTACCCAGAAGTTCTCCCTACTGGGAACAACCCATATACTAAGAAAAGTGATAAAATTAAATGACAATTCTCCTATAGGGCCTAAGGACCATGGGTTTGGACCCGGCTCTACAGGATACAAAGCAGGAAACATAACTTAATAATAATAATAATAATAATAATAATAATAATAATAATAATAATAATAATAATAGTGTAGAGTGAGTTATCATAGTTAAATGTAAACAAAATTGACAAAGTTCGTAATAAGCAATAGCAAGAAAAAGGAAAGAACAGGGCAAAAATAATATAAAGCAAGCAAATAAGATATGCAAGACAAATTAACAGTAATAAAGCAAAGAAATTTATGGCAAAAATTTCGCAAAAAAAAAAATGGGGGGTTGAATTGTGATAAGCGAACGTTGCGTTCTCACTTCAAGACAAGACAGACCGGGACTGAATCATATGAAACCAAGAACTGGCATGTTTTATTGGCTAGGAAGAAATCTCAGCATGCGCGTGTCTGCTTCTGCTTGTGATTTAGGGAGGGGAAAGTATTTTACAATTAATCCTAGTATAGTTGAATGGGTCGTGAATCTGATTATCTAGGATTAGGATAGTATATATCAGTCACTCCTACTTCCCTTTTGGTCTCGTGTCATAATTTACTTTAAACAATAAACATATTAGTATGGATGGGAACCAACAACTAGTAATAGTAGTAGTAGTAAATTAGATGAGCCTAGTGAAGCAATTGCAGAGAATTTGAATCCCCAGGAACACGGTGCATCTTATAATCCTATGGCACCGTTTCGCTTTGGGAATATGTCTTTGCCAGATACAGAAACTATCTCCGGCTAGCAATCCTCAATTTTGAAAAAAACAAAACCTAAAAAAAAACTAGGAGTCGCCGTTTCCCGTTTCCAGATTATGTCCTCGAAGCGTCATAGCAAATAAATGTGGCGCGCTCAATTCTAAAATTCTGAACCAAAAACACAGAAGAATTCACCAGAAACACAGAAGAATCTCAGCAGCTCAATTTTCCGTTGATAATTATTACACGTAATACGCTCCCTTTTTGTTCTTTTCACACCGCTTGTTGTGTAGATATGTGTTATGTTTTCTCTTCGCGAGACACGTGTAAATGTTTCTATATAATGTTGTGTGTGTGGACTACAGCATAAAAAATATGTCCGAGAACAAAGCATGTTTGTCATTCCTTTCCTTCCAGCTATTCAGTTCCGTCCGTGAAATAAGGGGTTATTATATCATGGATATAATAATGCCAATGATGGGAAAATTACACACCGAGAGAATAAACCTTTCTTCCATAGCGAAACCCATTACCTGGGTCAAGCCGACGTGATCCGATATTTTTAACCTCCATTATTTGATGACTTACCCGTTATGGGATATTATTCACCTCTATTTTCGCTAAAAGAACCGAAACTGCGTCCGATGGAATTTGAACTCGGCATTATTTTAGGAATGGATAATCGCTATTCTACGTGCAAATCCATAATAAATGGTCTAACATTCGTTTCGGTAATCAGTTGACACGGATAGACAGGTTCACAAGGAATAAGAACCATTTTTTTAAAATTTGATCCATGTTGGAATTCTAAGAATTCATTTTTTTTACTCACACTCATAAAGGAAACGTATTATTCCTTCTGAAGTGATTTGTTTTTTTTTTTTTTTTTACAGCTTATCAACTCTTTGCAGGTTATTTAAAGCTAGAACCTCTCCTAATGAACTCATGAGATTGTGGCAGAGGGAGGTAGATTTATAACTTTCCCATGGGCATTTGCGCGTAAGTGAAGAGAACAGCCCCAACAGAAATTCGAACTTGACTATCCTATTTCCAATTCCGAGACATTATACATTACACCATCCGCACATCCAAACTTAGAGCAGCTGTCATTCCTAAGCAGTCATTCATACAAGTACTGACCAGTCACGATGTTGCTTAACTTCGGTGGTCGAACTACATCCAGTGTTTCTGGAATAATATAGCTGCAAGATATTACTTCTGAAGGATTCTCTTACTCGTAGTAGAAACTCTTCTAACTGGATGGATATACAATAAAAAGAAGGTGGAAGAATGGTTCTACCGAAAATAATTTAAATGATATAGTCAGTATCTTTGCTTAGTATGGTACAATTATTCAAGTATGGATGTGTCTTCATGCGAGACTAGTTTGCTAAACATTGCTTTCTGATTATTAGTATAAAATCGACTAAATGATATCGTATATAATTGAAAAAATAATAACTTAATATAGAAATCTATAGATTTTTAAAATCAGAATATTCGTATTGATTCGGGGATTGAGCGCATTTAAATTTATTGAAAGCATTCTTTAGTTTGTTTTTTTAAATAATCGCTGTTCTAAATCGCATGTTTGTTGAAAATGAGATTTGGTTTTTAAGGAATATTGCAGAAAAGCAAGAGATATTTCATTTCAGTTCTTGATGTTAAAGACAGTTCTTTTCATCCGAAAGTAGATTTTTTTTTTTAACAGAGAGCCCAGGAAGAAAACGTGTAAAGACAGAATTGTCGTTCTTAAGACGCGTGTAATGGTAGTGTGTCTCAAGTTTACGAGTTGGGAATAGAAAATGATTTCCAAGTGTGAAGCCTTTGAGCACATCGCGCTTGTTCAAATATTTATAACGAAGTGTAGCATCCAGTATTGGAATTCTGAAACTAGACGAACATTATTATTCTTGTGGTTATTCGTATTATTTATTCAGTTTTTTTTTGTTTTTTTCTTTTCAATTACAATATTTGCCCGCTAAAATTTCAAGTCGTTGGGGACCAAGTGACAAAAAGTGTTCTCAGACCTTTCGTAGACTGAGTTGTTTTCACTTGATTTATAACTTTTCTATTTTCTTTGGCAGTTTTTAGTACTGTTCTCTGTGTTCCACTATGAAATATTATACTTCGAATAATTTCTGATATTTATTTTATCTTAAATATTTTCTAAATACATTCTTAACAAACATTTCATCTTATTGTGAGATATTTCTTTGATTTTTTTTTTTTTTTTGGTCTTTTGGATGACGATCCGATGCCAGCTGTTTCTGGTGTCTCATCTTACCAGGACCATGAGGTTTTTCATGTATATTGCCATGATTTTGTTTGGACTTTATAGTGGAGCGGCTTCTTGTTGCCTCTTCCACGGTGATTTTATTGAGCCACCAACTCTAGTTAGCGTGCCGTTGACGGATAAAGAGTTCTTCAGCCCTTTGATAAGACTTAGATTTTCTTCTACAATGTTTATAAGGAATCTCACTCAAGAAAGTCGAACGTGCGAGACAGATTAAACGCTGACAAAACAATAAAAGCGAAAAGAAAATTAACTAAATTAAAGGATTAGCAAGAAAAAATTTCAAACATAAATGATAAACAAATAAAAAAAAAATTCCTGTTTCAAATAAAAACAATAAATTCTCACAAAAATTATATATTTTCGAAACTGTAAATGGGTGTACGATTGAATGTGTGGGTGGGTGTATGAGTGCTTAAATGTTATGTCAACATTACATGCTTGGAAGTGAGGCTTGGATCGCATACACCAGGCAAGAAAGGTGTCTGAACACCTTTCACATGAGAAGCATCCGCTGCATCCTAGGAATAGTGTGGCAAGACCCGGTGACCAACAGGGAGGTCCTGTCTCGAGCGGATTTACCCAGCATGTTCACACTGTTCAAACAGCACAGACTTCGTTTGTTGGACTACGTCCATCGCATATCAGACGGCCGCATCCCCAAAGACCTCCTGTATGGAGATCTGGCCACAGGAAGGAGACTCGCCGGGCGGCCACAGCTGCGGTACCGCGATGTCATGAGGCGCGACATGAAAGCTATGGACATCAACACAGAGTTCTGGGAGAGCCTGGCAACCATACAATCCAAATGGAGAGGAAACCTAACCAAACACCTCAAGTCAGGGGAGGAGAAGCTGACACAAGTCGCCACGGAAAGGCGGGCCAGCTGAAAGCAAAATGACAGCTCCAACAGACCAGAGGCAAAACACACATGCGACCTCTGGAACAGAGATTGTCATTCCCGCATCGACCCTACAGTCACAGACAACTAGGATGCTATTCATGTTCAATCTTGACCAATGGAGGCCCGTACTTACATGCTGACCAGCAACACTCCATGAAATAGTAGCATGCTGAAAGAGAAAGATGTTTGAAAGCGCGCTGCTTTTTTTATACTAATACCACTTGAACTAGTCACTTGACTATATGCCTAAGGGAGATAATTCACTTCCGCCATGTATAAGTTATTTATATTTGATTGTATGTGGTTTTGGTTCCTACAAATGTCTGAAGTATTTTTTTACGTCAATGTATTTTAAGAAAATAAAGATGAAACAAAAACAAAACATTCTTTTAATTAAAAAGTAATGTTGATACGGAGACAAACCGAAAAATATGAACAAATTACCAAAATTTCTTTAGTAAATACGTAAAAATAGAAAAGGGCAGAAAATAAATATTTCACTTCTTAGCGGATTTCTTCAACCTTTGCAACGAAGTAGTGTTCGGGAAACAAAAAATCCTACAAGATTTTGTTATCGGTGGTAATAGTCTTATCACAATAAGATGTGCAGATGCAACCAGGATGATTAAATCTATATAAATAAATTGTGTGTCACACTTTTTCAACTTTACTCCTAGAGGCCGTAGCCCAACACATCATACGGTTTTGGAAGCAGGCCGAATCCGGGAGCAAATTAAAAACATTTCATACCCGCATTCCTGTAATTCGGGATTTCCAAGTTTTCATTACTGCTATTGTTTTCAGATTTCACCGTCTTGGGTTCTATTGATAAAAACTATTGAAAGGAGACAACTCTCTAACTTTCAATAGGTCATGTTCAAATTAAAAATATTACTGTTCTCAGATTACAGTGTTTAAGAATAAAATTGTCCGTGTTTTCAACGTTACTCCTAGAGACCCTAGCCAGACATATATCAAGCCGACGCTTTGAGCCCATTAAAAATATTCCAGGACGGGCAATTCTAAAATTTTGGTTCCCCAAGCTTTTATTACTGCGACTGTTTTCGACGATGTTTTTACGTAACGTTTTTGCAATCTAAATGATTCTGACTTGTGCCTTTAATTCGTCTTTTCTACAAATATTTTCATAGCAACTCGTGTAATGAGATTTTTTCCATAGTACCCTAAATACATGAATTTAAATGTGCTACTAGATTGGCATCTAGGTCCCACTCTTTTACTGTTGAAATAGGTAGATATAATCGCCACTTCTACTCCAACAGATTCTTTCTTGCACTTCCCTTCAGTGGAAATTCCTTCCGTTTACTTGCTTCTCTGAAACCTACAATTTTCAAAAATTTAAACGCTACGTCAATCGCTATCTATCTATCGTCTTGAACACCATTAATTTTTATCCTTTTATCAATCCCCCTATACCTAAACTTTTCTCTCACTTCCACTGTCTGTGACTCTGCGTACTAATGGCACTACCACCTTGCTTGGAGTGAAATGATTTAAAAAAAAATAAATAAAAAATGTTCACTGCGCTGATTTTTCGTTCTGTTAATCTCTAATAACTTGTAGTTATTCTCTTCTCTTGCTTTTAGTTACAGTCTTTCATCAGTGTAACCCGGATATAAGAGAGACCCGGATATAAGAGATATTTTATCTGGTCCCAAATTAGAGCCATACTTACCTAAACAAAATAGACCAAACCCTGATATAAGAGAAACCCGGATATAAGAGAGATTTTCTCTGGCGCCAAATTAGAGCCATACTTACCTAAACAAAATAGACCAAACCCGGATATAAGAGAAACCCGGATATGAGAGAGATTTTCTCTGATCCCAAATTAGCGCCATACTTACCTAAACAAAATAGACCAAACCCGGATATAAGAGAAACCCGGATATGAGAGAGATTTTCTCTGATCCCAAATTAGCACCATACTTACCTAAGCAAAATAGACCAAACCGGGGATATAAGAGAAACCCAGATATAAGAGAGAATTTCTCTGGTCCCAAATTAGCGCCATACTTACCTAAACAAAATAGACCAAACAAGGATATAAGAGAAACCCGGATATAAGATACTTCTTCTCCGGTCCCGACATCTCTCTTATATATATATATATATATATATATATATCAGAATAATATGAGTAAAAGTCAGTTAGCTTTTTTCTCTTCATACTCCTTCTTTTCCTATACGTTTTTTTTTTCCTTTTTAGAGACCTCTTTTTTCATCTTTCTTTCTCCTCCACCTATTCCTCCTCCCCTTCTTCTTTACTTCCCGTTTTTTACCTTCTCCTTTACTTATTCTTCATAATTTCTACAATTGATTCCTTACTTGTTTTTTTATTGTTCTTGTGATTCTCTTTATTCTTCTTCTTTTCTTATTAATAAATATTATATATAGCGTTTAATTGAATATCATTATTTGATTCTATTATCATCATTATTATCATTATTATTTGTATCATAATCATTATTGTCGTCTTATCTTTACATAATAATGTTTTGTTTTGTTTTTCTTTTCTTTTCCATTCCAATTTGCTTGGACTAACTTATTCTTTTTTGGATTTGGCCCCCCATTTATCCTCTATACTTTCTTCTTTCTCAAGTGAATTGCTGTTTCGTCTCGGCTTGCTATTATTTCTGTAAGCCCTGCTAAGCCTTCGCATTTGCAGATAACGTCACGTGGGATTAAGTGACGCCGTAGGTGGCAACCAACCGCGACAATGGGAGACAAAACGATAAATTTACAACATTCTATCACTCTTCGTTTCAAAACAAAAGAGAAAGATAAATAAAGCGAAAAAAAAAAACGAAAGAGAAAAGCGAAGAAATGACACCGCCATTTTTTTTTTTTTTTTTACAAGGACACCCCCAACTTCTGGATTACCGCGATTTTTTCACTTTTTCCTTTTTACCTTTTACTTCATTTAATTCTTTATTTATATCATTTTGTGTTTTTCATTCTTCTTATTTTTCTTCTTCATTTCTACTTTCTTTTCTTCCTCTTCTATTTTTTTTTCAGTCTTTTCTTGCATAAAATTATTCCTTTCTTTTCTCCTTGTAATATTAATGCTTCCTCTACTTTTTTTCTTACAATAGTATTTCCTGTCGTTGCTGAAATGATGAAATTATTATCAATAAAATAATTACCCTAAATATAGAATTGTATTAAGAATTATTGCTAAATCACACACTCATACATTCACACTCCTGCTATTAGGTTGATGCAAAAATAATGACGTAATGATGTCGTTTTTTGACGTTAAAAATACGTCAAAAAACGACATTACTACGTCATTATTTTTGCACCAACCTAATACAAACGTTATATTTAATGGGTACCCATATTTGAAAAGACATCAATTTTTAACGACCTGTAACCACCTATATAAGGCTTACAGTAATAAACATATGTCAAATTAAAAAAAATTCGTTAATTGCATATATATATATATATATATATATATATATATATATATATATATATAACAATAGGTTAATTTTAGTTATTAGAATTTTTTATTTTATATATACTTAAGAACAATCTTACAGGGGGCTCTAGTATGACTAAAATATTTATATATATAATTTTGAACCTAAAATACAATACTTATTTTATTCAATGTGCCTTAATACCAGGTAATATTTACGATGAAAAAAAATCAAGGAATTAAATCAATATTACATGTACCATTATATATAATAAAATAATGAATATATAAATGTAATATATAGATTTCTTATGAAAAATTCTATATTTGAAGCTAAACATTGTGCAATGTCTACATATTATAGTTAGTTCATTCGGTTAATGATTATTTTGGGAAAAATAAATAATATGTAGCTTTTCATCTAGATACAGGGGACATGGATGATTTAAGGACTTGCAAATTCTCGTTTTTTAAATATTTTCCATTTTACTGTGAGGGTTTTATTGATTCCTTTTAAATATCAAAAATATTTAGATAGGGATATTGGTTACTGTACGTATTTTTGTTAAACGAAGAAATATGTTAGCAACATCTTCGTTTAATAGAATTCTTTGTGCTTTCATTACAAAATTTCTTTGTGCTTTATAAAATTTCTTAACATCTGGGTTTTCACTAGATAAAATAGTGCATTGGTAAGCAATAGATTCAGTAAGACTTTTATTTTCCAATTGAAAATTTAGAGGATTTCTACAATTACATAATTTATTATCAAAATTATTGATTTCTCTTAGGAATTACTGTTATTTTCTTTAGGTTTAAGTGTTTAATTAAATTTTTATTATTGTGTTTTTTTTATAATTCTTTCTAGATTATCAGTACAACTATGACTTAATTTTAGAGTATTTTTATTGACAATCTTGCTTAGAGCATTATTCCTTGGATAACGTTTCTGAATCAAACGAAGAAATATTTGCCCTAACTTACTGCTTACTAACTAACTAACTAACTATATATATATATATATATATATATATATATATATATATATATATATATATATAATTTGAATATTACATGATGGAGTGAAATTCACATATAATGCACAAGCCTATTCAAGCACATCTATGTTTGTTCAACGTCCACAGAACCCAATTATAGGTTGCACTGCAACTATAACCAACAGATCATAGTTATAGTTTCTGTAAGAGAGCACATAATTATCAGCAGTTTCAACAATACCAGTACACTAAAGTCCTCGGTCACAATGACTTGTGACTTCGTGCTAGCGCAGTAATTGAGGGCTTCTGAACAGCTGCGTCTATCCAATTTCACTCACAAGACACTTGTCAACCGCTGGTTTGTTTCTCAGGCAATTTCTAAAGGGGCCACACACTAGGATCCCTTCCCTAGACTGATAACATGTCTCCACCCTGTTAACACTGACTATGTTGAAATTTGTCATATATTCCGGTATCATTGTCGGGAAACGAAAGTTCTGACCAAGATAGATAGATAGAAAATGTGCATGTAGATATAGATTTATGTATCTGTGAGGAGATTATGAATTATGGACAATCTCCTCGCAGACGAAGAAGCGATTAAAACAACAGGAATGTGGTTCCACAGAACACAGAAGGATGCTGAGAATACCTTGAAGTTTAAGGAAAGTGGAAACAAAAAGGACACTTACATATATCAGAAAAATGTAGTGGAAGGCACATAATGAAGAGAGCGGATCTGGAAAATTTGATACTCACAAGAAAGATTGAAGGCAAGAGGGACAGAAGAAAACAATGTATAACCTACCTAACCAGCTTGAATTAATGGATGGCAGGATACTGTTTAGGAGAGATAACAAAAATACAAAATTTATTAAAAGCTACAAAAGAGAGGAAATTGTAGAGTTCCATGGTTGCCAATGTCTTGAAGGAATACTGCACAAAGAAAAGAAAAATGCTGATAAAGAACACAATCATACATATATTGATAATATCAGCCATTCTTGAATATAAATAGCTTATAGAATTTAGCATACAAATATATATGTAGGTGTATTAGTGTATTTCCGTGAGTCGGTATATGGGTTTAAGGTGATATAAATAGCTGCTGGCATACACGCTTTACACTATGATATGACGTAAAATATGCGCGTATTGCTCTGTGAACGATTGCAAAAAGTCACATGTGATTTTATTTTCCTAGTTTCTCAGGGAGTGGTCGCAATCTTACTATGGAGAATGAAATAGTAGAGGCAAATGCACGCAAATGTCTCCTGAAATCAAAAGTTGTGAATTCGACTTAGGCCAAGAAAATTTTACGGGAAAATGTTACTTTCTTTTGTGCGGCAAAATACAAGCATCTATTACACACTCTCTCTTTTATTTTCTTTCTTTGTTTCTCTCTCTTTCTCTCTCACACTTTCATACACATAAAGACACAGATACGCATATATATATATATATATGACACAGGACTCTACAGGGACGATGGTCTCATAATCTTAAGAAACTGTAACAAACAAAACACAGACACAACTAGAAAAGCAATAATAAAGATTTTTAAAAATAACGGATTCGACATAGATATAAAAACTAACCTAAACGAAGTAGATTTTCTAGATGTTACCTTCAACCTAAGAGAAGGCACACATAAACCATATAGAAAACCTAATGACAAACCACTCTACATACACACATCTTCCAACCATCCACCTTCTATAATCAAACAGATACCAAAATCGATTAACCGCAGGCTCTCTGACAATTCCTCCAATGAATCCCTATTTAACAAAGCTAAGAAAGACTATGAAACAGCCCTAAAAGATAGCGGATTCCCAGAAACACTCACATACTCACCACAGAACACAAAAAAGGCCAACAGAAGAAGAAATATCATATGGTTCAACCCACCGTACAGCAAGAACGTAAAAACAAACGTAGGAAAATATTCTTCAAACTCTTACACAAACACTTCCCAGAATCAAGCACCTTACACAAGATATTCAACAAAAACACTGTAAAAATCAGCTACAGCTGCACAGAGAGCATGGCACAAATAATAAAAAAGCACAATAGAAAAATTATCAACAAACCACACGAACAAATTAAACCCACGTGCAACTGCAGAATAAAGAACGAATGTCCCTTAAACGGAAATTGTTTACAAAACAACGTAATATACCAAGCCACGATAAAATCACCAGATAATGAAGAAAAAGTATACATAGGAGTAACTGAAGGACCCTGGAAATTATACACACAAAACAAAGAAATTATACACACAAAACATCTTTCACAAATAGTAAATATGCAAACAGTACAATGCTTTCTAAGCATATCTGGGAAATTAAAAACAAAACGAACATCACACCAAAAATATCTTGGAAGATAAGGAAAAAATCATCAGCCTACAATAACCAATCAAAAACTGGCAAACTTTGCTCGGAGGAAAAATAGCTATCATTACTTTTCCCGACCAAAATAAATTATTAAACAAAAGCTCCGAACTCATCTCAAAATGCAGACATGAAAATAAATTTTTACTACGTAACCTAAAAAATTAAAAACGGAAAAAATAAAATAAAAACAAATAAATATACTAATAAGCAAAAATAAAAAAAAATAAAAATAAAAATAATAGAAATAAAACATAAAAAAATACTATGTTACTTAAAAATCGAAAACCGAAAAGAGAAAATATACAAGTAAAATAAATTAACCTAAATTCATCCAAGTAAATAAATAAACAAACCAATACCAAATAAAGATAATCAATTAAAAACTGTTCCCGCCAAAATAATACTTAGAATGAACTACAACAATCAACCCCAAAACTGAACAAATAGCTTTAATTAAATTCCCAAACCAAAACAAAACTGTTAAATAAGTGATATAAACAAATTCTTACTACGTTAATAAATAAATAAATAAATAATAAAATAAGAAACAAAAATAAAAACAAGCAATATAATTTGACCTAAATAGATAAACAAACGACTTCCGGTGAAATAACCGCCATAACAGAATACCCACAATGCACCACTAACCCGTATATATATAAATAGCCGAGAACACGTGGCCTGACGATTGCATATAGCATGAAACAGACTGTCGCCTCTAAGTGTTGACTTCTATGTTCACTTTTATATTTACACACGCTCTATCTCTGATATTGAGCACTTTATTCCATAAATATAGCACACCTTAAGACTATATTTCTTTATATATATATATATATATATATATATATATAATGCTGTATTTCTGCAGTAATTCATCTTTTTTACAAGTTTCATTAAATTCAACTGACACGTTACTGCGATTAAGCTTTTCAACATCCCCGTGTTCCTATTTTTAGACATAACATATGTAAAAACTGTTTAATGTTCTATATATACAAGTGCTTTCGGTTATTCTGTTAGCCATTATCAAGGATTTCTTTTTCTGTATGTTCACTCTTTTTTTCTCGCCTTGATAACGCTATCGCCTTCCACTTCATGCCATGTTCAAAGGAGGAAGCTGCCCCAAAGATGGTGAAACTGAATTGGTAAAAATGGACACGCGTGATTGAATACAGTTATACGAACTTCTCTCTACCGACCTAATATATATATATATATATATATATATATATACCCAAGTATATGATTGGTGTATATGGAATGAATTCCAATAACCAACAATTACTATTCTTAAAAGAGTGCTCAATACAAAGTAGAGCAGATATAATTCTTTATTTTAAAAGAAAAAAAAAAAATTTATAACATAAATATGTTATAAAATCACTACAAAAATAGCCATTTTGTTTCAACACCTTTGGTGTCTTATCAAGTGATCTTATCACTTGATAAGACACCAAAGGTGTTGAAACAAAATGGCTATTTTTGTAGTGATTTTATAACATATTTATGTTATAAATTTTTTTTTTTTTCTTTTAAAATAAAGAATTATATATATATATATATATATATATATATATATATATATATATATATATATACAGAGTTGCAATAACATTTTTCATGCTTTAGATCAATCTCCACTACATCTTATCATCCAGAATGATAACCTGACGATTGTGTTCAAACATGAAACAAATTGTCGCCAATTGATGATGACCTCTGCGTTCACTTTCGTATTTACCCACGATCAATATCACTTACCCATAAAAAAGCAAGCCGTAAAATTATATTTTCATCGTACACATATACAAATATAAATATATATTTGTGAAAAAATTACGGCAATGGATAACAAAGCACAACTTTGTATAAATACTTATATTAATGAACAATATACAGTTTCGTTGTACTTTTTTTCCTGGAGATGATATTGGAAAACGATTGAAAGTACTTTCGAAATAAAAATAAAAGAAATTTAAACAGCTATAGCACATTTCTCTCATCCTTTACACGGAAGGTTATTCGTGAGTATGAACGGATTTTGTTAAAAATTAGCAGACATAATGTCTGTAATTTATTGAATCAGACATATATATATATATATATATATATATATATATATATATATATATATATATATGGACCGTTGGAAAATAAATTCCGCGTAAAATCTGTGGCATACCAATGTACTATCTCATCCATTGAGAGTCCTAATACTAATATGATATGCATTTGGTCTACGAAGAATGAATTTAAAACCAGATAGAGGCAGCATAAGTGCTCCTTCAACAATATAAATAAAATAAATCAGACTTTTCTATCTAAATATTTTTGGCATTTGAAGGAAATGAATAAAACATCAAAAGTAAAACGGAAAATTATAAACAAAACTAGAACTTGTAAAACTTAGGATGGCCCATGTCTTTTATGCCTACATGAAAAACTACACATTATCAAGTTCTAAATAATAAAAATTTATTAAACAATAGACATGAGTTAACAGTTTTTTGTCGACATCATCAAATATTTGCATTGAATAATTAGCATAAAAACAAACCATAAAATAATAAATACAAATTTTAAACTCTATAGTATAAATAAAAAAATTTAAATGCCCTACTCCTCAGAAAAAAGAAAATAAAAGATAACCCTTTATGAAGTCGTCAAAAAAACAAAACAAATGTTAGCGAATTATGAATTTTTTTTTTATATACACCAACCTTTTCAGAAAAAATATAGAATAAAATTAAAAAATAAATAAATCTCCATAGACACTTAACCAAACTAGACGATGTCATCTTCCGCTTTAAATTTAGACACTCCAACCTTACCCTGACTTGACCTCTTTGAATGTAACTGAGATATTGATAAAAATTGTTAACCCTTACGCACCTTTTCTTTAAATAATTGCTCTAGCCGTTACCATAGTAATTTTAATAATGAATATGCTTATAAAACGCGTAAATTTCCGGAATTAGTTATTCCCCAAAAAAATTTCGCTTGAAGATGGAACAGAGCTTGGTACTTTAATTCAATTTAATTCAAATAATTATATTGAAGTAGCGATGGAATCATATTTTTAAATAAATAATTATATATATATATATATATATATATATATATATATATATATATATATATATATAGAGAGAGAGAGAGAGAGAGAGAGAGAGGTTGCATGAGTAAATCTTCGTCAATATTCATTTTTTAATTTTCAGCAATCTTATTTTGTTGAGTGCAGCGTCAGTTGTGTATGATCTGTAAGAAAAAGAGCGCCACCACGCAATTCCCTGCGTTAGAAATTTGGAAATGTCATGCTGAATTTCAGAGTGTTTGCGTGTCAAAAGATTCGGACAGAGTTGGATGAGTTTAATGGTGATTACGAAGGTACAACACCTCGGAAAACTCACTCTGAAACGGCATACTATACTCTTTGGCACTCGTACCGGAAGTTCCAATACGGACATTTCAAAGTGTCTGCCTGTCAATCTGAGGACAGTGCAGAGGATTCGGATAGGGATGGATGTGTCTAATGGGAATTATGAAGGAACAGTCCCTCAGAACACTCACTCTGAACATTCTAATAAGAAAAGAACTCCCGAATTTGTTGGTAAGGCCCAGAGTCTCAACATAAAGACCTACATCAATACATTGAGACGGTAGTGCTGCTCTGGGTAAAGTTGATGGATGCTGGAAGAGTATATGTCTAGCAACAGGTCCTTACCTTATGCCACACATGAAGGAGAATGCAGTCGTGGCTGTCAGACAATTTTCTGCGACCCCTTACGACTGACCACCTAACTTCCAAGACTGTAACTTCCTTGATTATTACGCGTGGGGTGCAGTTGAGTGAAAATCAAAGAAAACTTTTTTTTTTATATACCAATGATGAACTGAATGCAAGGATTATGGTAGCATTCACCAACTTTAGTATTACTTGTGTAAATTTGGTAGATATATGTTAAAATGAGATGTTAACATTATTTTCATTTTTGCGTAATTTAGACGACAATTTATTCATCACAACCTATAGATGCTTTGACGACAGCGTTTAAGTATGAAACAGACTGTCGCCGCTGGATGTTGACAACAATGATTACTTTGATATTTACATAAACTTTATTCTTGATATTGAGCACTTTAACCCATAATTATAGCATACCTATAATTTTTATCACACACACAGACACACACACAGACACACACATATATATATATATATATATATATATATATATATATATATATAAATATATATATATAAATATAAAAGTGAACATAGAAGTCAACACTTAGAGGTGACAGTCTGTTTCATGCTATATGCAATCGTCAGGCCACCTAGCAAAAAGCCATCTATAAAACCGTATAAGCACTTAAAATTTCTAAATGCCTTTGCCAATTAAAGACCGACTTCTCATTTTACTTACTATTTGGCCTGTCGCCTCTAAGTGTTGACTTCTATGTTCACTTTTATATTTACACACGCTCTATCTATGATATTGAGCACTTTATCCCATAAATATAGCACACCTTAAGAATATATTTCTTCATATATATATATATATATATATATATATATATAGAGAGAGAGAGAGAGAGAGAGAGTGAGAGAGAGAGAGAGAGAAGTATGTATTATTACAGACTACGCAACTTTTTCGTTTAATAATCTTTCTTTCTGTTCTTGCTTGCTTTCTCGTAAGTTTCTTTATATTTGGATCTAATTTGCTGAAAATGACCCAGTTTTTCTTTTGTTTTGTTTTTCTTGTCGAGCGCTTTCAGTTGTCGCCAACCGTTATCATGGCTCTATGTTTTGACTTGAAGTCGATTGTTTTTTATTTTTATAGATATTATTTTGGGGTATTCAGGCAGTGTTGTAGGATTAGTTCATTACCAATTGGTATGGGATTGGTATCTATTATTTGGAGGATTAGTTATTAAATATGTTTAAGATATTCCTGACAGCATTAAATCCTATTTTATTAATTTGGGTTATTGGCTTTTAATTGTGATGGCTTCAAGTATTTGTAAGCGTTTTTGCAATTGTTTTTGTAGAAAAAAATAGTATCGTTGATTAGGATTTTGCTTGTTTTGGAGGATTTGAATATGTTATTAATGGTACTATATATATATATATATATATATATATATATATATATATATATATATATATATATATATGGGAAGACAAAGAGAGGATAAGTAAAAAAGAGAGAAGGCGATAGACATTGTTTAAAATGAGTTTTGCTTCTTCCAGAAAGGTATTGCGGATACATCGTTCCTACATATGGACAATGTAGGAATAGAAATCAATAATATGTGTTGAATATCAGTTTCCCACCTCAATCGATACAAATATGTGTCACGTGGTCTGACCATCGCTTGAGTCGTGAATACGCCATTTTCCAATGACATTTTCACACGATAGAATCACCCAAAAGACATTTTGTGGTTAATTTTCCATAGCTCATAATAGACGATATATGCCATGATCAGATATAGAGGAAAGCTTGTTGCTCTAATCCATATAAGTGGTTTGATATAAGCACTATATTTTTTGTTTCTTTTTTGCACACAATAACAATTTTGTGTCTCCTGTAAGTATCCGTAGAAAATAAAACACCAAAAAGTGAAATGTTGCAGAAGAAGTAGTACTGTTAACGGGTAAATAGAAGTTTTTTTTTGTTTTTTTGATCAAAATAGTGCGATGGATAAATTGTCGTCAAACTTAGGTAAAAATGAAAACAACACTGACATCTCATTTTAACAGATATATTTACCAAAATTACACAAAATATCTTGGAATACTAAAGAGTACATTTATTCAATAAAACCGCTATTGGCTTCAACCACGGCCTCCAGACTTCTGCAACACTTCTGGAGGATCATCTTGTTTAAGATGGTGAATGCTGCCAAAAGCCTTGCCTTTAATTCATCTTTGCTGATGCAGAGAGTTTTGTTGATTTCTCGCTCAACTGCAACCCATACATGATAATCAAGGGGATTGCAGTTTGAGGAGTTATGTGGTCAGATGTCAGGGGTGATGTCGTCGCAGAAATTGTCTGACAGCCATGACTGGTTTCTTCTCCTTATGTGACGAAGGGCAGAGTCCTGTTGCTATAAATAGGGTCTTCCTGCAGCCATGACCTTGATCCAGGTAAGCACTACCTTCTTAAGGCACTTGATATAGACCTCAATGTTGAGTCTGAGGCCCACACGAAAAGATTCGGGAGTTCTTTTCTTATCAGAATGGTCTGAGTGAGTTTTCTGAGCTGCTGTACCGTCATAATCCTCATTAAGCACATCCTCTTCCCTATCCTCAGATTGACACGCAAACACTTAGTAATGTCCGTATTGGATCTTCCGGTACGAATACCAAAGAATACAGTCTGCCATTTCCAAATTTCTAGCGGTGTGAATTGCCTCATGACGCTCTTTTTCTCACAAACGGTGTCTGCTATACAGTCGACGAAATCATAAAGAAACAACGCGCATGCTCAGAATTAAAAATATAAAAAGCGACAATGTACCTATCGCATCCTGTATTTGCCCACGGAACAAACCCAACTTTACCAAATGTTCCAAGAAATAGGCCTCAAGACAAACCTTTCGAAAGCAAAAATTATTATCTGTAATTGGAATGAAAAGAGTGGTATAAAAAGCTATCAAAATACATAAACAGTCAGGATATAACATTAATAAATATTAAACACTTTAGTTATCTCTGTGTATAGATCAGTTATAATAAATTTTCTATAGGAAAAAGTAAACTCAGTAACAAGTTTTTCAGTTTTATGAACGAAGTCTGTAATCAGATAAAAAATGCGTGTTTTATCAAGCGTTAATGCATTATGGAAAGGAAAATTTAACCCTCAAGACCAAAGTACATAGAAAGAAATCTCAAATGGATTCATTATGGTGAAGGTATTAGTGAACAGTCTATAAACTAGGCTCTCATCATTTTATGAAAGTCAACTCTTCACACCTCTCTAATGGGAAATTGTAAACCCGCGATGTTGAATTGACAGCAGCATATGATCGTATCAATAGAGAGTCCCTCATCTCATCCATTAGAAACCGCCTTTCAAGTTCCTGAAACCACTGAATGCATCGGCCGAATAGAAGAACTTTATCGGTTCAAAAATGTTTGGCAATGCAGAAAATCAAAGTGTAAATTCCTAATTCAGTAATAAGCTCGAGTCCAAAGTGATGACAATAAATCTTGATCAAAAAAATAAAAACATAGGGGAATCAAATAACTTTATGATATCTTCATTAGCGGAAGACTATTAAATCAATAGCTAGAAGCGAAAAGATGTTCCCGTGGGATGAAAATCGTGATGTAAAAATGTGTACAAAAAACAGTAAAGGGAGAAAAAATTAAGGGAAAATACGTAACGATTAATAAAGAAAATAAAATAAAAGAGAAAATTAGTCATCTCTGAGAAACCAATATATCGGTAAACGAAATTAATGAAGTCAAGAAGATTAAACAATGTGTTAAAACGTGCAGAAAAAAAAAGAACAAAAAAACAATCACAATAACATCATCCAATCAAAATCAACACAGAAGAAATGTCCTGGTCTCAAAAAACATTTTGAGTCACATTTCAACCCTGATTACACTAAACTAAAGATGCGCGCAGAAATAGAAAATATACAAATATACATACAATAATTACAAAGTCTGTCTCCAAACATAAACAATAATGAACCTAGTGATGAGGAAGTTAAGAAAACTATTAAAAACATAAGGAATAATAAATCAGCATTCGACATTGAATCTGAACCTTTGAAAATAACGTTTGAAGTAATACAAATGTAGAATTAAAAATAAATATTTTGTGGTGGAATTGGGCGGAAATTGCTTTGTTTACGTTTCGAATACGAAATTGAACGTATACGGGCTTTCGACAATAATAATCTGAACGACGGCGTATAAGGTGGAAAATAGAGAATTGCACTTTGTGAATCAAAAGCATGCCTGATCAAATGCTGCTTTCTTTTACAAGGCGAGACGAAGGTTCGAACACTGCAGGGGAACACGTTTTTTTTAATAAGATTGATTGAGTGCACAAGCCGATGGATTTAATAGACACCGTTTAAAATAAAAACGGGTTGTCTATTTCAAATACTTGTATCAACTAAAATAATGTTTAAGAAAAATATGTGATTTCAAATTTGATACATTTATGGAGGCAGAGGCTTCATTTGTTGAAGAAAGTGCCTTTATGGATTCAGACATAGTTTGAAGATAGACTGAGATGTGTTACAGACACTCAGCACGAGTGTTTATTCTCCCTCTCTCTCAATACACATAAACGCACACATATATATACATATATATCTGTGTGTGTTTATCTAATTTTGAATTTACAAAACGTCGAAATGAGCAAAACATCAAATCTTCAATACCCACCTGGTTGACACAAGTATGAGAATATATATATATATATATATATATATATATATATATATATATATATATATATATATATAGTAAAGGTAATGAAAAATTTGGTAATCCGTATGTATATTCCCAAGGAGGATGTAATCCAGAGAGCTCAATGTCAGACCAGAGCGAATATTAATTTAATTAAAATTAAAAAAAAAAACAAACAGACAACCTTAAGGGTCCATTGATTAGATTTTATTTCCTCAGGAAGGTGTTTTTTCTAGTTACTCAGATCACATTTCCAAGCATAAAAAATTTATCTGAGGAACCAGAAAAAACATCTTCCTGTGGAAAGAAAATATAATCAATGGACCCTTAATGTTGTCTGTTTTTAATTTTAATTAAATTTATATATATATATATATATATATATATATATATATATATATATATATATATATTGTAATAAAGAGAAATAACAGTATTACTGACATTGAACTATACAGAGACGATGGACTTATGGTTATAAAGAAATCTCTGAACTTTAAAATCGATAAAATTAGAAAGATATTATACAGAGAATTTAAATGCTTGAACTTAAATTTACTGTAAATTGAAAAAGGTGAACATCCTTGATATAACATTAGATTTAATGAAAAATGTATACATACCTTATAAAAAAAACAATACTAATCCTTTGGGTATACACCTTAAATCTAACCATCTTCCATCCTTAATTCAGCATATACCTTTATCTATCGATAAGTGAATAAGTACAAATTCAGCAAACGAGAAATTTTCTATGAACATATTAATTTCTATAATAAAGCTCTAAAAGATAGTGGCTACAAAAGCCCAAAGTTAACTTACATAAAAAATGAAAATGGAAAGCATAGAAAAAACAAAAGTAGAAAAATAATTTGGTATACACCCCCATACAACCAAATGGTAAAGAACAAATTAGGACAAAAATTCCTAGCAATAATCGTTAGATATTTTCCTAAAGATAGTAAACTCAGTACTATTTTTAATAAAATACCCTAAAATTAAGTTACAGTTGTACTTAAAACTTAGAAAAATTATTAAGCAACATAATGCTAATATCTTGAATAAACACTTAGACCAAGACCCGAGAAATTTAGACAGTATAACAAAAAAGATGAAGATAAACAAAAATTATGTAACTGCAGAAATCCCCATAACTGTCCTCTTAATAATAAATGTCGCACTGAATCATTAGTATACCAATGCAATATCTCATCTATTGAGGATCCAGACAACGTAAAAGTCTACATAGGATGTACAAGACACCATTTCAAGAAACTTTTTAACCAACATCAAAGTTCTTCTAGGCTAAATAAATACCGAAATTAGACGTCCCTATCGAAATATTTCTGGCACTTAAAAGAAACCAATAAAACACCTACTGTGAAATAGAAATTAATAAGAAAAGCTAGAATGTGTAGGTCATTAAATGACCCATGTTCTTTGTGCAAACATGAGATATTTATTAATAGGTTTATAAAAAAAAATTACTTAATAAAAGAAATAAAATAGCTATTCTCTGTCGACATTGTAAAAAATAATGTTTAAAAATAAACAAAAATAAATAAAATAAAAATAAAAACTGATAAATGAAATAGATATATTTATATTTGATATTTAAATATTCTTTTTAAAATTTAAGTAATTCTATTACATTTATTTGTTTTAAAAGATGTATAGTCTATTATCAAAATTAAAAAAATATTTTAAAATTGTAGTTCAATAAGACTTATTCATATACAAACAATCTTTTTCGAAAAAAATCTTTATGTATACAAGCACAAATTTAATGACGAAACAAATGGGCCGAAAAACACTCTCTTGGTGAAAAAGATCAGACGACATGCGATGAACGGATGTCATCATTTGTTTGAAAAAGGCACAACTACCCTAACTTGACTTAACCACTTTTCGAAAGTAACTAATATGTTGATACAATAATTGTCAGTGAAAAAGAAGACCCTACCGCCCCTTGTTTTCTCCATAGCCATAGAAACGAATATTATGAATGTATGTGTTTAGATAACTCAGTAAATTTCAAAATAAGTTATTCCAACATTCGCTTGAAAATGAAACAGAACTAGGGACTTTAATTTTATTCTGTAACTGAATTTGAAGTTTTTAGCTTTTGTTTTTGAAACATAGTAATTCGCGTGTAGTCAACATCCAGAGGCCACAATTTCTTTCGTGCTAGACGCAATCGTCAGGACATAAATTTTCATATTTACATATATTCTATCCCTGATATTGAGCACTTTAACCCATAAATATACCATAACTTAAAACTATATATATATATATATATATATATATATATATATATATATATATATATATATATTTAAAAGAAAGAGGTTGTAGTGGTTCCAACGAGAGAAATGTATGTATATTAAAAAGAAGAGAAGAGAGGTACAGCAAACGTTTTTGGTTGTAATGTGAATTTATTTAGAAAAAAAATATTATGCTTTATTTTCCATAACCTTACCACACGCGCCTCCGGTCTCGCGACCGTCCTCAGGCAAAAGTGGAGACTTCCACACACCATTAAAAATAACTAACTCTTTCCTTATGTTTTTCAATGCCAAACACTCTCGATATGAGACACCTTCTGCTTTTGTGCCAGTTATCCGAATGTCCCTCTTGATGTGTATGTGTGTGTGTGATGTGTGTGCGTGTGTATCGGCAAGATCCGAAAAAAATACTCTGTAAATTATATGTTGAAGCGAACGAAGCGAAAAAATGGTAAAACTTTTGACGGATGGTTTAAGCCTTAACACTTTAGGAAACATGATCCAACGAAGGTGCGTCACTGTTGTAGACCGCCACACCTCCTTTGGCATCTTTCACACCTTCAAACACTAGCTAAAAATAGAAGAATCAAGAACCATCACACCATCTCTCCCCTCCACCGCACATAAGTTCAGAAGCTCCATCTATCAGCCCCAACCATCGCATCTCTCTTTCGTCCACCCCAACACATACATGCACACACTCAGACACACATTTTTTTAGTTATATTTATATGCATGTAAAAAAAAAATAAATAAATAAATACCAGCAGAGACTAAATTATGCCGACATATTCTGGAAATAGATTTCAGGTGAAGACGCTTAAAAACCTTCTAAGCATATTAACAGAATCACAACCTAGAAAGATACACGTGTAGCTGCCAATATAGCTATCACATTCATAGTTAATTGAAAGCCGATCTTCGTTTGGGAAAAGGGCAAAACAGTGTTGCACACAGTGAGGATCAAATTCAGTTCTGTTCTCAAAAGGAAAACTTTTAAAGTTTTTTGATGTGTTCGTCTCTCTTGGGAATACCCTATCTCTGCTATGTTCTATTCGTTGTTTAAAATTTCAAATAGAATTCACACCCCGTCTGTAACCTAGAAAATCAAAATGGACATTAAAATAAGTGCTTACCGTGCATTTGTATTAATATCACACTTGGAATGGCGTATGTTTTTTACTTAAAGTTGCTTTTACCGGAAACCGCTGATGCATATAAAGCACATACAAGAACAGACATCCACACTGGACAATGAATTTTTTAAAATCAGTATCACAAGACTGTAAATCCACTAAGACACAAAGGTTTACAGTGTGTGATGGATTTCAGGAACAGAAACGTTAATAATGATCGAGAAGAGAAAAACTTAATCAGGACAACAGTAGATAGCGACTGACATTGCATTTAAATTTTTACTGATTAAAGTTGGCTGGAAAGCATGAAGCCGGAAGGGATTTCAACAAGAAAAAAATGCAAGAAAAGAAACTGTTAGCATAGAACTTACAGTTACATCAAGCCAGCTCGATGAGATCTCGACTCTGGTCTAGTACTGCGCTTAAATTCATAAAGTCTAGGTACCACAGTCAAGAGCTTATCCGATAAAAATTAACAGGAAAATGTTTATAGAAAAGACACAGGGAGGCAACGTTACGGCGGTTGGAAAGTGACTGAAGCCGAGAGGCCAGACCAGGACCAATAATATTGCAGATTCTTCTTTGGATCTTAACAAGGACCTCAGGAGTATCGAGCCATATGTGGCAGCAATATTATAAGTACCAGTGGGAGACATAGATATGTAAGATACATTCTGGAGAGAAAAAAATTTCTCAGAAAGTCCCCAAGTCACTAAATAATCGAAGCAACTATCAGGCACAGTCGTCTTCAATGGCCTGACAATATACATCACCTGATCGAAGAACGTATGACGAAGCAGGCATTTTTGGTGATCCAGTTCCTGGCGGGCGGCAAAGAAATAAACCGTAGAAAAGTTACAAGTATGTAATTATGATATCAATATCCAAAATGGTATACTTGCATTCATACCTATCATTAACGCATAGGATACTAGGCTATATTGTAAGTTTCTCCAAGTAGTATCTGCTAGAAAACTGATACACTATTTACATTATTCGGACTATTGTCCTCATCTTTGTTGCCAGATCACAACGCTTAGGCCGATGTTCTTCAACTGGTAGGAATGTTGATCTGAACCCTTTATTTCATTCGCTGGGGTAGACGGTTCTAGTTCGATGTACCATGTCTAATGGGTGTCAATTATTATTTATCTACTGTTAATTCCTGTCTCCAAGTTCTCCACTATCTTAACCAGGTATTGAACTCACATCTGTTTGGGTCGAGTCATTGGATCTAACCAAAAAAAAAAAAAAGGTTTCCCAGAGATAAGGCTTCAAAAGACTGAAAGCTGAAGAAATTCCAGTGCATAAAATTGCCGAGATAGAGTAAAAGTAAGATAAACGAAAGGGTACAGAATAAAAAAAAATAATTATTTATTCCTGAAATTAATCCATGTAAATTAAGCCTGAAGATTGGATGAGGAACACAGAAGATATAAATGTAGAGTAGAAGTAGTATGTTGCTTGCCATGCGTGATACACGCATAGGCGATCATGTATCTTTCGATATATGACTAACGAGGCAGATTTTTTTCCATTTCTTTCTGCGTTAGACCAGTTGGCATCCAAGTCTATAGAACCCGTCTGCGCTGCTATTTACCCATAGCTGGGAGAAGAAGAGGATTCATACCTTTGCTAAGGATTCTGTGATAAATATCCAGAAACAATTGACCATTTTGTATCAAGTTACATGGTATTGACACCCACTGAATATGAAACACGACACGACAGAGCGGGCCAATATCTACACTGGAAAATCTGCAACACTGACTGCAAGAAATTGGTATGAACACCACCCAGACCCGGTTACGGAGATAGAACCTGTAACAATTTTATGGGACTTTACAATGCACACAGACAGAACAAATCAAAGAGAATCGTCCAGACATTACGATCAAAAACCACAAGAATAGAATATGCTTTCTTATTGACATGACAGTCCTTGCAGATCGTAATGTATCTTAGAAGATCTTGAAAAAAAATTATCAATATCTTGAATCTTGATGTGGACATCTATAAAGTGTGGCAAAATAATCCAGTCGTAGTTGTAGCCCTCGAATTGATTAGAGAAGGTTCCGATAGACCCATTGAAAGGATTCCTGATAACCCTTGCTTTAAAAAATGTATACTCACAAGTACAGTTCATACATTACGAATTGCTTTATCTATGTAAATGATTTTAGTTTTTTTTTTGTTTTTGTTTTTTTTTTTTTTTTTTTTTTTACAAAAAATGATCAGTAAAAATGTCATGAAGCCATTTCGTACCTTAGGTCGCTGGTTGGGAACCGAAAGAAAATGTGTGGACAAAAGAAATTCAATAGAAATAATCTAGCCTTTGGACATGGTTAAGTCATTTATCATTGTAATATATCTCGAGTCAGTGCTTAACTTTATAATAACAATGATGAGGTTGATTATAAAATCATTGCTAAAAGTGAAACAGTTAATATGGCGCCAATTAACTTGATCTTTTAGTATTTAGCAACAGACTATTTCTCCCGCCAGACTGCGAAGCATCGTGACAGCATGGTATAGCTTGATATGACGTCAGCGACAGATGCCAGAACCAAGATGCGGTCAGTGATACTTGTTTACAATGCAGAGAGACAACACACGAACGTTTTGAAGACAGTCGAAGAATGAAGAGGGAAAATGGTCTCGATGATGAGATAAAGAAAGTACAAGGAATTCATAGGGTAGTGCCCGAAGACATTATATCTGAAGAAAAAAGGAAGAAAAAAATATAGCGTTAGCTCTCCATTTTGCACTTCACAAAAATATTAATCATGGGTCTCCACAACTTCCTCTTTTGTTGCTCGAATTAACATTTGCCACTTTACTTTGATCTTCGTCTCTGTTTTGACATTATAGTTCTTTAAATAGATTATTATCTGAGCGCGCTTCTCCACGTAGAAGATTAAGGGTCTCCACAACTTCCTTTCCTTTTTAGCAAGTTTTGTATTTTGAACGTCCCTCCCACTCATCTTTCTGCAATCCATTTACACAAGCTTGTGAAGATTACTTGCTGCTTTATGTTGGGGTTTTTGGGTACCGTGGTGGACTAGTGTGCCAGCCAAAATGAGCTGACTCATTTTATAGTTCACCAATAGAAAGGTTAACCAATCAGAAGGCTCAAAATATTCAATGCGATGTGTATAAAGGCGGCCATGTTTTTTTTCCCCGAATACTCACTGCCAACCTTTGTTTGTGAGTGTTAATCTTTAACGTTGTTTCAATGAACAGATTACGTACTGCGCTGTATTCTATATTCATAGACTATGGTGGACATTGGTAACACTTTATTATGTCCCTCTTGCCTTCAATATGTCCTGTGAGTGTTAGATTTTTTATACTACTTTTTCTTATCATCTGTCCCAGAAATGTCTCTTGACAATTTTTGATTGAAGGTGTCAGTTTCCTTGAAGTTATTGAAACTTCCTTATTTGATATATATGGTGTCCTTGATATTCTTAGGATTCTTCAGTAGAAACCAATCTCTTTCACTTTAAGTGCCCCTCGAAGATTGTCCAGCATTCAGTTCCATTTTTTGTTTTTAATGATTTCACCCCAAGCAAGGCAATTAAGCCACTAAGATGTAGGGGACTACTTGGTGTGAGAGAGAATATGAATACGATTAACAGAGAGAACAATGAAAGAACAGGAATTAAGAAGACAATACAACTACTGAAATTGAATTGAATTTTTTGAAGCCAGAAGAGAGTTCCACTTGCGAGAAGTGCGATAAAAGAAAATATTAGATTATACTAGCTATGATATTTGGCCATTTCACCTATAAAATTATGAGACCTTGTTGTCAATCTAGTACCACGCTTAAATTCATAAAATCTAGATACTATAGAGGAAAGTTCATCACAAAAATTACCGTGAATGTATTTATAGAAAGGACACAGGGAAGCTGCGTTAAGGCGGTAGGAAAATGACTGAAGCTGAGATGCCAGGTTAGAAGTAATAACATTGCAGATTCTTCATTTGGATTTTATCAAGAAACTCTCTATATATAGCAGGATCACCAGACCATTTGTGGCAATAATATTCAAAGACAACTTCACATGGCGATTTTATAAGAAATACCGTATCAGTTAAAAAATTCGCACAGATTTCATCTTGTGAATAAGACGAGTATGCGATACCCTGCTAAATGGTACCTAAAGCCTAAGCTTAACTATTCTTATCTAAAGCTTCATTCTTTCAATAATAATCGTTAATACATCAGTTATACTTGAGAAGCGAAAGCCATATTGTTTATCTAAAAGAAAATCCTGCAATTAACCAATTCAGAATGATTATAGGCTCTGATACTTCGCTAGAAGGCAAATAGGCTGATAGAACGATCAGACGTTACGCCTGAGTCCTTAAAGACTGGAATTCCAGTAGAAGATTTTCAACAAACAGCAAGTCATTTATTGTAGAGTTTACAGAGAATAGAAGCCAGTTCAGCATCACATTTCTTAAAGACTATTGCAGGGATACGATCAAGTTCCCATGTTTTGTGAGAAACCAGAAGAGAGTTGATAGCAGAAATTACATAGGGTATGGATATAGATATAGCAGATTACGCATTACATCGCGGTTCAGTTCTTTTTTCTAAGGAAATGTTCTCATCGCTTAATATGTGGCTTATTTTCTGGGAGCCATCTTTTAGTAATTGTCTGCGCATTCATATTTTTATATCACACTTTCTAACTTGTGTTACTATAGTTAAAACGTTTGTATCTATATGATTTTAACGTCTCCAATATGTAGCTCACATATTGGGTCATCTATTTTGCTGGCAACCATACTTTCTATCTTATTCCAATTAATGGTTTGCTTTTCTCTTTTTCTTCTCTACTCCCTTGTATAATTATCCGTTCAGTTCTCTTTCTGAATTTGGCTATCAACACATTGCCATATGCGTATCTTATATTGATAATATTTTGTCTACTAATAATAAACAATGGAGGGTTTTTTAATTAAATACAAACATTATAACGCACAATTCCTCTGTCTCTTTCTTGTCCAATCACTCTCTCTCTCTCTCTCTCTCTCTCTCTCTCTCACTCTAACTAACTCACACTTCACCCATATATGCAGGTGTGTATGTGCGAATGTTGCTAAATAAATAAATAAATGAAAATACTACAAATTGTATTGCGAATCTTTTTGGCTGTCTTCAGCCAAGTAACGCGTTTGTCGATTAAATCAATCTCATATATAAAAGGGGAAAAATAACAATGGTTGTCTGCAGATTATCAAACTAATAAAGATGCACATAATCAACATTTAAATTCAATAATGTTGACGTCCCTTGTCCCTTGTATCTCGATGCTATCTTACCTTCTCACATACAGCCATTTAGCACTTTTATTTTTATGGTTTTGAATTATTCCACGTTTCATGATTATTCTAATTATCCAACATTTTATCTTGCGAGGAAAGGTGATAGGTTGTATGATTCTGGAAATAAATCCCCCGTAGGTATTTCCCAAATTACTTCACATTCTATTACATTTTTCTGTAACTATATTTCTGAGATGAGGTATTATGTACACTATTTACATTATTCGGACTATTGTCCTCTTCTTTGTCGCCATATTTATCACAACGTTTCGGCCGTTGTACGCTCCGGCATACTTCAGGTCGTTCGAATGTCTAACTGAACTCTTTATTTCGCTCACTGGGGTAGACTGTTCTAGTTCCACGTGCCATGTTTAATGGATGTCAGTTATCTCCTGATAATTCCTCACTCCAATTCTCCACTGCCGGGGATTGAACTAACAGTCTTTGGGCCCTGTCACTGGATCTAATCAACGCCTCTATCCACTGTTCAATGTGTTCTTGAAAAAGATGAGGACAATAGTCCGAATAATGTAAATAGTGTCATATATTTTTACCTTTACCTTACCGCACACACTCAATTAAGCTGAAAATCGAATCATCCTTGATAATGGCGAAAGCGCACGGAAATATAAAACATTTGGACAGTTCTTACACACCCTTTGTCCAGAAAAGAAAGCTCTTGTCAGAACACAAGAAAAATTAAATAAAATGCTTAACCGTAGTACCCTGTCTGTCGTTTTTAATAAAACATGCATATATATATATATATATATATATATATATATATATATATATATATATATATATATATATTAGGTTGGTGCAAAAATAATTTCGTTTTCTCACATAGTAACATGTGTTAGAAAACGAAATTATTTTTGCACCAACCTTATATATATATATATATATATATATATATATATATATATGTGTGTGTGTGTGTGTGTGTGTGTGTGTGTGTGTGTGTCTGTATGTGTGTTTATGTCTCTGTGTCTGTGTGCATGTGTGTGTCTGCATTACAAAACTACAAAATGTGGCTGTTACAAACAGACTACCTATCAAAAGACCACAAATAAAAAAAATGTGGGGAAATAATAATAAAAGAAACAAAAAAAGAAAAACCTTAAAAAAAAAAAAAATCAAAGTGAGAAAGAAAAAAGCCCAAAGGTCAAACATCTATCAAAACAATAAATAACAATACCTAATCTATCCAGACAGCCAAAAACGCTTCACAGCTCAGCTCAAGTTGCTAATTAAGTTTCAGCCTCTTGCGATCTTCAGGCAACCAGAACGTAAATGAAAGAAAGAGGGAGGTAGGATTTATACTGAAGTACCGTAATACGACGTAACTTATTGCTTTTTGGGGAAAACAAAGAAAAAAAACTTGTATATCAACCGCTCTTACGCGGTAAAAAGAATAAATGTGTACGGACTTAGTTGACTACGGGTGACTAAACTAATCAAAATTAGGGGGGCACTAATCCGGTTGCAGTCGGCACCAAGACTCTTTTAATCTATGCTTACACCTACTGATTAATTCCGACATTTTGTTTAACAGTATACCTAGATATTGATAAAGATAGAGGTATGATAAGACATTACATTAATGATATATTATGTAAACGATTTTTTATAGAAAAAGAGAGTTATCCCCCTTGATACATTGCGTGTTTGCTTAAATTCATTTTTTTTTTCAAATTATTCAAAATATACTTTTTTAAAATTCTTTCGAAATTCAGAATTCGAACGATATAAATTATAATAGAGTTAATTATAATATTATAATAAGAATAGAATAAAATAAATTAAATCAGCACCACGAGAACGCGAAATTCATAACGCTTTATTTACTAATATATATATATATATATATATATATATATATATATATATATATATATATATATATATATATATATATTTATACATATATATATATATATATATATATATATATATATATATATATATATATATATATATATATATGAAGAAACATATTTGGAAAAAACAAACAAAAATCCTTAAATGCAATTATGTTGTTTTAATATGAATGAAATGTCAAAATCTGACGTTTCGGTTTAATAAGCCTTCTTCAGGACAATATTAAACTTATTAAATTTATTAAACCGAAACGTCAGACGTTGACATTTTATTCATATTAAAACTGCATTTAAGGATTTTTGTTTGTTTTTTTCCAAATATTTTTCTTCATTCTGTCGGATTTATATCCATTTATATTTGCTTACACACACACACACACACACACACACACACACACACACACATATATATATATATATATATATATATATATATATATATATATATATATATTAGTGAATATACGTAATATCCCGTGTTAATAGCATGACGCGAAGTTTCATGTAAACATGCTAAATTCAGATGCAAAATACTTTCTGACTGTTAAAGCGTTATGAATTTAGCGTTCTCGTGGTGCGCAATTAAAAAGTTTTATCTATATATATATATATATATATTAAAGACATTTTTTTTTATGTTTAACGTTCTTTTTATAGATACAAGTATTTAAGTAAATGCTCTGTTTATAATATACAATACAATACAAGTACGAATATTTTCTATGAAAATTTCTCGGACATTCAGGCCGGTATATGTTATTTAATACTGTTTATTATAAACAGAGCATTTACTTAAATACTTGTATCTATAAAAAGAACGTTAAACATAAAAAATGTCTTTAATAAATAAATTGTCGGACTTTGTCCATTTCGTAATATATATATATATATATATATATATATATATATATATATATATATATATATATGCGTGTGTGCGTGTGCGCGCGTGCGTGTGTGTGTGTGTTAAAGACAACAGATGTTGTGTTGAGTGATTTTATTGATCCACTTTTCCAAATTACGAATAATCTCTCAGATGAGGAGTAAATTCTGATCAGAAATTGTCAAAGGTTCATTTTGGAAGAAACATTACGAAAACTTTCGACTCGAAGTCATCATCAGGTTACGTAGAAACAAATGGTGGGTTTCATCGAACTGTTGAGTGTAGTGACGTGGGCAAAGAATGCTGTGACGTAGGAGTTGATATTCAAATAAACATTTCAAGGCCTTCAGCTATTTTGTTATATAGTAACACCCTTACTACTGCACCGTCTGTGTTTGAGCTTTCACAGGTTACGCCCACTTCAAAGAATTTCTGGATGGTAAAAGTCTCTAGCATACTCAAGTGCCATGTTACGAAAACACTTCTTGAAAACAATTTTGAGAGGGTTTGGTTTGTTGCTATTTGGAGATGGATGAATATTGTATGTGACTCATCGGTAGTTCTTTGATGTCGATGTATAGACGTGACGGTCATATATTAAAGGCACTTGTGAAGATCAATGCACCATGAGAAGTAGCAGATCTTATAGAGCCCACACCACTGATCAAAGGAAATATAGCTAACATGTTCAAGTGAGAATCCTTGTTGCAGCAGGACTACGGGTAAGCGTACCGCAAGATAGAATTGTGCTTACATCGTCATTCACGTCTTCAGTGATGTCCCGTGATGGTCAGATGTGGGAGACTCAAATAGGGTGATTTAATAACTTTTGCTGTCGAGGAAAAAGACTAGAGTCGTTCAGGGATTCGTCTAGAAAATTGTTCAACCTGTTTTGCTTCAATTCCTGCCAAAGGAAGCCCATGCTCTGTTCCAGCAGTATAATGCCCGCTCACAAAATGCCCGTAGTATTCAAATTATATGCTGGTCGCAGTTTGTTATATTCCGTGCTAATAGGAATATGGAATGGACAAAGATGGTGGATAAATAGTAACAGGGTTATTGTAGAAACCAGTACAACAAGCAACGGTCGTCGCAAGTCAGTAGAGTTGTGTGCGTGTCGCTATAGAAAGGCCGCTAGTTCTCGCAGATCTCAGCTCGACTCTCCTGTCCGCTGTCCTAACGGATACATAGGTGGTTACCATCTATAGTGCCGTCACTCATGGTGGTGGAAGGTTATTCCATTACATCACAGTTCAAGCACCAGGAGGAAATACATTATAGTATTTGTTGAAACTTGACTAATGCATGGAATAATAAAGCAACACAAAATGTACTTAGAACAAAATGTATTGAAACAAAAAAGTGTGCACAATATTTACATATAGTCTTTTGTATATTCCTAGGAAGACCGTTCCTGGAGAATGTGTTGACTGAGTCGCAGTCGGGAAGAGTCTCTGGTTGAATCTCTTCATTCCTTCCCGGTACCAACCATATTTATATGGTCGGTACTCCACTATGCAAATTAGGTGGATCCTACCACAACAGAGTCATGTTTATCATTTTAATTGATATTTTGATTAAAGGCCAACGAAATTACTTTGTTAAAGATTATATTTTATTTTAATTATTCATTGATATATTATAATTATCATAATTAATTATTGCTATTAATGATATATATATATATATATATATATATATATATATATATATATATATATATATATATATATATTAATATATATATATATATATATATATATATATATATATATATGACAATATTTTCAAGTGACGCGTTTCGTTCTTTAGGACTTCAACAGGTTAAATTTATTTATCTTTGGTTTGACTACACACGAAAGAGATGACAAAATATGCCCTCTCCGGCAGATTTAATGACGGTTTTCACTAGAGGAATGCTAGTTCAAATCCTGCCGGAGAGCGCATATATTTCTAATAAGATTCCTTGAATACTCAGGCGAGTGGAGGAAATTAAATAAGCAGATCATCTACATAAATACGAATATCCACCAAAAGCAAACTTTAAGTAATAATCTGTCGGATTAATAAACAGAAAACCAATTTTGTAGAAAATATACAGTGGAACCATGGTTCACAAATTTAATTCGTTCTTGAGGGTCGTTTGTAAATCGAAATATTCGCAAACCGAAACCGTTTTTTCAATAGGAATCAGTGGAGAGAAGAAAAGTCAGAGTACAATAAAATTGGACAACAAAACACAAAAAAAATAGACGAATGTATGCAACATGCAGGTCGATACAGAAATGATTCCGTTCAGGTTAAACCCGTTTTCGGCAATGTTCGAGAACCGGAATCTTGTTTGATAACCGAGGCATTTTCATCTCGACTTTTCTGTTCGAAAACCGATTTGTGAGACATGTGAGACATTCAAGAACCGAGGTTCCTCTCTGTATGTATATATATATATATATATATATATATATATATATATATATATATATATATATATATACATATATATGTGTGTATGTGTGTGTGTGTGTGTTACGATTACAAAAATATTCGTTTACGAAACTCTGTAGTCGAGGTTGCTGAGTATAACATAGGTACCTCCACGAAATCGCTAAAAAAAGAGTATAGCTTGATGAAAAAGACGCCAACCTTGCCGAAAACAAAATTGTATTGTCTAAATGCTTATGTTATTATTAAGAGGAAAGACCAAAGCTTTTTTAAATTATTTAAAAAAAAATTTCCTTCTTTTTAGAACATTCTAAATTTTGATTTAAAAAAAAACCTTGTTTCTATTTGTATCAGCGGAACTAGTAAATAACAGACAATTTTTAGCACATTATTTTGGTATGACACACATTAATTTGAAAAATCGTGCAAAAATAGAAATAATTGTCGGATGTTAATGAAACTTTCTGGAACTATTCACAGATGATCGAAATTATTATAAATATGTTCTTTTTTATTAAAGTCATGGTAGAAATATTTTTTTAAAATATTTATTACCCCCCCCCTAACTAATTTTATGAAAACGCTAGAAATTCGATCGCATCGGGTTTAGTGAATACATTAATTAAAAGCACAGGGCTTTGAGGAATGCAAATCATGTTTTTTTTTTTTTTTTTTAATTGGAGCCAACGTACCTGAAAATCAGCTCTGAATTGTAACATACAAAACTCAATAAAACAAATATATTATTTAATTTCAAATGCTTTTATTTGCTTTTAGTTGTTTTTATGAATATGGACAATATTTTCTGAAAGCAAAAAAATTTTTTCGATGAAAAATAAATTTTTAATACAATTATTTGTTATTTCTTTAATTATAATAGATTTTACATTTAAGTTGTTAAAATATTATAAAATTAGTTAAAAGCCCCATCGGCTTTCTTAAGTGTCCTTATGAGATAGATCTTTTTTTAGCGCGTTGTAAATTGTATCATTTTGACTAATCAGAAGATCCACAGTAATTAAGAAATTAATTTTGTGCTTATAACCGGGCTGTAATTATAAAGTACGGAAGACCAACCACAATATAATTAAGTTGCGTTATTTGAGTTAAGCATTGTTCTCCGCTGTTAAGGCCTTTACTTTTGCGAAACACGTGTGGAGAAGTTAATTTGATTTTTCAATTTCAACTGAAAAGGGTTCCTACAAGTATCAGTATCATCTTATGAAATTTATATGACCTTATTTTTATATTAATCTCAGTTATGACATTTTTCCATAAATGAAATATCAAAATTAATAATAAAATGAATGCTAATACACATAAGAGTAAAATGTAATAAATGTACATAAAATTATAGTATTTTATGTACAGTTCTGATAAAATTTCATAAGAAAGGTACCTATAAATTAATTAGATACATTTCTTAGGAAATATGCAATTTAATGTCACTCTTAACAGTCTTATTTTAATTTCTTTATAATATCTTTTCCATAAAGCATCATAAACGTAAAGGTGAAAGCTAAGTACAAAAAAAAAAACAAAAAAACAATTAGACCGCTGAAAGTTTTCGTTAAAAATAACGAGGTAAATAATTTGTTCACTTAAATGTAAATTATTTCACTTTTCTCGTTCCGTAGAACAAATTAGCCTCATGGAATTCGTAAATATGTCATTCATCACCTGTCAAGAGACGCGAAAGTTTATGACCTGCTTTGTTTTATTTTCAAATTACATCTTTTTGGCACAAAAGTTAAGTTTGGTTCAAAATATTTTAAATAAACATTATAATTTCTTAAAATAAGTTTTGAAAAAATGATAATTGATATTTAAAAGAAAAAAAAAAGATCAATTTTGCTGACTCAAAAAAAAATAGATTTTTAACGAAAATTTCGGACGTGCTAGGAACGATTAAAAAATGGAAAAAAATACCCCCAAAATACTTTGATCTTTCCTCTTAATAATAACAAACAATTTTGTTTTCGTCAAGTTTGGCGTCTTTTTCATCATGCTATACTCTTTTTTTAGCGATCTCGCGGAGGTACCTAGTATAACATCAATCAGATAAGTGACAAATATTTAGTCGTACTAATACTATATATATATATATATATATATATATATATATATATATATATATATATGAAATGGTCAAAGTACAACAATTATTTTTTTATGTTTATACGTTCTTTTTTATAGATATAAATATTTAAGTAAGCGCTCTGTTTATTATAAACAGTATTAACCATATGACGGTTCCGTATAGGATACAGGTTCGATTCCTGTCGAGGGTCACATAATTTCTTGGAAAATTTCTCGGACATTCAGGCCGGTAAATGTCGTTAATACTGTTTATTATAAACAGAGCATTTACTTAAATAATTTGTTCACTTAAATGTAAATTATTTCACTTTTCTCGTTCCGTAGAACAAAATAGCCTCATGGAATTCGTAAATATGTCATTCATCACCTGTCAAGAGACACGAAAGTTTATGACCTGCTTTGTTTTATTTTCAAATTACATCTTTTTAGCACAAAAGAACGTATATATATATATATTGTATGGTAATTATAAGCAGGATGAATCAGTTAGAGACATTAAAGAAATATACAACTTCAGTTGAGAAACCAAGAAAATTCAATTTTGTCTTCGGCAAAAAATTAAAACTGCTATCCTCGTCGTCAACAACAATAATTTGCCTGCAAGACAGACAATATTATTTAGGAATTAACATGTCCATTAAGGAACTGTTTTCCCGCTCAAACCAAGTTCTTAATTAATCATAATGTATATACTCTAACATGCCTAACAAGAGGACTCATGTTACATCTGTGACTATCAGGTCTTGTTTAAATAGCCACCTACCAAACTCCATCGGCAACATATTCTTTCATAATAAACATAATAGTCCCATCCACGTGCAAAAGAATAGAAACTTCATTAATAAAAAAAGACAAAAGACAACACTCAAGAACATACATATATATATATATATATATATATATATATATATATGTGTGTGTGTGTGTGTATGTGTGTGTGAGTTTTGAACAATAAAAAGTATTAAAATGTAAAATCTTCAGACACATTTTGTTGGATATTAATATTTTTTCGTTTTTATTATTTCAGTTAGATTCCTCGAGTAGTTTCGGCCAGCATGGCCATCATAAGGAGAAAAAACAATTTCTGATTGTTAGTAGCAGTGAACTAGAGAATGAATGACTTGATGGAGAAAATGAACTTTTGTCTGTAGTTTTAATTTGTTTTTCTTTATTTTTAACAGATTTTGGTCAGTCCTTTGAGATACCGAATATATATATATATCAATCAGCTGACAATTTTTTATTTGTATTAATCCCAAATATATATATATATATATATATATATATATATATATATATATATATATATATATATATATGAGTAGATCATCAAGAAACTCCTTGATATTTGAACTAAAAGATCAAATTCGAAATTAACAGACCATGAGGACAAAATTCAGTCCACAATTTTCAGCCATATTTGTACAAAAATGCTTATCATTATCTGTTTTGAAACATGGAACCTAATTGAAATCAGATATTATTGTTTTTTTTATTTGTTCCCCTTTTATTGTTTGTTTTTTTTAATCTTAATAAACTCAATCTAGTGAACATTCAGAATAACGGAGGTAATGTTGTAAAATTCATAGAAACCATTTGCATTTTATATTTTGTAAAGGTACGTGAAATGTTTCTCTTTACATTCGGCCTTAAAAATCGACAGTGTTGTGAGAACCCTTTATGTTTTCAGGTTCAAATCACGACGTTCTAGAGAAGGTAGTACAAAGTTTGATTAAAAACTACCGGGACAGTTGCTATGGTAATTGTTATGGGAACCTACCTTTATGGACTAAATGGACTCGTCCTGTTATTATATTATGCCTCTCAAGGGGGATGTCTACAGTTGATGAGTTGACTACGGTTGATTTCTGTCGAACTCTCTGCTTTGGCAGAGAGGTACCCGGACGAGGCTTTGCCGAAGGGCAAGGTTTCGTCCGGGGAGGTAGACAGGCCCTGGACCCGTTTAGGCGGGTTCAAAGGGTATATTTTTTGGCCGAGCCTACGGGCTCGGAGAAACCCACATTAAACTTGGCCTTGTGCCACATTCAATCCTCGTTGGGGGATCGTTAAATATTGTTGACGGGTTGACTACGGTTGACTACGGTTGACTTCTGTCGAACTTTCTGCTTTGGCAGAGAGGAACCCGGACGAGGCTTTGCCGAAGGGCAAGGTTTCGTCCGGGGAGGTAGACGGGCCCTGAACCCGTCTAGGCTGGTTCAAAGGGTATATTTTTTCGCCGAGCCTACGGGCTCGGAGTAACCCACATTAAACTCGGCCTTGTGCCACATTCAATCCTCGTGGGGTGATCGTTAAATATTTTTTGACGAGTTGACTACTGTACTTTGCCGTCAGTCGGACGTGCAACACTTTTGTATTCGTTCTTTTTGTTTAATAATATGTTTTCTTTCGGACCTATTCCGAGTCCACAACAGTAATGCAGTTTATGTACGCACAATGTAACCGTTTAGTACGCTCCTTCATACTAACTTATAATGTTCCCGCTCACTTCCCTTGTTTGTAGCAGTGTTTGGAAGGAAAATGTGTAGAGTGTGGTCGTCTTATCACATAGAGTTTCCATCAGTGAATATATCCGGACCTCAGTTTTTGGACAAGCACAACACCATTCCCTAAGTCCGACAACCACCATATTCCAATCATCTCACCTCTTACGATTTTTCGTCTTTTCAAATATCAATATCCTACACAAACAAGATTCCAAAACGCCGAAAAATTCAAAAGAATTCCAAGAAGCAGCTGCAAGTTATCCGAAAAAAGAAGTTCCAGGAATGCTTCCATCAATAGAAAAGACTTGTGTCTTCAGAAAGGGGCTATTTCCAAGGAGATATAATACACAATTGTTATGAGTTGTAGCCTTCTTTTAATAGCACCATTTACGATACTTTTTGATCAAACCTCGCATGTTCGATTCTATCTAATGTCAGGCCTTAAGAAAGGTCTAACTTATTGTAATCTATAAAATAGAGGCAAAACATATTTTTTCCTTTTTTTAAGAGTGGGCCTAAAATCTTCTTAATCCATACAAATAAAGTTCAGTGTACAGATGTACCTCTGTTTTTTCGATAAAAAAAAACCTTAACTAACGGATAGTACCTACTGTATTTTCACGCGATTAGAAATTAAATAAAGAACATTTAAAATTAAGTTTAAATATCAAACAGAGTGAAAGGTCTAAAAAATAATTCTTTATTAAAAGTTTAATTTTATTTTCATATTTCTTCGTAATTAAAGCTTAAGCGAGGCACGGTACGGTGCTCATATGGTTTTTTTCCTAGCACGCGTACCGTAACGTATTCTAAATATTACATAGTTCAGCTTTCCTGAAGTGGTTTAAGAGTGACTTTATATGAAGCAATGGATAAAGAATGAAAATTTTAAATGTAAAAATAAAATGTAAAAAAAATACGGAGGCTGTTGCGTTTACGAAGAAAGATTATGCCGAATTAAAGTGTTGAATAATGATGAAATAATGTTTTTATTTCTAAATTCTTATAACTTTTACGTACAAAGGTCGCTGACGGTAAAAGGCCTTTAAGCTAGTATTCCAATAAAAGCTGGCCATAAATTTCCACGGACGATAAGGTTGCTACATTTCTGTTTTGCTTTCGACTACATACAGCCAGTGGGCAGATCTAATGTGCTAAGATTTAAAAAAAAAAAACAATTTTCCATTTAATGTAAAACTCCAAATCATTAATGGATGCGCCGCATAAAACTAAATTGAATTTAAACAAATTTATAGGCTATTTTAGTTGGCAATCATTATTAAATGTTGTGGCAAATTATTAGAGAATTTTTCATCATATTTCCGCCATATCCATCGAATATTCAGCATTATTTTATTTTCTCTATGGAAATATTTTCTGTCCATCTCATTATTTGTTTCACGAATATCAATTTTCCCAAATATGGAATTTATACCGATTTTTCGTAGCCAAATCTGAAATTGTTTTTTTTTTTACATATCTAAACTTAAGCGAAATATTTAGGGTTATATAAGTCTACTGAATGATACATACATACACAATTACATATATGCATATATGCATAAAGGCTAGCCACTAGTATCTAAGGATGCTCGTGGACTAGCTAGTCTCTGTTGCAGACACCTACTCAGGCAAATTTGTGTTTGTTCAACACCCAGAGAGCCCACCTGTTGCTCATCCTGCAACTAGGCGGAGCGAGCGTTGTTAGAGTTTCTGAGCGAGTTATATAGCGCGATCAACAGTCTGAACAAGGCCATCACGCTCAAACCATCGGTCACGATGATATGTGACTTGGTGTTAGCACAACCATCGATGGCTCCCAAGGAGTTCCATCTACCGAATTTCACTCACAAGGTATGGGTCAAGCCATGGTATGGTTTCCAGACACTTTCCAATATGCCGCCCCACACCGATAACATCAAGAGGTACCTTTCTGACAAATCCACTATGATCAGATACGAACTCGGGTCACGTGGTCAGAAAACAAACATATATATATATATATATATATATATATATATATATATATATATATTCCTTTAAGAAATATTTTTAATAGAAAAACTCTAGAAATTATTTATACAATATACGCAATACAGTTAATTCACAGAATAACCGTTCATTAAAGAAACTTAACGAGAGTGAAACACAAGAAAATAAACCTCCTTATAATTGTAAAACCGGAATTAACTGCCCAGTTAGAGGTATTTGTACTTTTAAAAATATTGTATACGAAGATATTATTTTTCCGAAGGAAAATATAAGTCAGAAGAAGGTATACATAGGGATATCAGCTGGGTGTAGGAAGCAAAGATTTTACAATCACCGGCATTCCTTCACCAGTGCGCTTCAAATAGCTCTATCTAAGCATTACTGGAATCTTAAAGATGGAGGCTTTATCCCAAAAATAAAATAGAGAATCATCTCTCAATCACAGAATCCTAACAACTTCAGGAACAGATGAAATCTATGCATTAAAGAAAATTATAATGATTAAGTATAAAAATGATGATGAATTATTGAACCAACGGAATAAACTTATCTTCAAGTGCAGACATAAGAACCGTTATAAAATCCACTAATAGCATTAATTTTGGAGAATTTTATAATGGAAGTGTTGGATTTTTTTATGGCTACTAATATGTATGCATTCACATTGTTTCTATATATATGATCATTTATGTGATTTCCTTGCCTACAGCAGTTATAATCTTAAATTGTGAATAAATTTTATTTTTTATCTATAATTTTAATTTAATTTTATTATTATTATTATTATTATTATTATTGACATATATCGATATGATATATATATATTTATTTATAGGTATGTATATGTGTTTATATATGTATATATGTGTATATATGCATATATTTATGTGTTTATGCATATGTACACACACATATATATGTGTGCGTGTGCGTGTGTATGTATATGTGCACACACACACACACATATATATATATATATATATATATATATATATATATATATATATATATAACAGTTTTTGCATTTTTAAGTTTTTAGTTACTTAAAATTATCCTTTATCTCTTTTTTATTTAATCAAAATTTTTTGAATTTTTTCATTTTTGAATTTATTTTTTCTTTATATTGATGCCAAATATTTTAATAATATTATTAATATCTTTTATGATTGTTATCATTATTAATTTTATTATTAGTATTATCAGTCTGTGTGTGTGTGTGTGTGTGTGTGTGTATGTGTATCCAATCTATCAATCTATCTATATGTCCAACTACCTATCTATTTGCCAAAACTATCTATCTATCTATCTAAATCATTTCTTTACATTTGACAAAGTCATTTGAAAAACTCAAAAAAACTCGACAGACAGATAGATTGGACAGACATGCAGATAGATAGTTATATATAGTGATAATATATATATATATATATATATATATATATATATATATATATATATATATTCGTTTTTATTGAAAAGTAAACAGATAATGTTAGCATTTCTTTTAGTGAATTTCTAGAACGAGTCATTTAATGTTAGTTGGAAACGGGTCAAAGAACATGCCGAAAGTTTGTGAAATGTTCTGATTACTTTTAGCAATGGCTTGTCATTTTTCAAACGAAGCAACTAGAATTCTAGTAACAGATGGTTTAAAATGTTGCTTGAACAGATTTTAGCCTCACCTGGATAAAAAAGAACTGATGATACAAAACCACTGTAATACGTACTCACCATGATTGAAACGAAATTTTAGACGCGATAATTCTTGCAAAGAACTCTCTATTTCTCGGCTAAGAACTAGTTGTCTTGTAATTTAATCCGCAAGTTTCGGTACTGGCAATTAAATGAGAAAACCTG
>OZ010589.1:37185097-37190097 GCA_963932145.1 Acanthosepion lycidas
AGGTATATATGTATTTATTAATACACTTATGTATTTATTAATACATTTTTATAGCTCTGTCTAACTATATTGAGGACATTTTTTATTTAGACCATAAATTAAATAATTACTTATTAGCTTATCTGTATATCGACTCTATCGTATATATATTTCAGTTAGTCAGTTAATTTACCATACGTGATACATGCTTGGCCATCATGTATCTTTTGATACATGACTGACGAAGGAGAAGATTTTTTTCGCAGTAGATTAACATTTCTTTCTGCTGTAGAATGGTTACCAACCATGGGTAAATAACCCAGTCTGTCCTGCTATTCAACCCATTAGTTGGGGGGGGGCGGAGAAGAGACGGCTTCATAACTTTCCCAAGGGTATTTGTGTGGAAGTGAATATGACGAACTCGACTGGAATTCGAACTCGGCTCTCAGTCCGAACCGAAATCCATTACTCCACAATGCCCATCCACGTATATACATATATATATATATATATTAAACAGTTGCTAATATATCCTTATATATATATATATATATATATATATATATATAATATATATATATATATATATATATATATATATATATATATATATATATATATACTAGCAGCATGGCCCGGCGTTGCCCGTGTTTGATTCAAAAATTGTACGACTCATGCAGCAATCGCTATCACTTGACTTAAAATATTTTTGCCCTTCCTTGCCTTTAAAGAAGTTCCCTTTGCCGTGCTGATGTTGCTACATGCCTTACTTCTTGCCACACTGCGAATTTTTTCTAAGCTCTATACTAAACATTAAATCTGTTACGAAAAAAGAACTAAACAAAATGAACACAAAACTATCAGGTTTAAAAAAGGACTCGTAACTGGAAAAACCGAATGAAAAAAGAATGTTAACAACAAATACTTTTTCACACCCAACTCAGTTCTGCGGAATCAGAATCAACGTTGAGCTTAAGCAAGCGAATGAGCCAGTTGGAGTAAAGTGCCATGCAGATTTAAATTTTTCCCACTTGTGACGAATGCAACTATCGATTTTTTTTTGCATGCTAGTTAACATTCGTGTCAGTCAGCTGTTGGCTCTCACGCTGGCCAATCGTATCTTCCTGCCTATTCGTGGCAGCCAACTATAGGCTCTCACTCTGGCCAGTAGAAAATGGCCACAAACTACATGAAAACTGCCGTAAAAGCATGAAAAAATCGATTATTTCAACTATCGATGGGAGTTCGGTCTTGGCCTTCCCGCTAACTTGGAGCATGTGCATGTAAATTTTGGTGCAAATCCGTCGATAATTGCGGCCGTGCATTCGTTACACACACACACACACACACACACACACACACATCCTGCCTTTTATAGATAGAGATATATGAATGAGGCCTATTTGACTATGAATAAATTATTTTATGTGCGATATCCTTCACCACGCTCATGGCTCGCCACAACTTTTTAAAAGATTATTTCAACCCAAAAGAGGCAATAAGGCCACTGAAACGTAAGTTTCAATTTCAACAGTAAAATAAAGAAACCTTGCAACCAATCTAGTCCTGACTTTCAATTCGTAAAGTCAAGGCACCAAACTGATTGGTTTGTTTTTTACGGCTTATCAACCCCTTTTTTGTAGGCGCTGGAAAGAGAGAGATAATAATAGCTTAGTGATGCGATTCTTATTAATTAACCTGAATCTGGGGGAGAAGAGGTTGATTCATGCCCCCCTTTCCAGGCCCTATTTTTTTTTCATAAGTAAACATAACGGACACAACGGATATTTGAGTTCGGCGCTCCAATTAACAATTGCGAGCCATTATCCATTACACCAGCTGCACCACGAAGCTTTAGGTCACCGATCTAGCTATTGGCTTTACTCGACGTTGCTTAACTTCGGTGACCGAACGAGAACCGGTGTCTCAATGTAGCCATAATTCAGGTACCAAAGAGGAAAGCTCAATGACGCGGAAAGTACAGGAAAAGTACGTTACATTTAACAATTTCTTAAAGTTTATTCCTCTAAGAAACCTTTAGTTATTACCAACCTTTTTTTTTTCTTATTAATTATATTACTCTTATTATTCTATGCTACTTCAACCTTGAAGTCATTTGGGTGTTATGCTCTCTTCTCGTTCTTTTCTCATTATGTGTCCCGGAGATTATGTGTTCCAGAAATACTATTTCTGACTGTTTTTTTTTTCATCCTCATGCAAGGCGATAATGCAAAAAAAAAAAAAGATTCTGGAAGTTACTGAGAGTTAAAGAAAATGGCGAGATGAAAAATAGAAGAAAAGCATTCAGGAAGACAGAATATTTTGTCGATTTTAACTATTTCGGCAGTAAAATAAGACCTGATTGTCAATCTAGTATTACGTCTAAATTCACGCGTTCCATTGTCTAAAAAGAAAAACACATCAGGACAATTGCCACGAAAATATTTGTATAAAAGTCAGGAGAAATCACGTCTCGATGATGGGAGAGTGACTAAAATGAAGATAAGATAAGAGTTCCCATGTTTCAAAAACAAGAGCCAAAAACTTCAATATAATTATTAAAATTGAATTAAAGTATCAAGCTGTGTTTCATCTTCAAGCGAAATTTTTGGAATAACTAATCTTGAAATTTACGCATTTTTATAAGCATGTTCATTCATAAAATTAATTATTATGGAAACGGCTGAGACAATAATTTAAATAAGGGGCTCTAATAGGCTCTACTTTTGTATTGAGCACTGTTTTTTAAAAATAAAAATAGTAAAGAACTTCGAATTATTTACCTAGTGTTTATATATATATATATATATATATATATATATATATATATATATATATATATATATATATAAGTTTGGTGCAAAAATAATATCGTTTTTTGGCGTATTTTTTAACGTCAAAAAACGATATTATTTTTGCACCAACCTAATATATATATATATATATATATATATATATATATATATATATATATATATATATATCTTAATAGATACACATATACCTACGTTTGATGTGCGAATCGAGTTTCGCTGGTTACCCAACTCATCGTGCACGAGATATAGCTTATATATATATATATATATATATATATATATGTGTGTGTGTGGGGGGGTGTATTGTAATATATTATTCATACATATATTAATGTATTTCTGTATCATGTATGTATCTCCATATATATATATATATATATAGGAAAGAATACTTTAGGTAAATAATCCGAAGTTCTTTAGTATTTTTATTTTTATTTTATTTTTTTATTTATTTTATATTTAGTGTATATATATATATATATATATATATATATATATATATATATATATATATATATATATATATATATATATATATTCATTCTGTGAATTATTTTATTTTTCCTCCAACATTCGCGAATGAGGTGTGGTGTAGATTTACCTTTTAGAGGGCGGGATACCCCCGGCGCCCTGAAATTGTTGCGTAAGTCACGAAGTGGTGAGTCGGTGGCAACGATGCTTTTTCCTGGATTCGAACGCCAAAGGCAATTTCGCAATCTCAATTCACCTCGAAGCGTGTATGACTTTTACATATCCGCTAAATTAAGCAAAACTCGACACGCGTAAATTATTCTATATTTCGTAGGTGGAAGGGCGGCGTAAGTCTATATTCTGTAAATCTAGAGATACATTTAAAAAGCCAATTTCACTTTGTGTAAACTGTAAACATATACAATGACACGTCCAAAAACGCGCGCGCGCACATATATATATATATATATATATATATATATATATATATATATATATATATATATATATATATATATATATATATATATATATATATATATATATATATATATAACGTCATCCACAGACAGACTGTTTCGGCAGGGAAGTAGGTGGATTTTTAAGCGTATTTATATATATATATATATACTGCGTGCCAAATTATTAACGAGATAACATTTTTCTAATATTTCAAAAACCCTCCAATCAATTCACATAAAATTTTCACACAGTGTTGTTAATACATACCTGCGCAATTACTGAAATTTTCGTACTGATCTGCGCAATGTAAACAAACTGGCGCCGTATTTGTCATCAGCAAAATCCATCGGCAGCGCGTCTTGTTTAATACATGTATATTATGAATGTTTTTAATTATTGCGTATGTCATTGACAAGTAAATTCCTTCCGAAGCTAAGCAAAGTATTAATGAACAGGAATATTTCATTAGAAGCATAGTATAGGATGCTAAACAGTATAATGGTATCATTCATTTCATATGCCAGTGAATGAAGAAACTTGATGCAACAGAAATCTGGTCTTCCAATGCGATGCTGAAAATACGATGGATTGAACATGATAGTAATTGAGGAGTTTTACGTAGAATTAGAAATTTGACATTTCAGAAACATATAACGAGAAAGAAGTGCTTGGAAAATTTGACACACCTATGATATACTGAAAGATAAAGAGACTGAGGGAAACAGTGAGTAACCTACCTAATAAGTAAATGGGCGACAGAACAGGAAGTGGTATTCATGCTGAAGAGACATACAAAGCATAAGAAATTGTGGGGAGATATGTTTCTGCACCCGTTGAAGGGACACATATGAGAATTTGTCAATACGCCACTGGAAACATGATAGCTGACGAGTGGGTATAACAAGTGTTTATGAGATGGAGCTCTGTCATTTTATCTTTCAGTATTTACCCGATTATGTACATATTTATATAATACCACTTCATGATATGTTGTATATGCGTTTCCTGATTGTGCTTAAAATAACATATTGACATTATTCTATGATTAGAACTAGTATCTTCATTATTACAACAGTGTTTAAACAGATACGCATTCCAACATTCGAAAACTACCCTGAAAATCGATTGAGTTTACCTTTGACACAATCTCTTTTTAATTATTCTCTCCCGACATGTATATTTATTTATACATAAATATGTGTGTCTGCGTGCGTGTTTGTGTGTACGTACTATATAGGCCAAAAGTTTCAATTTAATAATTAGTAAGTTTCA
>OZ010589.1:37195097-37210097 GCA_963932145.1 Acanthosepion lycidas
GGAACAGAGTCGCAACTGAGGAAAATTATACTGAAGAGGTGCCCAGCCATGGAGAACAGCTGCCCGAGGCCGCATCCTCCCATTGCACCAGAGGGAGGGATCGGTGCTCGCACCGAGGCCAGCGCTGAGAGGTTTCTCTGTCAAAGGACAGAGGGGCAGCTGAGGAAAATAATACTGAAAAGGTGCCCAGCCCTGGGGAACAGCTGCCCGAGGGCGCGCCCTCTCATTGCACTAGAGGGAGGGATCAGGGTAAATACCGTACGTAAATTACTCTTTCGAGTAGTTTCTAACGCATTGCTTATCACGTTTCAGTTGCGTCCCTGTCTTTGGGCAGAGTGCACTCAAGTGCGACTCCGTCAAATGACAGAGTCGCAACTGAGGAAAATTATGGCGAGAGGTGCCGGCCCTGGGGAACAGCTGCCCGAGGTCGCGCATTCTCATTACACTAGAGAGAAGGTTCGGTGAACTCACCGACGGTTGCGGGGGGCTCGGGGAATTTTTGTTCCTTGCCCGGGTGTACGCGCGTCGGGCTCCTCACAACCGAACTTGTCTGGCAACCTGACCTCGTTGGGGGTTGAGTATATACAAATTACTTTTTAGAGTAGTTTCTAACGCATCTATTTATCATCTTTCAGTTGTGTCTCTGTCATTGGGCAGAGTGCACTCAGGGGCGGCCCCGTCAAAGGACAGACTCGCAACTGAGGAAAATTATACTGAGAGTTGCCGGCCTTAGGGGAACAGCTGCCCGAATCCGCGCCCTCTCATAGCACCATAGAGATGGATCGGTGCTCGCACCGAGGCCAGCGCAACCGACGGTTGTGGGCACTGTGGGCAATTTTTGTTACTTGCACGGGTGTTCGCGCTCGGGTCCTTAAAAAAAGACCTTGTGTCTCGTCTCAATGGGGTGACGGAGTAAATATTGTGGGTAAATTCCAATAAAGTAGAGCACAGAATTCGTGGGAGGAATATCGCTCCAATGTCGTATTTAATCATATAGATTCCATAATATAGTTTTTACTTTATTAACTATTATGTTTCTCTAACTGTGCAAATGTTAAATGTATAACTATTTCTAATTTCTCTTTTCCCATCTTTACACTATATTAATTTTAACTTATAAATTGTCCCACTGTTCTGTCACCCATGAAATAAAAAATTGTATGGAAAATAAGGATCTACGTACATCAACTCGTCTTGAAATTAAGTGGCAATTTTAGTTTTTTATTTGTTATTGATGTTTCCCTTTGTAAAAGAACGCTTTATATTTTATCCAATTTTAATTTATAATTTAATCTGTATAATTTATTATTATTTAATCTATAATTAATTTATATATATATATATATATATATATATATATATATATATATATATATATATATATATATATATATATATATATATAATTCTATCTATTTTTTTTATAATTTGATCTATAATTAATCTATATAATCTTTAATTTTTAATCTATAATTTTAAGTTTTATTAATGTATATAAATTTTCCCCTTATATAAAATATTTTTGGGGGCTCTGACTTATCTATTTATTCTAATTCTTCTATTATTTATTTATTAATATTCTGGTTTATCTTGTCTATATCCAAATAATGTTTTAATTAGCTTTTATTATAATAATATCAAATTCCTTTTATTAATATTAAAATTAAATAATAGTCTTTAATCTACAACCTTAAAAACTCTTTCTTATATTTAAAGTTATAAATTTTTTATGTAATTTTTCCTATTTGAACAAGAGTTAAGATTTTAAATATTGGTGAATGTTAATTTCAAACCTTTTCAACATCTGTCTAGATCTATATGTATATCTAGTCATCCTGCCCCCTCCCCGTTTTTTATACCTCCTCAATATTTTTCCTTTCCCGCTTTTTTTTTTTTTTCTTTTTTTCTATATCTCCCTTTTAAATGCGTTTGTCCATTTCTGGAGTATTTTCCGCTCTTTCTTCTGATCTTTTTTAATTTTTAATAATAATAATAATAATAATAATAATAATAATAATAATAATAATAATAATAATAACGTTACGATTCATTTTTATCAAATGTTTTGGTATTGACAAACTGAAGGGAATTTCTCAAGGAGAAAAAATTTCTCGAGGAGCAAAATGGCCATCTAAATGGAGTACAGCTGAATTTCATTTATATGCAATTCATATATATATATATATATATATATATATATATATATATATATATATAATGAACTCTCCCGTCAGTTTCGCCGTATGAGGATCTGACAGCTTATTGATTCAGTTATGAAAGTTTGTGTGATAATCTTAATTGGCATTTAAGACCCGCTAGTGATTTACAAAGGAGGGCAGATATGGAGCAAGTGTGAAGATTGTGAAATGATATATATATATATATATATATATTTTTGAATAAAAAACAGGCCACTTTAAGGTTCCATGTAATAAATTATTTCACATTATTTCCCTTTTAAAGGGCTCTGGATCATCAAACTTTACTTCCAAAGGTTGAAATGAAAAATGAACAGAAATTTACACATTTTTGACGGGCTGTATTAAGTATTAATTTCACCACAGCCATTTTATGGGTCGACCCATACGGATTACCTAGTTTTGCATAAACGATATATATATATATATATATATATATATATATATATATATATATATATATATATATATATGCGTGTGTGTGTATGTGTGTAAAGCGAGACAAAGAGAGAGAGACAAGGAGAAAGAAACGGGCACAGACAGAGATTGTATACGTATTTTGAAACTCTTATGTGGCTCCAATTAGCGTAGAGTTTACTCCAGGAGTAACGATTTCCGAAGAAATAAAATAAAATGCAGTTAGACTAAACCTAGGCGACACTGTGTGGTTATATTTATAAAATGCTACCACACAAATACACCTCATGAAATCTCTCTCTCACACACTCTCTCTCTCTCTCACACACACACACACATTATTTCTTATCTACATACACATCAGCAATAAAGTAACGCCGTGTAATTTTAAACAACGTCACAATTTTTTACCCTGTAACATCTATATATATATATATATATATATATATATATATATATATATACGTGTATTGCGTTGTCCGTTAACGTTTGCCAACAGCTGTTTAAGATCCATAAATATCTTTGCCGAATAACGTACAAATGATACGATGCTCGGCTTCTCTTCACGCTTGCGTTAAATAGGAGGAGACAATCCTGCCTTTAAATATATCCGGGAGACTTATTAATAACAACTCCATGAAAATTGGAAATGTGTGCGGAAGGACCTATATTAACAAATTTATTTCATTCAAGAACGGTCCCAGAAAAAACTCTTCAAGTAAAATGTGTCTATACCGTAACCTGCTTTTTAAAATTAAATTATTAAGTAAATAAAGTGAAGGAAAATCAAATTAAATGTGACTACTATATTGAATAATTCTGATTATATTATAGATTAATTCTATACCCATTGCTTTGATTTTAATTATTTTCAATTGCTTTTCTATTATGTCTCAAATTCAATGACGAAGGGTTTAGCACAGGAATAAACTCTGACATTGCTTCAGTGAACTTGTTAAACGCGTAATCTGCTATGCAACTGGAACTTGAAAATAAATTGTCGAAGAGCAAACCTAAATGAGAATTCATACACCATTTTATATACTTTATTTTCAGTGGCATTTCCCTGCATGACGTAGACGATTATAGGTTTTCACAGCTATTTTTCTTTTAATTATCCTCCTCGAGTTGAAATGTCACGTCTCTCCCGGTGATAGATGATCATGGCTCTCCGGAGTTTCATATCCATTATTATCAATGCATTATTGAGAAATATACTGCCCAATTTGCCCCATTGCCTTCTCCACAACACCATGTCCCTCCAGTATGTAGGCCTTCATGGCTTTCCACACACACACACATATATATATATATATATATATATATATATATATATATATATATATATATATTGTCATCCAAAGATAGACTGTTTTGCTGTTTCACAGATAATCAGTGTGGCTAGACGTCCGGTTGCCTCTAACTAGGATCGAAACCCGGCTGAACTGGCGTCAGTCGGAGAATCTAATCCTAAGTCGTTTTCGTAGGTGAATTTAAGCGTATTTATTTTTGATAAACACGCCAGTGACTGAGAGAACTCGATTCGTTTTATCGAAGAGTATTGCATCAGTAGCAGTAATTGTCACTGTTTACAAACTCAGTTTCTCTCCAGAGAGCTCAACCGAAATAATTTTTCAGGAGCACACACGCACACACACATACACACACACGCGAGCACGCGCGCACACACATATTTAGGCAGAATAATATATATATCTTTGAATAATATAGACATATTGTGTGTATATTTCTGAGATGAGGTATTGCAATTATTTACATCGTTCGGACTGTTGTCTTCATCTCCGTTGTCACATCTATGACGTTTCAGCCGTCGTACGCTCCAGCCTTTTTCAGGTTACTGGGATTTCGAACTGGACCATTCATTTCGTCTACCGGGGTAGATTGTTCTAGTTCCACGTGCCATGCCTCTTCCGGATATCTCGGTATTAGTTATCTCCCTTTAACTCAACTGTTCAAGTTTTTTGCTAACCTCAGCTGTAGCCAGGTATTGATCTCACAACACTTTGGCTCAAGTAACTGGATTCAGCTAACACTATTATCCACTTGAAGAAGGCTGGTGAGTACACCGGCTGATACGTCGTGGATATGACAACGAAGATGGAGACAACAGTCCGAACAATTTAAGTAGTGTAAATAGACATTTATTTTTATACTGATCCTTTCTGATATATATATATATATATATATATATATATATATATATATATATATATATATATATAAATATATATATATATATATATATATAGATAGATAGATAGATAGATAGATAGATAACGTACAGAATTAGATAGATAGATAGATAGATAGATAGATAACGTACAGAATTAGATAGATAGATAGATAGATAGATAGATAGGTACTTAACAGAATTAGATAGATAGATAGATAGATAGATAGATAGATACCGTACAGAATTAGATAGATAGATAGATAGATACCGTACAGAATTAGATAGATAGATAGATAGATAGATAGATAGATAGATAGATAGATAGATAGATAGATAGAACAAACTGAAAAGGGTTTTTTGGGGATTTTTTTTGTTTGTTTTTTTGTTTGTTTTTTTACGCGTTTCATTCGTTAGGATTGCATCGTAATCGGCTTCATCGAACATCGAGACGTAAGTAGTTTCGAAATTTATGAAAGAATATTTTTGAAAGATTATTTTTCAAAGAATTTCTTTTGCTCAGTCTAGCCAAATTCATCTGTATTCTTTTTCTTTTAGTTTTTCTTTCTATCATCATTGTCCCTGACTATCCCTCACTGTGACAATGTAAAATCTACCAAGAATGGTGATATATTGTAAGAGTCTGGACGCGAACTTATCTAGCGATCAAGGCACTTTCCATACATTTTCGTCTCAGTAGCTTATTTTCTCTTTTTTTTCTTCCTAAATACTTTTTGTTGGTGTATTACATTATACAAAATTATATGCTGTTATATTATAGATAGATAGATAGATAGATAGATAGATAGATAGATAGATAGATAGATAGATAGATAGATAGATATTTGACAGAATTAGATAGATAGATAGATAGATAGATAGATAGATAGATAGATAGATAGATAGATAGATACTTGACAGAATTAGATAGATAGATAGATAGATAGATGGATAGATAGATAGATACTTGACAGAATTAAATAGATAGATAGATAGATAGATAGATAGATAGATACTTGACAGAATTAGATAGATAGATAGATAGATAGATAGATAGATAGATGGATAGATAGATAGATAGATAGATACTTGACAGAATTAGATAGATAGATAGATAGATAGATAGATAGATAGATAGATAGATAGATAGATAGATAGATACTTGACAGAATTAAATAGATAGATAGATAGATACTTGACAGAATTAGATAGATAGATAGATAGATAGATAGATAGATAGATAGATAGATAGATAGATAGATATGAGAATACAAAGAAAGAAGCAAGAAATAAATTAGTGCTGATCGACTGAGCAACCAACCTTCTGAAGTGAAGAAGCTAGCAGTTGACTGTATGTGGTAGGAAAGTCGGTGTAATAGATATTCTGGGCGGCAGATAACTTTTCAACACCACATACTCTTCTGCCGCCCTCTATGGTAATGACATGCGCCGCTCATTACCGCACCGAAACATCCTCTCAAACAACGACACTATTTCGTTACGTTTTATTTCACAGTTGGGATCGGATTCTTTTTCTGGTTTTGTTTGTCTACATATTTGCAGCTCCATTAAGAGTGAAAAGCAATTCTTGTTTGGGTCCTCAGCCATACTCAAAGACTCACGCTCCCTTCTTGCTAGCTTCTTTCCCTCTCTCTCTCTCTCTCTCTATATATATATATATCTGTTCCCCATCCCCGTCTCTTTTCTTTCTCTTTTTTCAGTCTGTCTCCATCTCTCACCCTTCCCTAGTCTCACCTTTCTTCTCTCTCTAATTACTTCCCACATTCACCCTGACCACCCCTCAGACTCTCGGTCTCTATCTATCACCTTTCCTCCGTTTCTCCTTCCTCCTCTTCCTATTTTCTATCATTATTCTCACTGTCCACATTCTCTCCTTTCTACCTCCTCTTTTCTCTGTCACCCTTCCTCCGACTCTCCTTCGTTTCCTCTCTAATTTACCGATTCTTCTTACTCGTTTCTTTCCCGTTTTGTCACTCCCACTTCTCTCTTATCCTTCATTTCTCTTCTATATACTTTTTTCTCTCTTCCTGTCCAGCTCGCTCTCACACTTCTCTTTTCTCTCTCCTATCCTGTTCTTTCTTTTTCTCTCTACCTTCGTCCTTATCAATCCTATTGCATCTGTATATCTCATTCTATCTCTATCTTCCTCTTTCTCACTGCCAACCTCCCTCTATCTGCTATCAAAAGTACCACCGCCCCCACAAAATAAATGCACGAAGAAAAGAGAATTGGCAATAGTAGAAATGATAGAAGCCTATCAAAATCCCAAAATACTAAATTTTGACGAATTGGCATCTGTTTAACGCAATAGAGGGACAACATTAAAGAACTATATGTAGCAACTTAGAATGACATTAGCCACCTGCGGTACTGTCTACCGCTATCGATAATGGACTTTTGTGAATGAATTTTAGACGCCACATGTTTTTCAAGGAGGCCGCCTTAATCAATCAGTAGCCTTAGGGAGGAAAAGAAGTCATTTTTTTCAAGCGACATTATAAAAAGTTTTTCATAGAATATTTAAAAATTTATACACACACACACATACACACACACACACACACACACACATATATATATATATATATATATATATATATATATATATATATATATATATATGAATATATATGCGGTAAAAGCACACTGGAAAGAAGTTCTCAATATCATATTAAATGGTAGAGACTTAATATATCTTAATTAAATTTCCAGTGAGTAATGACAAACCACAGCAAACAGTTTAACGCATTTTCACGCAGTCATCAAGCATAAAAACAATCGAGCAAAAACACAACATATATGACCTGACGATTGCGTATAAGCATGAAACTGTCGATGGGTGTTGACTTCAATGTTCACCTTTAAATATATTGGATTGTTGCATAATTATCCGGCGTTTTTGTAGGCGAGTTATTTGTTAATAAAAATTGCTGTTTCATTTTATTTTCAGGTTAAATAATGTTTAAAAACGACTGATAATTACGCACCAACCCAATATAGATATCTGTGCGTGTGTGTGCATATATATATATATATATATATATATATATATATATATATATATATATAGCATTACCTTGACGATCCGCTTAGGTAGGTTTGTCTGGCTCGTTAGGTTTATCTTAGGCTTGCTCTACTTCGTATATTGAGCACTTTACGTAGTTGCCTTTTACTCGTTTTGGAGGGTTTTTTTGGGGGGTGGTGACTTTGAGCTTGAACTCTGGACGATTGTTTTCGCATCAATTTCATGGTCTTGGTTCTTTTTTTTATTCCTCATTTTTCCTTGGGTCCTGATGTGTTCTACTACAAGCCGAAAACCCTAAGCTTTTCCAAGCGAGTACAACTATATATATATATATATATATATATATATATATATATATATATATATATATGTGTGTGTGTGTGTGTGCGTGCGTGTTTGTGTGTGTTTAAGGATTTTCCAAATTAGAGCTAAAGACATCTCTCAACTGAAAGTATGAAGCAGGAGTTGAAAAATCTGACTCTGAAAGGGGTATACAATGGACTAACTAGCTGAAAGTCCTGTGGGTATTTGTAGAACAGGGTTGCACAGAGGGGAGGTCGAAAAAGGGAAAAAAACGTTGTAGTGGAATGTTATGATCACCCACTTCTTGAAAAAACATGGTCGACGAAAGAAGAATTCTTTCGTGAAAATAATATCTACCCTATTTAGAGGAAAAACAATAAAATAAATTAAAAAAAAAAATTAAGCTCGCCACCTTCTTATAAAAATGAATCGTTGTAATTGTTTTTTAAGCATTTCACCGCAAGCAATGCGGGAGTGCCACTCACACGGAAGGGTTTACAGGGAGTGAAATTAAGAGACAAGACTGGGTATTGAGGAAAGGATAAAAAGAAGAACGTGGATCAAGATCAAGTCATCAGAAGATGTCGATTGACATCACATATAAATTTTTGAAGATTGTAGTTATCAGGGAAGCAAGTAAGAGGAAGGGAGTTTCACTGTTAGGAAGTGCGAAAGAAAAAATGAAAAAAAAAAAAACAAACATGTAAAATCGGTTATAACATCACCCCGACTGACAATAAGCAACGTATGGGTAATTCCTCTGTTTTTATTTTGCATGAAAAACTGACCTGTCGAAAAGACGAGCTAAATATGACGCAGAAATTCGACAAATCAAGAACCGCAGTAAACAGATATGGACACCTTACCCACACACCCACAGACTATCGCACTAATTGCGCTGGGATGAAATAACAGATTCCAACAGAAATCAGAATTACCTGATTTCTATTAGTTCCAGATGGCACGTTTCACGTTCTGCTTCAACAATGGTGGCTTTTACCTTCCAGAATATACGTGGCTATTGCAGTTAAGAAAACATCTATACAAAAAAGCCAAGAAACAAAGGGAAACTTTATGCAAGTGAACGAAAGAGAGGCAAAGATAAAACAAGAAATGTTCGTTTTAAACGTGTCAACCAATTGTGTGATTTTTTTTCCCGTTTTATTTTACGTCTTGCCCAAAAACGCAAAATGAACTTCTTCCCTAGCATGCGTGTATTATTTTTCCTAACAAAAGAATACCGTGCATCGGCCTTCTTTCTCAATATGACGCCTCTTCTAGGATAATGAGCAAATAAAGTTTTTGAAAATTTATCGCTGACTTAATTAATAACTTTAATTCTGCGTTTAAGTTCTCTCTTTTCCCGAACATCTACCAAAAACAAATGAAATGATTGAAATCTCTCTCTCCCTCTCTCTCTCTCTCTCTCTCTATATATATATATATATATATATATATATATATATATATATATATATATATGCGTGTGTGTGTGTCTCATCTAGCTAGCTGCCTATATACCCTATCTACCTATCTAATATAAACTATCTCTTTATCCAATCTATCTCTCTATCTATCTGAAAAAGGATTTGTCAGATAGATATCTATCTGACAAATCAGTTTTCAGATAGATAGATAGATAGATAGATACGGACAGCCTGAAACAGATAGATAGATAGATAGATAGATAGATAGATAGATAGATAGATAGATAGATAGATAGATAGATAGATACGGACAGCCTGAAACAGATAGATAGATAGATAGATAGATAGATAGATAGATAGATAGATACGGACAGCCTGAAACAGATAGATAGATAGATAGATAGATAGATAGATAGATAGATAGATAGATAGATAGATAGATACGGACAGCCTGAAACAGATAGATAGATAGATAGATAGATAGATAGATACGGACAGCCTGAAACAGATAGATAGATAGATAGATAGATAGATAGATAGATAGATAGATACGGACAGCCTGAAACAGATAGATAGATAGATAGATAGATAGATAGATAGATAGATAGATACGGACAGCCTGAAACAGATAGATAGATAGATAGATAGATAGATACGGACAGCCTGAAACAGATAGATAGATAGATAGATAGATACGGACAGCCTGAAACAGATAGATAGATAGATAATAGATAGATAGATAGATAGATAGATAGATAGATAGATAGATAGATAGATAGATAGATGAAAGAAACCAATCAAGTCAAAAGGGAGAATGATGTATCGGCAGTAGAAACTTAAAGTAGAAACTTTCAGAAACCGGAAGATCTTGAAACATGTTCAATTTAGCGCTTCATAAACACCAAATGTTGGCACAAAAACAGAAACGAGAAAGCAACCACATATATAGACTAGGTGTTGAGAATAATCGAGTAACTCTTTGTAAGCTTGTAAAATCTGTATGCCGTATAAAAATAACACCAACAGTCACACCAGCTGATATTCGTGATGGTTCAGGGGTAAGAGCAGGGGGAAATGAGGTCTGCGCATTAAAACGTAAAATGAGGAAAAAAGCCTCAGGGTAACATGGTACAATAATAAATGTTTGGAAAGGAGGAAGAAAATGCAACAAAGGATTTTGGCGCGGCTAATTACTGAGTGCATATGCACAGGAAAAGTTTCTCAAAACATCAGTGTTTGAATAGTCAGGCTACTTTATATGAAGGAGATAATAATGAACTTGCCAATTATAATATATATATATATATATATATATATATATATATATATATATATATATATATATATTGACAGCAATCTTTCTCTATAAATCATTCATTACATACGACGCACACAGAAGATTTAAACAATTTTGTATAAAGTTTTTCCAGCATCTTTACGTTTTTCCGTTTTGGAGGAGTAATGTGGTACAGAAAAGGCACAGAATATATATATATATATATATATATATATATATATATATATATATATATATATATATATATATATATAGTTTAGGCAAAACTAGGTAATCCGTATGGGTAGACCCAAGGAGGAGGATTTCCAGAGAGCTCAATGTAAATTCAGAGCAAATATGTTTGAATAAAAACAGATCACTTTAAGGTTCCATGTAATAAGTTATTACATGGAACCTGTTGAAACTTGACTAATGCATGGAATAATAATGCAACACAAAATGTACTTAGAACAAAATGTATTGAAACAAGAAAGTGTACACAATATTTACATATAGTCTTTTGTATATTCCTGGGAAGACCGTTCCTGGAGAATGTGTTGACTGAGTCGCAGTCGGACAGAGTCTCTGGTTGAATCTCTTCATTCCTCCCCTCTCTTCCCGGTACCAACCATATTTATATTGTCGGTACTCCACTATGCAAATTAGGTGGATCCTACCACAACAGAACCTTAAAGTGATCTGTTTTTATTCAAACAATATATATATATATATATATATATATATATATATATATATATATATAGTCATCGACAGACAGACTGTTTCACTGTTTTCACAGCTCATCAGTGTGGCTCGACGTCCGGTTGCCTCTAGCTAGGATCGAAACCCGACTGAATTGGCGTCAGTCGAGGATTCTACCACTAAGGTGATGAAGGTGAATTTAAGTGTATTTATTTTTCGATAAACAAACAGTGACTGAGAGAACTCGATTCCATTTACTGAAGAGTCTTGCGTTATTAGTCATAATAGTCACGGTTTACAAAATATATATATATACGAAAAAATTCCCAGAGTTTACCTGTAGAAAAAGACAATATTTATAAAGATAAAAGACAATAGCAAGACTGTAATATTAACCGACGCTTTTCATCCAATGTGGACTATTAACAATAAAACAAAATGCCCTTAGAAACTGGAAAAATACAATATGAATACAATAGCGTTTTCTAAATTCTCCTAGTTGGTAAGGACATTTTGTTTTGTTGTTAATAATTTGTTTTCAAATAAATCATTTCCAATGTGAACTTTTTCAAGGCAAAACCTTGAAAAAGTTTATATTGGACGTAAAGCGTCGACTAATATTACAGTTTACTCTTGTCTTTTGCCTTTATATATATATATATATATATATATATATATATATAAATTGATTTAAAATATGTTTTTTCGATACACAGTTCTAACTATGTTTCAAAGATCGAAGCTAAAAAATTCGAATTTAATTTTGTAATTAAATTAAAGACATTCAAGCGAATTTTGGAGTAGCTTATTTTTTAAATTACTGGGTTCTAAAGGCACTGCAAAAATTCATAATTCACGTTTCCGAGGATACAGAGAAATCCATTGATCCAGACAAGGGGTGGTTGAGTGTTCATTATCGCTGTATTTTGTTGTATCAGTTATTAGTTACGTTTTGCTAGGGGTAGGGATGTATTTTTCAATGAAATCTGACATCCGTTAAATGCATGTTTTTGAAACATGGTTAGAACTATGTAGCGAAAAAAAACATATTTAAATTAATTCATTTACAATATTAATGCTCTGTAAATTTACATTGAGCTCTATTTTGTAAAAATAAAAATATCTATAAGAACACCGGATTATATATCTTACTGTTCTTTCTTTTTATTTATACACACACACACACACACACATACATACATATATATATATATATATATATATATATATATATATATATATATATATATATATATATATATATATAGTAAGCTAATAAAGGGTTTAGTAATCCAAGTGGATAATTCCAAAGAGGAAGTAATCCAGAGAGCTCAATGTAACACCAGAGCAAATAATATTTAAATAATTAAGAAAGAGACAAACTTGAGTTCCATGACTATAATTTATTTCCCCAGTAAATAGTTTTTCCTGGTTCATCAGCTCATATATCTAGTTACCTTTCTCTAGAGATCATTCATTAAATGCGACAGACAGGGAAGATTTTCATCAATTTTTCCAGCATGCTTTCGTTTTTCCATTTTCAGTATCTGTCAAAGATACATGAGACAGTGAATAAAGGCGTTATAATTAGATCCAGTGACAGGACCCAAAGAGTGTGAGTTCAATACCCGGTTAAGGCAGTGGAGAACTTGGAGAGGGGAATTAACAGGAGATAACTGAAAACTGGCATCCATTAGACATGGCACGTGGAACTAGAACAGTCTACCTCAGCGAGCGAAATAAAGGGTTCAGTTCGACAGTCGAACCACTTAAAGACCGGAGCGTACAACGGCCGAAACATTGTAATAAATATGACAACAAAGATGAGGACAATAGTCCGAATAATGTAAATAGTGTACATAATACCTCATCTCAGAAATATAGACAGATACAGAAAGGCCGAAACGTTGTAATAAATATGACAACAAAGATGAGGACAATAGTCCGAATAATGTAAATAGTGTACATAATACCTCATCTCAGAAATATAGGCAGATACTGAAATGCCGAAACGTTGTAATAAATATGGCGACAAAGATGAGGACAATAGTCCGAATAATGTAAATAGTGTACATAATACCTCATCTCAGAAATATAGGCAGATACTGAAAAGCCGAAACGTTGTAATAAATATGACAACAAAGATGAGGACAATAGTCCGAATAATGTAAATATTGTACATAATACCTCATCTCAGAAATATAGGCAGATACTGAAAGGCCGAAACGTTGTAATAAATATGACAACAAAGATGAGGACAATAGTCCGAATAATGTAAATAGTGTACATAATACCTCATCTCAGAAATATAGGCAGATACAGAAAGGCCGAAACGTTGTAATAAATATGACAACAAAGATGAGGACAATAGTCCGAATAATGTAAATATTGTACATAATACCTCATCTCAGAAATATAGGCAGATACTGAAAGGCCGAAACGTTGTAATAAATATGGCGACAAAGATGAGGACAATAGTCCGAATAATGTAAATAGTGTACATAATACCTCATCTCAGAAATATAGGCAGATACTGAAAGGCCGAAACGTTGTAATAAATATGACAACAAAGATGAGGACAATAGTCCGAATAATGTAAATAGTGTACATAATACCTCATCTCAGAAATATAGGCAGATACTGAAAGGCCTAAACGTTGTAATAAATATGGCGACAAAGATGAGGACAATAGTCCGAATAATGTAAATAATGTCCATAATTTTAATTGATTATCTCAAGGACTTTTGGCCACGTTTATAACCATCTTCAAGGGTGTTTGTCTCTGGTGTTGTTATTTTGTCTAATGTTTTGACTGTTACGGTGTCATTTTTTTTTTTAATAGAGCGTTTATTCCGAGCCTGCACGTAGTTTGCGCGACTGGAATTCGCAGGAGTATCTTTCTATTTTTTCAAACATTATTAATACTCGATTTGCACTGTTAAATAATGCGAGGTCGATAGTAAGAGAGAAATGTTTGACAAGACCTCCCTATTTATTCTTATATTAATCCTTTCTAGTTCTCTAATCAGTTTTTAGATCAAAGAAAGGTGCCGTAGTTTATTTCCTACCAAAGTACTTTCGATCGCCTGCAAGACGATCCTCAGGAGTAAATTATAAAGACCACCTATTGAAACTATGATCGTTGTGATGGTGTGATAGCAAAGCATTAAAAAATATGTTCTTCTCCAACTTCACTATACGGGAAATACTTGTTGGTAATAACAATAAACTATGAAATCCACGACAATAATAACCAAAATCTTCAAATTCTTTCTTAAAAGCAACCAATCAAAACTAAACAAAATTTATAACAAGTGTAACAGCAAATTGTTAAAGGTCATTCAAGAAGGAGTTAATTCCATTTTGCATTTCTAACAATTTCTGGACAGCTGCCTTATATTGAGACGCTTCTTTTGCAAAAGATTCTATAATTACAACGG
>OZ010589.1:37215097-37275097 GCA_963932145.1 Acanthosepion lycidas
TATTTTAGTTGTTTTTTTTCTTAATTATTTTTATTTTATTTTATTTTTTTATTTTATTTATTTTTTTTAATTTTCGATTTTTGGGTCTGGAAAGGTAATTATAATTATTTTTCCTATAGCTTTGTTCACAAATCTAATAAGGAACCCAAAACAGGAATGAACCGTCAGAGCTTGATTCACTTGCAGGTGCAAACTCATGAACGACACCTTCTTTCTTCTTATGTTTACTGTAAAGATGCATTTAATAAGAGGTTCTTCGGGAATTTTCCCTTGTAACGCTTCAATAATCCTTCTCAAATAATCTTTACATCAAAGTTTGTTCGAATGGCAATTTAGGATGGAATCATATTAGAAACTATAAATAAGAAAAGCTGATTTTAGAACAAATATTTGTCGCAGATTTCGTCCGCTTAACTGAAACAATCGAAAACAACTATCCATGCAAGACAATGTGTGTGTCCTATGTAATTTAAATGGCAGATTTGGAAGACGTCGGACGAAAAAACAGGAAGTTATGGCCGAAATGCGGGCCTTTTGAACAGTTTATCATGGTTTTTCGTTATACACGGAGAAGCGAAAAGGACTAAAACTACTATCTTGTTTCTTGCATTATGGCAAATATTTTGCGACATGTTTGAAGAAAATCGAATAAAAAACGAGGAAGTTATTCAAGTTTTTATTTTAGGTACAACGAAATATCCCGATTTTTTGTGTGGAGCCAGTGTTGCCGGAAAACAATCAAGCATTCTATTAGGTTGGTGCAAAAATAATGACATAATAATGTCGTTTTTGACGTTATTTTTAACGTCAAAAAACGACATTATCACATCATTATTTTTGCAAGAACCTAATACATAAACCTGTTAAAATGAGCTATTTTTTTTTCCATTAAGGGCAAAGAACATCAATACATCTAATAAAAATTTTGTTCACGTGTCACTTTGCCTTGGTATTTGCAAAAAGTCATACCCACCCTCAGTTTTTCGATTTTTCTGCCAAACCCTGTGTTGGGGCTGGAGATTGAAAAGTTGGTCTTTACCTATCTTGGTAAATTTGCAACAGGTGTGCACAATTTCATTGAAATCTGTCGAGTAAGGTAGGTGGGCATAAATAACACACAGACACACACACACAAAGACATCTTCTGTTATTTATATATATATATATATATATATATATATATATATATATATATATATATATATATGTATGTATATATATATGTACAACTTGTATATACACCTTATTCAACAGCAGAAATGGTGTTTTGACGGTTTATCAAAAATAAAAAGACGTCAAATAGAAATCATGTCAGGGTCTTATCACGAAGCTTAGAATAAATGGTACTTCTATTCAAATAGTACAAATACTACAGACATTAACAACATCTAAAAACATCCCCTTGAACATGTCTAAAGAAGTGGCTGAAAGCGACTGGAACAATACGGACAATTCTCTTTACTCCCGTACGCCCACCAAATAGAAAAATGTAAGAATATTGGAAAACTAAATTAAAAATTCATCAAATTTTCCTTCTCTGTCATATTCAACAAAACATGTTTGGAAGAAGGAAATGCACCCAAATTGCATAAATATATATATATATATATATATATATATGTGTGTGTGTATGTGTGTGTGTGTGTGTGTGTGTGTGTGTGATTAAAAAAAAAACTTCCTTACCACCCACCATCAATCACAATTTTTAAAACTGAGGTTATTTTCGCATCAAGTTTCGCACGCGAGAAATAAAACAGTGAACGGATTTGTTCTAATAATATCTACCTACAAGTGGATTCTGCCCACCTCAAAAATCTCATGTTGGATAGTTTCCGCCGTCACTCTGTTTATTTCTCGCATCCTCTGTTAGAAATTCCGACCCTCAAATCTCTGTGCTTTATTTTTGTCACCTGGTTAATATTAATAAATATATATATATATATATATATATATATATATATATATTATAAATTGATTTATTTAAAATATGTTTTTTCGCTACACAGTTCTAACCATGTTTCAAAAATGGAAGCTAAAAGCTACGAATTTAATTTTGTAATTAAATTAAAGACATTAGTTCCATTTCATCTTCAAGCGAATTTTGGAGTAACTTTTAAAATTACTGGGTTTTAAAGGCACAGCTAAAATCATAATTCACGTTTCCAAGGTTACAGATAAATCTACTTCAACTGGACAAGGGGTGTCTGGGTGTTCATTAAGTCTGTATTATTGTATCCGTTATTAGCTACGTTTTGGTAAGGTTTAGGGATGTATTTTTCAATGAAATCTGACATCCGTTGAATGCATATCGTCTGGATTTTGTTTAAATTTATTGTTAACGGCAAAAAAAAATTTAGGCATTTCTTTCTATTTGTAAATTTAAAGATTTTTGGGGGTGTTTAGGATAGAAAACGTTTTATTTAACTACGATTTGAAATATTTTGATTTTTAATTTTTATTATACTATATTTGTTAAGAACAATTAAATGTATCAGAATCCCTTATAATATGTAGAATTATTTTTACATCAAGTATAAGTATGTATATTAGGTTACAATTTTATTTATTTATTTTTTTTGTATTTAAATATTATTTAAGTAAAATTTATGACAATGACAGCAAAAATAGTTACTTAATTTCACTGATTTAGTAAACATTTATTTTTTATATAAACCTAGTAATATATTGTTTCTCATGTAAGTACAAAGGACATGGGTCATTCAAAAGCTTACATCCTTTGGCATTTCATATTAATTTTATTTTACTATAGGTGTTTTATTGGATTCTATAAGTAAATGAAGTTTAGGTTAGAATTCATTTTATTTAACTACAATTTTAATTACAACTTTAAAATATTTTCATTGTTAGTTTTAATAGACTATATTACTTTATAATTGAAGGAAATTTATTTGAATTACTTATAGTAAGTAAAATTATTTTTCCATATCAAGTATATGTATATTACGATTTTTAAACTTTTATATTTAAATATTATTTAAGTAATATTTATGGCACTTACTGCAAAAATAGCTAATAATTCATTTCTCAGATTTAGTAAACTTTATTTATTTATTTATTTATTTTTAAAAGATATATAAACTTAGTAATAAAGTTCCATATGTATGTACAAAGGACATGGGTTATTCAATGGCCTCCATCATCTAGCTTTTCGTTATAATTTCATTTTTCAGTAGGTGTTTTATTGGATTCATTTAAGTGCCGGTAGTACTTTTTGAGAGGTGTTTAGGTTAGAATACATTTTATTTAACTACAATTTTAAAAGATGTTTAGGTTAGAATTCGTTTTAACTACAATTTTAAATACAACTTTAATATATTTTCACTGTTATTTTAATAGACTTTTTTTTTCATAAAGGAAAACAAGTAAATGTAATAGAATTACTTACAGTATATAAAATTATTTTTCATGTTAAATATAAGTATGTATACTACCTGATCGCACCTTTTTAAATTTATTTTTATTTTTAAATTTTTAAATATTACTTAAGGAAAATTTTTGACAATGACGGCATAAAATAGATATTTCATTTCACTGATTCAGTAAATTTTTATTTTTTATAAACTTAGTAATATATAGTTTCTCATGTATAAGTTTACCTGCTCTGTAAATTTACATTGAGCACTATTTTGTAAAAATAAAATATATATATATATATATATATATATATAAAAGCCAGGATGCGTGTGTGTGTGTGTAACGAATGCACGGTCGCAATTTTCGACGGATTTACACCAAAATTTACATGCACATGCTCCAAGTTAGCGGGAAGGCCAAGACGGACTTTGCATTTCCCAACTCCCATCGATAGTGGAAATAATCGATTTTTTCATTCTTCTACGGCAGTTATATAGTTTGCGGCCATTTTCTACTGGCTAGAGTGAAAGCCTGTAGCTGGCTTCCACGAATAGGCAGGAAGATTCTATTGGCCAGCGTGAGAGCCAACAGCTGACTGACACGAATGTTAACTAGCATGCTAGCATGCAAAAAAAATCGATAGCTGCATTCGTCACAAGTGGGAATAATTTAAATCAGCATGGCACTTTACTCCAGTTGGCTCATTGGCTTGCTTAAACTCAACGCTGATTCTGATTCCGCAGCGTTTGAGTGTGAAAAAGTATTTGTTGTTAACATTCTTTTTTCATTCGATTTTTCCAGTTACGAGACTTTTTTTTAAAGCTGATCGTTTTGTGTTCATTTTGTTTAGTTCTTTTTTCGAGACAGATTTAATGTTTAGTATAGAGCTTAGAAAAAATTCGCAGTGTGGCAAGAAGTAAGGCATGTAGCAAAGGGAACTTCTTTAAAGGCAAGGAAGGGCAAAAGTATTTTAAGTCAAGTGATAGCGATTGCTGTATGAGTCGTACGATTTTTGAATCAAGCACGGGCAACGTCCGGCCATGCTGCTAGTATATATATATATATATATATATATATATATATATATATAAGGTTGGTGCAGAAATATTGTTGTTTTCTCACATAGTAACATATGTGAGAAAACGACATTATTTTTGCACCGACATAATATATATATATATATATATATATATATATATATATGAAGAGAGGGAGAATTGGCAGTCTCTAGATTGACGCTCGGTCATAAATTGTTGCAGCTGCCCTAACAAACACAATGAGTCCAATTTCTGACCAGGAAAATGCATCTCTGGATGGTTCAGTGTCCTTTAATAAACATATTCATGGTCTATAAACTTATATTATCGATTGTGTAAATGTGGGTTTCTTTTCTGGGCTTGTGTCCAGTAAATGGCCAGCTGAATGCGATGATAACAATGCTATTAGCTTTCAATTTCGGGGTGATGAGTTATTGATCAAAGGGTCATAGTTACCATTAATTGACGACGAGTGAATATAATGTCACTACTGATCGACACGGGGTATCAGTAACCCGTTAATTTAGCCGAGAGGGAATTTTAGCCATACGGGATTTAGGAGTTGTAAAATAAGCGTAAATTATTCCGTTGGCAAGTAAAGCCGCCAGGTCACAAGAGCTCCTTTAGTTGTCCAATCGAGACATCGATAGTTCTGGGATATTGGCGATTTTACAAATATTGAACTGAGATTTCAATAACATATCTACTAGCAGGAGTTGCCTTCTGTATAAAATTATTTATTTTTAAAATCTCGGGGAGAACTTGCGTAACGAGTTCAATTTAACTACTCCGCCAATTTTGTAAATCTTTGTGAAATCACTCACTTTCTCTCTCTTTCGTTCTCAACTTATCATTGGTGTTCTTCTCCCCCAGCAATGGGCTAGTTAGTAAAACTTTATCCCTAAATCATCATTATCTCCATGAATAAAATTGCTAAAAATATTTAGATTTCGGCATTAAATAACCTAGAAATGTTATTTCGCAAGACAAATCAACCAACATCAAGTGGTCGTTTTTATATGGTAGATCACCAGAAAAACTGGTTTTGTTAAGTTTTGCTTGTATCCGTCTGGTCTTGTGGTGATGATTTTCATATGTAGCAAAAACGATTTCATTGATGCAGGGTTATAGCATTGTTGCCTGGCTGTACTGGCTCGTTTTGGAAGAAAAGAAAATTAACGCTTCCTGACAATAAATGACTATAAAAACACTGTCGGTGATTTTTCGCGGACAATTTTTATATTGATTGGATATTTTGCAGTAGATTCTTGAATTCTTCCGTTTATGATTTTTATTCCTGATTTACTTATTTGGTAAGATCGTAAGATACAAATTTCTTCTGAACCAATTTCTGTCCACTGTTTTCTGCATTCTGTTGAGGATTCTTATACACACGATGACTTACTATAATGATTATTGTAATCCCCAAAATTCTATTACTTGAATATCCTTGCTTGACCCAGTCAATCAAGGATATACTCTCGTCAATTTCTTCTTCGTCGCCGAGGCCAGTTGGTTCAGTGGTATGAGGTCTGTGTTGTATTGTAACGGTCTGGCTTCGATTCTCGGTATAAACATGTGGTTGTGTAACCATCATAAATAATTACATCTGTTACACAACTACATGCTTATCCAGACGTCTTACGTTACACCTATCTGATCACAGCTCTATTAGAACCCATTTAAAGACACACACAAATTTACCAGACTCCATTAGGAACATACTAGTAGAAAGCACAAATATCTTAACTGCGCCCATCTGCAAAAAAAGACTAAAAATAATGAAAAAAAAAAAAAGAAAAAGCCAACTCTTAACAATATTAACTACGAACAAAGCCACAATGTGCTAACCGTATTCGGAAATATAAAACATTTGGACAGTTCTTACACACCCTTTGTCCAGAAAAGAAAGCTCTTGTTAGAACACAAGAAAAATTCAATAAAAAGCTTAACCGTAGTACCTTGTCTGTCGTTTTTAATGAAACATGCATATATGTATGTACATATATATATATATATATATATATATATATATATATATATATATATATATATATATATATATATATATGTGTGTGTGTGTGTGTGTGTGTGTGTATTACAATGAATAATTCATACAAAAAGTAACTTAGTAAAGTTAATTATATAAAATGGCGAAATCCCTTCGTTAACAAAAATTTTAAAGATGCATTAATCTACCAATCATCGATGAAACTTATGATCCTTGTTTTGTTTTTTTTAATTATAAGCTCTATTAGATATTTTGGTATTACTTTCGACTGTACATTCAGTCATTTCTATGCATGAAATGACGGAATGTACAGTCGAAAGTACTTGCGTATTTAAGGAAGACCTAATATAAATTGAAGTGCACCACACATTTGATGGAAAATTGGTCTCGCTCTCTCTGTCTTCAGAGAATCGCGTACAACATGTCGATTGTTGCAAGTCATTGCTCACCGGCCAAATTCAAGAGACCTTTTTGAACAGATTTGTTAGTGGTGGTGGCAAATGGACATTTTATCATAATAGTGAGCACCGTCGTCAGTGGATTAGGCCTGCGCAGCAATTGAAATGATGCCTTCATTCATAGAAGATCATGTTGACATTTTGGTAAAATATATTAAAGAAATCATCCACATTGAACTGTCAGACAGTAGTCAGCCAATCGACAGCTATTCATCCTGTCAAAAAACTCCGTCATTTGAAAGTATCTTGGACAGAAAAAAAAAAAAAAAACATCCTCAGTAAACAGGAAGGAAGTCACAATAATACATGTCATCCCACTGAGCGATTGTCTAAATTTCTCTTAAGGGAGCTTGATTAAAAAAAATAGCTTAATCCTCCATATTCTTCTACAGTCGCTCTTACTGATTATCATTTGCTTAGGGGTTTGCTGATTCATTTGGAATGTCTACGGTTGACAACAAAAGAAGCGCTTTAGCATGAGTTGGTCACGTATTGAAGTATTTTACAAACGTGGTATTTCTTTAATTTTACTACTCGTGGTATTTAAGTTCTAGGAATCAATGGAAGTTATATTGGTGATTAAATATTTCTATAAGTATTGTGAGACCGGAACTACCTACACAATAGACACTTCCGGGTCTATATTAAGTATGCGACACAATACGAGAGAGAGAGAGAGAGAGAGAGAGAGAGAGTCGCGTACGACTGCCAGTATAGTAAGCTCCGTTTACACTATCTCTGTAACCTGTTGTTAATATATCTTTCTTACATCTAATCCGTATACCCTGTTTTACTTCTGTGATCCCGTCTTTGGTCCCACATCAATAAGATTTAGTATATTCATCTGTAAGCTGATACTTTCGTTCCAACTAGAGATGTTTAAGGAAATTTCAGGTTCACAGTCGCAGATCTGCTGGGATATCAAGTTTCAAATCGGTCACATTCATAATTATTTCGACCCTATTATATCTTTCTTTTTTAACTCTTGTTACTAAAAAAACAGAGGAAGAACACTTGTCTTAAAGTAGCACCAACTCCCCGGTAAATGTCGGTCTTTCATTTACTCAAATATTTCGTTTTGATTTGTAAATATATGTATTTTCAATCCCATATTGGGTAAATGTAAGAAAGATTCTCAAAGTCTAAGAAGGTCGTCGGAAAATATAATGTCTGGTCATTTGGTCCAACACTGGGCACGGCGTCGGTCCGATAACCTTTCGGCATTCATCCTATAACCACCTCCTAATTCTTGCCGGGTCAGATGCTGATATATATATATATATATATATATATATATATATATATATATGTGTATGTATAAACCTAGTGAGCCAGACAAACCTACCCAGGCCTATCCGTTTAGGTGAAACCTGGGTAGGTTTGTCTGGCTCACTAAGTTTATCTAGGTCTGCTCTATGGTTGTATCGAGCTCTTTTGTGAGTTAGTTGTTTACTCGTGTCGGGTTTTTTTCTTTGGGCTTTAAACCTGTATCTGTTCGATTTTTTTCGACAGACTTGCATGTTTCTAGCTCTTTCTTTTTCTAAAACCTTTTTTTCCTTCGAGATTGATTTGATTATTGGCAAATCAAAAATTCGAAGGTTTTTCGAAACGAGTATAGTTACCTATATATATATATATATATATATATATATATATATATATATATATGCCATATATATATGCCATATATATATATAGATATGCTATATATATATATATATATATATGTATATATATATATATATATAGATATGTATATATATATATATAGATATGTATATATATATATATATGCCATATATATATATAGATATGCTATATATATATATATAGATATAGATGTGTATATCTATATATATATATGCCATATATATATATATATGCCATATATATATAGATAGATATTCTATGTATATATATATATGTATATATGTATATATATATGTATATATATATATACATATATATATGTATATGTATATATATATGTATATATATATATGTATATATATATGTATATATATATATGTATATATATATGTATATATATATATGTATATATATATATATATATATGTATGTATATATATATATATATATGTATATATATATATATATATATATATGACATATATGTATATATATATAGATATGCTATATATATATATATATATATATATATATATATATATATATATGTATATCACGTATCTGAGGTCTTTGAAGAACATTCATGCCTTTCCAAAATCCATAAAAAAAGAAAAGATACTTACTTATCTAAAACACTGATCTAGAGACGCCAATTCCATTTCTCTTGTTGTTTTCTGTTATATCAATTGGCAGTGTCAATCAACTGACATTTGGATTAAATCTATAAAAATCAGTCCGTAAAATAAATGGAAAAATAAAATGTGATTTCGCTACTAGACAAAATACACGGAAAAACAGAAACATACGAGTTATATCTGAAAAGTAATGGGGATCATAAAATAGTTATTCCAATTCCAAACAACAAAATACATGGTGTCCCTTTCAAAGTAACCCCCACCCCGCGAGTCTAATGCACTTTTCCAGCTTTCTCTGCAACCATTCTATACACTGCTGGAATGGCGCTAATCGGAGCCCCTCAGCCATGTTGTTACGGCCCTATTGATGACTTCCACGCTCTCCCTGATGATTCCTGATTGTGGAAAGAAAAGTCACAGGAAGAAAGATCAGTGTTATGACTTTATGAAAACACTCTCATTTTTCAGGTTTATATATATATATATATATATATATATATATATATATATATATATATATATATATATATATATATATATATATATGAAGATTGCGTCTAGCATAAAACAGCCTGTCGCAACTGAGTTTTGAATTAAATGTTCACTTTTATATTTATATTTACATGCGCTCTATCTCTGATATTGAGCACTTTATCCCATAAATATAGCACACTTTAAAATTATATTTCTGCAGATATATATATATATATATATATATATATATATATATATGAATCTCTCACATACATTCATATCTGCTCAAAGCGTTTCCAGATGTAAACAAATGCCGTCACATATTAGGAAATGGACAAAGTTCAACAATTATTTTAAGATATTTTTATGTTTATACATTTTCTTTGATTTTCACATATTTACGTAAATGCGCTGTTTATAATAAACAGTATTAAACAACATTTACCGGTATGAATGTCCGAGAATTTGTCAGAGGACGAATATATATATATATATATATATATATATATATATATATATATATATATATATATATATATATATAATTATGAAATCAGCCAATTCCGTTACCTTGGTTTCAAATTTTCGGCCAATTGATTAACAAAAGCTTTATTTAAAAAAAAAAAAAACAGTTTATGAACGCTATATTTTAAAAAAAAGTAAATAAGCGCACAACGTGCGGTGTGGTAGAAGGTGAGGAGAAGGAGGGTGAGGAGAAGGAGGGTGAGTAGAAGGAGGGTGAGGAGAAGGAGGGTGAGGAGAAAGGGAAAATCAAGTGTATTGGAAATATTTCGGCGGGGAATTATATGAAATATGCATACGTTTCTTTTTATCCCACTTCAAATGAACTCAGAAGCAACTTTTTAGTATGAATACAATAGGACATAATTTCCGATCTCTGATTTAAAAGGTTTTTGGGCCTGGAAATGTTATTATAGCTAATTTCTCTTGTTGAAAAAGATTGCGGATATTGTAAAGTGTTGTAAATGATTAGCTTTTTAAAAGACATTTTCCAGTTTACAATCGGACCTTTTTCTATTTTTCTCTTTTAATTTCCACACATGATTGATTTCTAAGTCTTTCTAGCTTAAAAGATGACACATGATTGTACCACATAAAGTCCATCCAATAAAGTCTGTTCCTCTTTCATTTCTTTTAGAATTAAAAGGGCGAATTTGCAGTCAAGGCAGAAAATGCAATTGATGTACTTATTTCCAAAGATTTCGATACTCCCGCATGGATTAGATTTTTGTATTACTCCTTCGTTTATCAAAGGGAAGAAAATTTATTCGCAGTTTGAAATCTTCTTTTCCCAGTTAGCAAACCTGAATCTGTTAGCAGGGTTAGTGATGTTAAGGCGAACTTGAGTGACTTGGTGCATTCCTACGCAGGTACTCTTGTTTCCTTTTGTAAATCCAAGTGAAACAAGAAACAATATCAGATCGTCGTAATAAATCTTTGGTGATTACAAAACCTGTCGGCATTCTTCATTATCAGGATTATGTTAACAAGATGATGACTATTCTTAAGTATATCTCTAATTCAATATTGATACAACGTGGCCATTAATTTAGTTTCTGAAAGGTTTCATTTCTTTTGGAGAGCACAGTCATCTAACCACTGGTTTGAGTTCTGATATCGTACTTTCCGGAAAGTTTTTTTCTATAATAATACCAGTGAATATTTCTCTATGGAAAAAGGCTAATCTTCCAGTTTTTTTAGAGGAATTATTCTGCCCAAGAAACGACAAGTTTCCAGTATTTTAAGAAATAATGTTTGATTTCAGACAAGTAAATAATTGTGATCATTTTTGCCAAGTCTTGCGGCCATGCACTGAGCCATAGCGTGTTGTACTAGGTTAATAATTTACCGCCAAATTCATATTCCTCAACCCATCTAATTTCTCAAAACTAATTAACTTTCTTAATTAGTTCATTTTCCACATTTAATTCCAATAATCATTAAATTCAATCAAGCCCTCTCTCACGGGCTTTTCTGTTTGTCGACCGTTGTCAAGCCTTCTTGGAGTTCTCTTCACTCCGCACGATAGAGATACCACCCTCTTTGTAAAATGAAGACAGCAATCTGAGAAATAAAATGATGTAATGAAAAGAATGACCCAGAAATTTTACAAAACAGAAAGAAGGCTAATCAGCATTTCGGAGGAAAGGTTGCTTTAATAAAGAACAGCGATGGATGCACTTTTCTTAAAATATACGAAATTATGATAAAATAATTATTCCGAATACCAGAAAATACCAGAATGCCGAATAATATATTTGCGAAGTCTAATATTAAACGCAAAAAAATATAGTTCAGTAGTAAAAAATATATGCATCGAAGAGTGAAAAGATTTCTCATTTAAATAATTTTACCCCAAGCAAGAAAATAAAGCCACTAATATACATGGAGTTACTGAGTGTTAGAGAATGTGAGAAAAAATATTAAGGAGAAAGAACAATAAAAGAGAGAAGATAACGATTGACATTCAATTAAAAAAAAATGACTTGAAAGGAATAAGCTGGAAGAGCAAGAAGTGTGAGAGAAGAAACTGTTAACATAGATCTTTCATCTAGGCATTTCATCTGTGAAATAATGAGACCTTACTGCCAATCTACAGTGCTGTTCAATAAAAGTGACTTTTTTACTAAATGTTCTCTTCGCCGATGAAACGAAAGTTGAGCTAATTTCAAAGGATAAGCGATCTAAAATCCGAAGAAGCTTTGAAAGCTCTTTGAATTTAGCAGTAAGTACTGTCAAGCATCCGTTCAGTATAATGGAAATGGTTTCTTAAAACCTATTGAAATGACCCTCAGGAGCAAGCAGTACAAGAGAATTTTAGAGTCTTGTCTGCTCCCTTCTGCTGAAAGGGTGCAAATCGACCCCACCAAGCTCATTTTTATGCAGGATAATGCTCACAAATCAAAATTGATGAAGGAATACTTTGATGAGAAGCAGGGGAGTGTTATGGCATGGCCGCCCCAATCTCCTGGCATCAACCCCATAGAAAACTTATGGAGCATTATAAAGTACAGGCTCACGACGAAGCAGTTGAGCAACAAAGAGGATTTGATTGTGAATTTCATATCCGAATGGAATTTAATGCTTGGAGATGAGATTTGCCAGAACCTAATCAAGTCAATGGCAAAAAGGGTTGAAAAGGTTATTCAAAATAAAGGAGAACCCATAGATTATTAAATATTTCGGACTATATTACCTATTATAAATAAATTATACCTCTATTATTCTTTATTTAAAGATGTTCTGTTATGTTTCTATTGATTACAAGTTGCAGGAAATAAGTAAGTCATTTTTTTTTGCACAGAGTTTTTCCCTAAATCTCATTTATATCCAAAATTATAATTATCACTAGAATACCTTAGGATGAGTAAACTTTTTCACTAGGGGGCCTAGAAGGGCTCTTTATATTAAAATTAGTTTGACCCCCAAAACAATAGGCGAAACAATTTTTAAGTAAAAATAATCAGGTGAGTCCCTTTCATCGAACAGCACTGTAGTACTGCGTTCAAATTCATACAGTTTGGGTACTATAGAGGAAAGTTCATCGGAACAATTACCATAAATGTATTTATAGAAAAGGCACAGGAAGCTACGTTACGGCGGTGGGAAAGTGACTGAAGCCGGAATGCCAGATCAAAACCAACAGCATTGCAGATTGCTATTTGAATATTATCAATAATCTGTAAATATATAGCAGAAGCACTAGTCCATGATGTGGTAGCAATATTCAAAGCATGGCCAAATGATAGACGTTAGGAAAAATTTTAACATGACACAATGAATGAACTTTCCTAGCAGCAGACTTTGAATATAATCTTTCCATCTTTTTGAAAAATTTCTTCCGACAATTGACATTCAGTCACTTTCTTGAAGGTTAGCATCAGCCGTCCTGATGAAAGACAAAAAGTGTTCTCACTGACGATTAAAAGATAGCAGTTTCATCTGACTTAAGCATGAGTAGGAAAAGCCAATCATACCAGAAGAGCCATTATGATTATAACAACAACAACAAACAAAAAAAATGATGAATATAATAATAGAAAAATATACTAAAATATGCATTAAAAAACGATTTATCTCAGAAATGCAAGTAAATTAGAATGGCTGAAAAATATATCAGCCGAGTTTGTTTTTTTTTTCCGTGAAAAACAAAAAAGAAACAACGGTCGAAGGCATATATGGAACGATGGGAAATTGTTTAACGTAGATATTCAGAAGAGAATTAGTCCTTTTCTATTCGACACATTTCATCCTCGTGAAAGCAAAGACGAATTACTTTGTAGGCATTCTGAAATCCGCCATCTTAACTGATTTTTTGTTTTCGTTGTAATTATTGGAAAATGAGAAACTCGCATTGAAAGCAATCTCTTGAGGGAAAAGAAAAAAAAGGGGGAGAATAATATGAGAATTTTTTTCTTTTGGTGAGGAAATATGTCAACTACGCCAAAATTCTACACGCGTTAATTTAAATGTCTTCGGCACAAAACATCAAAATATTTTCCCTTTACCAACCCTACTTAGTCGAGCTCAACATTTTTCAGCGTTCTCTTGTCTCTCTTTTCCTTCTCTAAATACTGTGTACAATGAACTTAATAAATATCTATATAAATCAGCATTACGAAGACTAATTCTCAAGGTTTCCAGACCACCCACAATTGTTAATTTATGTGCAATAGATTTTTTTCTAGTCTATTTTCCAGCTATTTGGCAAAAGTAATACTTAGCCTGGGATATCTAAGCTATTTTCTTTTTCTTTTTACTCTACTTCAACAGATACAATCTCAAGAGATATTAAACCTTACTGAATGAAGTTGTTGAAAGTGGATAGCGGTTGATCTGAGATTTGAAAAAGGTTCAAATTGCATTGATTGATGAAAGCCTACTCTCGCAAATCTGTTTCTCAAGGTAGTCGTTCTAGTGAACGAGATGTCTGAATGGAACTTTCTTCCTACAACAATCTGAGAAATAAAACGATCCAATAAAAAAAAGAAAAAAAAAAAAGAAAAAAAGTGACCCAGGAATTTTACAAAACAGAAAGAAAGCTAACCAACATTTCGGAGGAAACAACAGCGATGGATGCACTTTTCTTAAAATATACGGAATTAAGATAAAATAATTTCTCCGAATATCAGAAAATAACAGAATGCTGAATAATATATTTGCGAATGCGAAGTCTCATATTAAATGCAACAAAATATAGTTCAGTAGTTAAAATATATATATATATATATATATATATATATATATATATATATATATATATATATATACATGAAAGAGTGAAAAGATTTCTCATTTAAATAATTTTACCCCAAGCAAGTAAATAAAGCCACTAAGAGACATAGGGTTACTGAGTGTTAGAGAATATGAGAAAAAGAAAAGACTATAAAGTAGAAATAACAATAAAAGAGAGAAGATAACGACTGACATTCAATAAAAAATTGATTTGAAAGAAATAAGCTGGAAGAGCAAGAAGTGTGAGAGAAGAAACTATTAGCATAGAACTTTCTTCCTACCAATGGAATTCGAAAATGAATGAAGCTGATTCGACCATGTTTAAGTTATGGCGGGTTTCAGTTGTGAAGGACAGAACTCGTGGAACTAAGGAATATAGCTCATCAAAACATTTACCGTGGAAAAGGCGATAGAGTAGCGAGAGCGTTGCAAACAGTCGTAAGGAAAGACAACTCTGATTTCGAAACCGCAAACATAGCGAAGGGCGGTTACTATAAGAACTTTCTGATGGCATATGACAATAAATACAGAAAGAAATTTGTGGTTAGCCAGGTTATTAAAAAATAAACATCATTTATCTATTTATTTGTTTTATGTCCATGAAACGGGAACTTAATTGATTTACTTCGTTTTTTTTTACGGTTTATCAACCATTTGCTAGTTATCTATAACCCGAAAATATTTTTGATTTGTAACAATGTTTATGGGATAATAATGACTTTCCGATAAAAGTACTATTATTTAACCCATAGATGGGAGAGAAGGGGTGGATTCCCAAAGGAATTTGCACGTAAATTAATATAACAAATCGTATCCAAGCTTACATCGTCTGATATTCACAAGCGGCCATACTGATCAAGCTCCGCGTTGCTTAACTTCGATAATCGGACGGGAAACCGAAAATAAAACTGGACTAGAAATAAATCAATTGAGCTTACCCAAAACTAAACCGTATTTGAAAAGCAGTACCATTTCGATAAGGATCCAGGCTTGAAGCCCATCACGCAGATCAGTGGCAAATTATATCTCACACATGCAAACTTCTCTGCGTGTTGTGTTCCTTCAAGACGTGGTAGACCGTGGCCCTCACAACTTCCTTTCTTTATAACTATACATTGCTGGGCCCATCCGCTTACTATCCCTCCCTCCCAGTTCATTTACTGATTCAGCCACCCATTTAGTTGCTGTTTTCTCCTACCTCCTGTCTTGTGAATGTTAAATTCTCCCATCTCTCTTTCCTCATTTTCAGGTTCATCAACGCGTACAGTAGATGGTATTCGCAAGTGGTCAACCATTTAGGTAATGACAATGCTTAACTTCGGTGATATGATTACACATCATGGTCAAATCGTACCCTGATTTTATAAAACGAACGCAGTTACACTATCATCCGGTTCACGCTCCTCCCTTATTTAGTGAAGATCACTTGTTTCCTGTTTAGGGTTGGGTTTTCGGTTCCTTATAAAGTCTCAGAACAATTAAATACTCAGAACAATGAAATTTTATCGCTAATTAAATCTTGACCTCTTCAAGTCTAGAATTATCTGTCTTTCTTTCTTGTTATCGTGCCCTTTCTTACGATAATACAACACCACTAGGTAACCCTCTACCTTGAGTGGCCCTTGGGCCTTGTATTCAGTTAACATTAGTTAAAAGCAAAACCTTGTAAAATTCTAGATTTAATTTTTTTTCGTTACTTTAGTTGGTTGTTTAATTTTTGGTCTTTTGTATATTTTGTTTTCGTTTTCGTTTATGTACCATTTTTGTTAACTAATTCGATTTTTATTGTTTTTATTTTTTTCAATTTAAAATAGTCCATTTATTTTGTTTTCCATTATTTATATTGAAAATAATCTCCTCAACTTGCTCGTCGTTATCATCACAACATTTCAGCTGTCGTCGTCTTTAGCTTTCATCAGGATTCTGTTGATGTCGGTAACGTTGAAGGAATTTCGAATTGAGTGCTTCATGTTAGAATTTCCATGTTCCGACGCCCATATCTAGGATTATCTTAATTTTAGAAATTAGAATTATTGTCTCGCCTTGTTTCCCCCTGAATTTAATACCTCTGTATTAACCCGGCTAGTGTTTGAAGACATAATTACTATACTAGCAAATTAACAAAACAATGTTTCATCTAGATTTGGGAGATTTAAAACTAAAAAAAAATCCTTCCTGCTACTGCTGCCGCTCCCGCCGCCGCTGTGTTCCTATTACGCTTGACATTTCTTTCGACCTATTTTTCTTTTGTTCTGCAATTGTTCTTCTTTGGCTTCTATGTTTTTAAATCGTAACGTTTTATATATATACATATATATATATATATATATATATATATATATATATATATATATATATATATATATATATATATCGTAACGTTTTATATATATATATAACCGTAACGTAATATATAATATATATATATATATAATCGTAATATATATATATATATATATATATATATATATATATATATATATATAATCGTAACGTTTTGTATATATATATATATATATATATATATATATATATATATATATATATATAATTATTTTTTATTATTTCTCTTTTTCATTTTCATTTTTAAATTCTTTTTCGTTATCCATTTTTGACTTTATATCTACTTTTATATTTCGCTATCCCATTTTGATTTTTTGATTTTTTTAAATTATTTTGTTTTATTTTTTCTATTTTTTAAAGTATTTTTGGATCGTTTTTTAATACTGTTTCAGCCTTTCTTTATAGTTTTTTATATTTTTTTATCTTTAGCTTTTTGTTTGCACTTTTCGCTTATTTTTTCTTTTCCTCTTTTCTTTCGCTTTTTTTTTCTCTTTCTTTACATTCTTCTTCTTTATTTTTACCTTCCTTTCATAGTAAAGTTCCATCTTTCTTTTCTTTTTTTTTATATTCATTTGTTCTTTCTTTCCTTCTCGTTTACTTTCCCTTTTTTTTTTCTTTACTTTCACCTTTACACTGTCTCTTTCCTCGCTTTTTCTCTCCATCTCTCTACCATATTAAGCGACTATATCCACTTTTGTTTCTCTTTCATATTAAATCCTCTTTGTGTCTTTTGATGGACGTTTGCCAAGGCCTACTATAAACCAGTCGAGTCCTCAATTTTTGGGCCTCGCTAGAAAGCGAATGTCATTAGGCGGAGATGTTTTAGAAATGATTAAAAATATCCCTGTTTTTTTTTTTTTTTTACTCGTTGTCTTGGAATTTACCGAACCTCAAGTCTCTTGGAATCAAATGTCAATTAATCAAGAAGCAATTTCACGCTGAGCGGAATGTTATTCATTGATTCTATTTCTTTTAAAATTATTTAAAATAAAGCGTTTAAAAGAATAAAATACCGACTGGTATATAAGATAACTTCGTTTCCAAAAGGAATATGAAGAAAGCTGTTTCGAGCCGGCGCTGCTGATTCTAGTACTAAGTCCCAAGTCATTTCAACCAAGGGTTTGAGCTTATTAGCTCAAGTGTTAATCACACTGGATGGCGCGCTATCTTCTAGACACAGAGGTGTATCTCTTTATATATTTAAAGATACTTGATAAAATCCATAGAAGAATCTTAACCTGGCATCTCGGCTTCAGTCACTGTCTAATCGCCGTAACGTGGTAATTGTTCTGATTCATTTTCCTCTATGGTAACTAAATCGTGTGAATTTAAGCGCAGTACTATATTGGCGACATGGTCTTGTTATTTTATAGTTGAAATGAATAGATGTAACCGTAAGTTCTATGCTAACAGTCTCTTCTCTCGCATTTCTAACTTTTAGAACTCTCTTTAAGCTTTTGTTTTCCCTGTCAAATTTATCTTCAAAAATTTAAAAGCAATGTCAATCGTTATCTTCTCTCTTCTTAATTCATATCCTTTTATTGCCTTCTCTCTTTAACAGTATATTTTTCTCATATTATCTGACACTCGGTAACCCCTAGTGACCTTGTTTGGGAGGAAAATGGTTAAAAATGTGGGCTCTGTGAGTGTTGAATAAACACAGATGTGCTTGAGCAGGCTGCTTCAACAGGTATTGGCTGACCTCCTCAGCAGACAGGTGTGTTCGGAAACGAAGAGCGAGCCATTATCATAAAAGAAAAATTGTTTTGATTGTATATCGAATGTCAATCTATATTCTTTGTTTCAAATTGCAAGATATTTGGTGCATTCTTTGCAATCTTAAAATTCTAATACTTGGCGAGGAAAATTGAAATTTACAGAGCTTCGAATAGCGGATAATTTTTTTTCTGTACCCTAGATATAAACCACTAACAAGAGATATTGAACTGTAAATCAAGCCTCCTCATCACAAATTTACTTATGCACATCAATGTAAATGATAGAAGGAACCACCAAGCCTCCTTATTTCGTTCATCTCACTAAAGAATATGTAGCGCGTCCAGCAATCGCGATATTTAAAATTTTTACCATTATACAAATAGCTAAAAATAATGCCTGGAAGATTATTTATGACTTAAAGAAATTTGATAAACCAAGCGTTGGCCTTTGCTTGAACGGAAACATTTATCTCCTGTTTCATGGCTTTATTCATTTGAGGTGTATGCCCAGAAAATGTAAAGATATTTAATGTTAATGAAGCAAAAAAAACTTCCTTTGAAAAATGTGGAGAATGTTACGCAAGACAAGCTACAGCGTGTTTAGCAGGAGCTGGACTACGTCATCTGAATGGTTCCAGGAGAACGATTCTTTTTTTTCGGATAAGTGGAATGATTATTTCGAGTCACTTCCTAAGTCTGCTACTAGTTCTGTCGTACTGGACTGTTCTTCTCGCCTGAATTTGTCTTTTTACGTTTATAAGTCTAGCATTCGTCCATGCATTGAATATTGCCGCTAAATCTGGTTTGGTGCTTCTGCTATGTATCTAGAGCTTCTTCTTTAAAATCCAAATAAGAATCTGCAATGTTATCAGTCCTGACCTGGCATCTTGGCGTCAATCCTTTTAATTCTGGCCGTAACATAGCGTCCCTGTGTGTTTCTTACAAATATTTTAACTGCGCAGGTTCGAATGGTTTTTCCTTTTCGCTATCTCGAATTTATATATTTAAGCGTCGTATTAGATTGGCTGTTTCGTCTCACTACGTTACTGTGGAAATGTCTAAGTTATTTTCTGAGAGTTACGTTTCTTACACTTGTCGCATGTGGCATTCTCTTCCGACTTCTAACCTTCCTGTCAACTATAATCCACAGAAATTCAAATCCAAATTATGCATTTTCTGCATCTTTGGATCTTGTTCTTATTAAGCTTTCTCTTCAGTAAGGTTTTCTTAGTTTTTTTTCATTCTCAGCAAAACCCTTGCATCTTTATCGCCTTCCTTGAGGGGGATTGATCAAAAGAAACCAACAACTGGCAATGCTTCATTTTAGATTAAATTCAACTGAACATTACAACAAATAATAATAAAAGATATATACATAAACGAATATAAAGATATCAGACCTGCAGAGAAAATAATGATATAAAAGTTATATGTTTAGATTTGAACTTCGGCAAATAAGTATTTCATAGTTTAATGATTAAACAGTTGTTGTGTGAAAGTAAAACTTCAAGTAGAAAAACAGAATGCTAATTCGTGTTTAAACGGAACAGAATCCTTTAGATCTTTTCTACTATATGAGTAGAATGAGTTTTAAAGAAATTGCAATAAAATGAAACCAATATATATATATATATATATATATATATATATATATATATATATATATATATATATATATAAAGAAATATTAGCCATAACTTAATAACACTTGACCCAAAGGATTATGTCTTCACTTTTCACTTTTATTTTTCTTTCTATCTTTTACGAATCGATTTTTATCAGGAATAACAATGGTCTTATGCTTTCATACACGGTGCTTGTTTTTTTTTTGGGGGGGGTTGTTTTCTTATCCTAAATCGAAATTGATTCCAACGTCTTAAAACTTAGACAAACATTAAAAGAAAAATGTACTTTTTTTGGCAGTGTGACATTATTCGTGTCCGAGTGTACTCTTCAGGCTTATTGTTAAATATCTACAACTTTGTTTTGTTCGCGAACGTATTCACTTTCTATATAAAATCGATATGAATAAAATATTAATGTTTGGTATTTTAGGACACTAATTTTTTATTTATGTATGTTTTATTGAACACGCAAAGGATGTTATATTTAATTGTTTTTATTTACCATTTCAATATATATATATATATATATATATATATATATATATATGTATATAGTTAGCACTCTTAGGACGCTTGTGAGATGATCTGCCTACACTTTTGACCGGTGTTTATCGGCAAGAAAAATCTCCACAGACCAGTCAACATTAAACACCCTATCCATTCTACACCAAACTGCTATCAACAAGCACTATTGTTTCACTCCGTCGCCATTTTTTTTAATGTTTGCTTTTCTTCTCGAACAAAAGGAAAAAGAAAGTGACGTTTCCCATACGGCTTGCCTACAAGCAAGATTTTTCATAACCATTTTCGATTCTCACCCGTCGAAGTTCGGTTGAAATGCACTGGAACCAAGTTGCGTCTTTGTAGTGAGTAAAATGGTGTTGTCTATATGATAAAATTATAATAATAGTACGAAATTCCTGAGAAATAAACTACTAAGACTATCACTATAGTGATTGAACTATATACTTAGTTCATGTCACGTTAACTGAAAAACACTTGTAAACAAAAATTCGTAGATTTACCAAAATTACAAAATTCATATAAAAATTCCCACTTGAAATTTTAAACTTTAGCGTTGCGGCTCGCACGTTCCAATATTGTACAACCGTCAGCACATTCTTAAAAAAAAATAATCTTTCGGTCTACAAACAATTATTTCCTCTTCAAGTTTTAACTTTAAAGGAAAAAAAAAATTCAGACTGATGATGAAGACATGGATCTTCGAAAGTACTTGATTAACTTAAAAAAATATACACTAGAAACATCTGAAAATAGTTTTTTAAAAAAGGATCACATATTTCCATGGATTAACAGTATTTTAATGCATACATTATGTTCTACTAGCGAAGGGATTTCGCCATTAATCGTATTAATATTGCTGATTGATTTATGATTATTTCTTTATATATATATATATATATATATATATATATATATATATATATATATATATATATACAATTTAAAATGATTATTTAATTGATTACACGTGTTTAAGTAGATGTACTTGTTTTGTTTCGTTCTATTTATTTTCTTAAACAGTGAAATTAATAAAAGCAGGTGTAGATCTACTTACGAGAAATATGCCCCCGTCCCAACATGAATTAAAGTTGTATCCCCTTTTTCTATCTGCAAATCAACTCATACAACTGAAACAGATCGTTAAAAATTTGGTCACGGAAGAAAATCATGATAACGGAAAATTCTACTTTCTGACTATGAGGCCCGGGTTCGATTTGTTAAGAAGGTGATCACCTTTGGGAACTCCCAGAAAACCACAAAAAAGCCTTGTCAGTGACATTGGATAGGTGGAACTCTTCGGGGAAGTCACAAGTCATCGTGACCGATGGTTTCAATATAATGGTCTTGTTCAGATTGTTGATCACGCTACATAACGCGCTATCGTTCCGCAACAGTAACCGAGGACCACACAGCATAGTTGGAGGTGGGCTCTGTGGGTGTTGAACAAACACAAATACGCCTGAAAGGGAGTCTGCAGCAGGGATTAGCTAACTCCCTAGTAGATGTGCATCCTTTATTCTTTCATTATATATCTAATAATTAAATCTTAATGTTTGTTCCTGAGCGTATATGTACGTTTTCGTTAGATATTTCGAGAATATATAAAACTGTGTTCGTCTGTTCAAATATTACGCACAAATACGACCTCAAATAAAGTCTGCTGGACAATTTTATTTACAAGCATATGTCTTATATCAGACACAACGTGACTGTGCTTGCATAATGGAAACAGCTAACTTGGATATTCAACTTTAAAAATTAAATTTAAAAATAACCCTGTTTTTATATACATTTTTTGTTTCATTATAAGTGATTATTTTGTTAATGACTTTTATAATTAAAATGTTTAGTTTTTTAATTAAAATTTTTTCTACCCGGAAGATAATATCAACCATAACATTTCGATGCGGATAAACGGAAGTATACAAGATAGAAAAGGAAATGAAGCCATGCTGATATATTTCAACAGTATATTTTGAAAATATAATAAACATAAGATTTTATTTCTGAAATATATATTTTCTAAGTTTCGTTTCAAAGAAATAAGTCACACGATTTGTGATGTAATTGAATAACCTGGGACCCCATGAATGATTGCACTATAGGTAGTAAGTACCTATAAAGTCGACTGTCTACGAGAGACGGGGTAGAAGTGAGAGGAGTGTGAGAGAGAGAAAGAGAGACGTAAGCAAGTCCGACCTTCCAATTAGTGGCACCTGTGTGTATAACTGTACCGTATTTCATATTGTACTGGTTATTGTACAGTAAACCTTTCTTCTACAGAAGGATTCTGAAATTACCATGAACCGGACATGCAAGCAACGATGAAATTCTAAAGACAAGGGAAACAAAACGGACACTTATACTTAACTGCAGGAAGAGATACTTGAGGTTTCATGAGCACATAATGAAGAAAGAGGGCTTGGAGAATTTGATACTCAAAGACTGAAGGTAAGAGGGCTAGAAGAAAAGCAACGTATAACCTACATGGCGAACTTGAGCGAATGGATGGCGAAGCAATGGATGGGAGAGATAGCAAAAAGACAAAAGTTATTAAGAGCTACAAAGACAAGGAAGATGTGGAAAACAATGAAAGAAGTTCTTGTGCTTCATTTTGTATTTTGGTTTCATTTATTTTTGTTTGTTTCTCAGATTCTAATTAATTGAAAATGATAATTACATAGATAATTAAGACTATTTTTTGGTTAAAATTCGGTTTAGTAAATAAAGCAATATATTTTTCTCGAAAATATTTTTTGCGTGTAGTTTGAACAACTTAGACGAATTGTGACCTCGTTTCTTTAGAAAATAATTAAACTCTGAGAAAAAAAACAAAAAACTTTTAAATTGAAGATGAACGAGATAGGTCTTTTAGAAAATTTCTATTTGCAATGGAAAAATTAATCACAGGGTTTTTGTTCATTTTAAATCAATGGAAGTTTGATTGACAATATACATATGTCAATTGGTTCATTATTTTTGCCTGTTAAGTTTGCGGAAAAAAATAGCATTTCAATATGATCCTGGTGCCGCAAAATGGTAACTCTTTAGTCTATAATCATTCTTGTAATGAAATCGAAATACCAACGAATGATTATACGTTTACACTAAGAAGAATAACATCCTCCGTTCCTATTTAACATTTTAGTTTATTCACCTCCTGTTGTCGCCGATTACTCAAAATCAATAAGAGGCCCAAACCAAACGTCGACGTTATATTCCCGTCTGTAATATATGAAAGACTACTTACCTCCGATGTGAACCGGTTGGTTAGATAAAAACTTTAACACGAGGCGCCACCAACAAAGTTTGATATTCATACATATATTTCAGCTCGTCATTTAGACATCACATACATACATATTTTAAGACATTTTTATGTTTACACATTCTTTTTATAGATACAAATATTTAAGTAAATGCTCTGTTTATAATAAACAGTATTAAAAAAAATACAGTAAATGCTGACCGAATGCTCCTCTGTGGCTCCTCGGCGTGGTGTAATGGTTAGCAAGCTTGTCTTGCTAGAACATATTACGACTGAGTAGTGAATTCGATCATCACTGGGTGCTCTATACTTCCGGCCTTGTGCCACATCTAAGCCTCGCTTAAAAAATCACTACGTACTGCTGGAGTGAACTGAAACTGCTATCTAAATTTTCTTGCTTTTAAAAAGAATTTTATCTCCTTTTTTATTTATGTTAACTACCTTTCTGCTTGTTTAGAGTAATTAAATGTATTGGTGTGCAAATTTCTATTAGGTTGGTGCAAAAATAATGACGTAATTATGTCGTTTTTTCACGTTAAAAAATACGTCAAAAAACGACATGATTACGTCATTATTTTTGCACCAACCTAATATATTAAACAACTCTATAATTTAATTTTTTTCTTTCAAAATTTATGTTAGCGAGCTTTATGCTTCTTTAAAATAATTAAAAGTTTGTTTGCTATTAGCAACTCTTAAGAAAATAAAGTAAGCTAACTTTGAAATATTAGCGTGATTTTCCAAGCGTAGCTTAGACGTGGCACAAGGACGAAATTATGGGGCACCCAGGGTGAATCAAACTCACTGCTCAGTTGTAATTGTTCTAGCGAGACAAACTTGCTAACCATTACACCACTTCGAGGTACCCAACTTTGAAAGATCATCAGAGGTACGCAATTATACAGGGACTCTTTTTATCGAGAGACATTAATGTTCAGGGACGCAATTGTCTGGTATGCAACTGTCCATCCACCAGAAGAGATCTGTTCCTGTTCGGATTCTCGTACCTAACTTGCTGAATTTAATAGCAATCGTTTTGCCTGCTAAGGTTTGACATCGCCTGAATTAAATTTTAATCGTCTGATGAGTTGTTTAATTATTTTTTTCTCTTCGGTTCTCAAGTTTTCTTTTTTGAATTGGTTTCTTTGATCTTTAATTTTAACACTTAAACTAAACATTTGAATTCTATGTTTCTTCTCTTCACACTTAGTTTTTGTAAGGCGGTAAAGTGGTAGTGACTTTTATTGATAGCACACAAGCAACAAACCGGAAAAAGGAATCATCTCGCCATCTTAGGCGGGTAGCAGACATTAACCAGCTATGAAGTACAAAGGGATTTGTAGGCCTGCAATCTTCTAGAATTGTCTGCAAATTCAGTTATAGTCTGTTTATAACCAAATAAAATCACTGCTTCTATTCCTTGGCTGCTGCTATCACAGACGCTATAAGGTCATTGCTATTGAGGCCATCTTTAGAATTATAACTCCTGTAATATATATAAAGAAAACTCTGAAAATAGTTTTAAATATCAATGTTACTCGGCGCCGGCAAAAAATCTCATAAAAGTTCGGTTTCTTGCAAGAGTCCATATAAAATATTAATAAGAAAATAATTAAATTAAAAATTAATAATTTTTAAAAAGATTGGAATTCATTAAATTATTAATATATATATATATATATATATATATATATATATATATATGTATATATATATACATATATTGTGTGTATTTAGGCAGCATTTTTTCATTCATACATGTTTCATTAAATAATATAGACAAGTGTTGTCTATTTATTTTATGTAAATTCTTTTCATAACGTTTGATCAGCTTAATAACATTATCATTAAACGAAGAAAGAAAATCACAATATTGATCCATATTAACAACATGGATCAATATTGTGATGCAACAATCTAATGTAATTAAAGAGATAGAAAATAATTGTATTAAAAATTCATTTTTCATCGAAAAAATTGTTTGCTTTCAGAAAACGTCTATATTCATAAAAACAACTAAAAGCATTTGAAAGTAAATAATATCTTTGTTTTATTGAGTTTTGTATGTTACAATTCAGAGCTGATTTTCAGGTAGGATTTTCAGGTAGGGGGGTCCAATTAAAAACAAAAAAACATGATTTGCATTCCTCAATTCTTTTTGCTTTTAACTATTGTAAGTGGGCTCGATCGAATTTCTAGAGTTTTCATAAAATTAGTTAAAGGGTGGGGTAATAAATATGAAAATATTCTGCCATGACTTTAATAAAAAAAATGATATTTATAATAATGTCGATCATCTGTGAATAGTTTCTGAAAGTTTCATTAACATTGACAATTATTTTTATTTTTGCAAGATTTTCCTAATTAATCTGTATCATACAGAAAAAAAAAATATGGTAAAAATTGTATATGTTATTTTACTAGTTCCGGTGATAGAAAGAGAAACAAGGTTTTTTTAAATCAAAATTTAGAATGTTCTAAAAAGAAGGAAAAATTTGAAAAAAATAATTAAAATAAACTTTGGTCTTTCCACTTCATAATAACATAAACATTTAGATGATAAAATTTTATTTTCGTCAAGTTTGGCGTCTTTTCATCATGCTATGCTCTTTTTTTAGCGATCTCGTGGAGGCATATATATATATATATATATATATATATATATATATATATATATATATATGTATGTATGTATCGCATATCCAAGCGCTTTTGGCTATTCTTTTAGTCATTGTCAAGGGCGATTTTTATTTTTTTTTTCTAAATATGTGTTTTTTTTTGTATGTGTCTAAAGTTATAGGGATGTTTTAGTTTCCAAATTGTCTGTTGACTTTCTTTTTATTATTAGGGCTTCCATTATTTTTCATCTTTTTTACATGCGGATGAAGCCATTATCCTTGTAGTTTCTACTAGTATGCTTCGTATAGAGTCTGCTAGGGTGTGTTTAAATGAGTCCTGATGGAGTTATTGTCGGGTAGTAGGATAAAGTAGGTTGTCTAGATAGGTATGCAGTAGTGTGACCAATGTAATTATTTATGAGTTTGGTTTGATTCGGAAGAGAGTTCCTTAAGGGCCATTTGAACTCGTAAATAATGTTGGTTTCGTTTTGATTTTTCATTTATTTGTAATGGATAAGTAATTTAATTTTCTTGTTTGGGTCATTTTGGACAGATTTTACCTGCTTTGTATCCAGAAATTATGTTAGCATGAAGCCACAAGTCATCGTGGGCGAGAGCTTGGGCGTACTAGCTTTGTTCAGATTGTTGATCACACTAGATGATGCGCTCTCACACAGAAACTAAGATCCGCTCAGCATAGTTGCAGTATAAATCACAGGTGGGGTCTGTCAACCAAAGACAAATTTACCTTAGCAGGCGTCTGTAATGACGATTAACTAGCCCCCCACCTCTACCAGTAGACTAGCAACATTAGATTCAAGTGCCTGCACCATTGGGCTTTATTTGTGTTCAGATTAGGAAAACACTTGTACGAACCAAAAAAATAAATAAATAAATACAAAGCTTAATCGCAGTACATTGTCAATCGTTTGGTTTGGTTTGTTTTGTTTTACGGCTTATCAACCTCAATGGGTTATTTAATGCCGACCAGATTTTTATTGTTGATTTGATTTGTTTTGTTTTACGGCTTATCAACCTCAATGGGTTATTTAATGCTGACCAGATTTTTATTGCTGGTTTTATTTGTTTTGTTTTACGGCTTATCAACCTCAATGGGTTATTTAATGCCGACCAGATTTTTATTGCTGGTTTGGTTTGTTTTGTTTTACGGCATATCAACCTCAATGGGTTATTTAATGCCGACCAGATTTTTATTGCTGGTTTTATTTGTTTTGTTTTACGGCTTATCAACCTCAATGGGTTATTTAATGCCGACCAGATTTTTATTGCTGGTTTGGTTTGTTTTGTTTTACGGCATATCAACCTCAATGGGTTATTTAATGCCGACCAGATTTTTATTGCTGGTTTGATTTGTTTTGTTTTACGGCTTATCAACCTCAATGGCTTATTTAATGCCGACCAGATTTTTATTGCTGGTTTGATTTGTTTTGTTTTACGGCATATCAACCTCAATGGCTTATTTAATGCCGACTAGATTTTTATTGCTGATTTGATTTGTTTTGTTTTACGGCTTATCAACCTCAATGGGTTATTTAATGCCGACCAGATTTTTATTGCTGATTTGATTTGTTTTGTTTTACGGCATATCAACCTCAATGGGTTATTTAATGCCGACCAGATTTTTATTGCTGATTTGATTTGTTTTGTTTTACGGCATATCAACCTCAATGGGTTATTTAATGCCGACCGGATTTTTATTGCTGGTTTGATTTGTTTTGTTTTACGGCTTATCAACCTCAATGGGTTATTTAATGCTGACGAGATTTTTATTGCTGATTTGTTTTGTTTTGTTTTACGGCTTATCAACCTCAATGGGTTATTTAATGCCGACCAGATTTTTATTGCTGGTTTGATTTGTTTTGTTTTACGGCTTATCAACCTCAATGGCTTATTTAATGCCGACTAGATTTTTATTGCTGATTTGTTTTGTTTTGTTTTACGGCTTATCAACCTCAATGGGTTATTTAATGCCGACCAGATTTTTATTGCTGGTTTGATTTGTTTTGTTTTACGGCTTATCAACCTCAATGGCTTATTTAATGCCGACTAGATTTTTATTGCTGATTTGTTTTGTTTTGTTTTACGGCTTATCAACCTCAATGGGTTATTTAATGCCGACTAGATTTTTATTGCTGATTTGTTTTGTTTTGTTTTACGGCTTATCAACCTCAATGGGTTATTTAATGCCGACCAGATTTTTATTGCTGGTTTGATTTGTTTTGTTTTACGGCATATCAACCTCAATGGGTTATTTAATGCCGACCAGATTTTTATTGCTGGTTTGATTTGTTTTGTTTTACGGCTTATCAACCTCAATGGGTTATTTAATGCCGACCAGATTTTTATTGCTGGTTTGATTTGTTTTGTTTTACGGCTTATCAACCTCAATGGCTTATTTAATGCCGACTAGATTTTTATTGCTGGTTTGATTTGTTTTGTTTTACGGCTTATCAACCTCAATGGGTTATTTAATGCCGACCAGATTTTTATTGCTGATTTGTTTTGTTTTGTTTTACGGCTTATCAACCTCAATGGGTTATTTAATGCCGACCAGATTTTTATTGCTGGTTTGATTTGTTTTGTTTTACGGCTTATCAACCTCAATGGCTTATTTAATGCCGACTAGATTTTTATTGCTGATTTGTTTTGTTTTGTTTTACGGCTTATCAACCTCAATGGGTTATTTAATGCCGACCAGATTTTTATTGCTGGTTTGATTTGTTTTGTTTTACGGCATATCAACCTCAATGGGTTATTTAATGCCGACCAGATTTTTATTGCTGGTTTGATTTGTTTTGTTTTACGGCTTATCAACCTCAATGGCTTATTTAATGCCGACCAGATTTTTATTGCTGGTTTGATTTGTTTTGTTTTACGGCTTATCAACCTCAATGGCTTATTTAATGCCGACTAGATTTTTATTGCTGGTTTGATTTGTTTTGTTTTACGGCTTATCAACCTCAATGGGTTATTTAATGCCGACCAGATTTTTATTGCTGATTTGTTTTGTTTTGTTTTACGGCTTATCAACCTCAATGGGTTATTTAATGCCGACCAGATTTTTATTGCTGATTTGTTTTGTTTTGTTTTACGGCTTATCAACCTCAATGGGTTATTTAATGCCGACCAGATTTTTATTGCTGGTTTGATTTGTTTTGTTTTACGGCTTATCACCCTCAATGGGTTATTTAATGCCGACCAGATTTTTATTGCTGGTTTGATTTGTTTTGTTTTACGGCATATCAACCTCAATGGCTTATTTAATGCCGACCAGATTTTTATTGCTGGTTTGATTTGTTTTGTTTTACGGCTTATCACCCTCAATGGCTTATTTAATGCCGACCAGATTTTTATTGCTGATTTGATTTGTTTTGTTTTACGGCTTATCAACCTCAGTGGGTTATTTAATGCCGACCAGATTTTTATTGCTGGTTTGATTTGTTTTGTTTTACGGCATATCAACCTCAATGGGTTATTTAATGCCGACCAGATTTTTATTGCTGATTTGTTTTGTTTTGTTTTACGGCTTATCAACCTCAAAGGGTTATTTAATCCCGGCCAGATGTTTATTGCTGGTAATATGTTTTTCTTCAATAATCTATTTCTGGGGATTTTTTTCCTTGAAGAAATCTATAGCTTTTCAAGGAATATATAACTGTTTGTATCGCTGGTATTTTTTTTAAGTATTGCTGATAATATTTTTTCCTTCAAAATGTATTGCTGGTAATAATTTTTTTTATTACAAAGTATTTCTGGTATTAAAATCTTTTTTTCACAAGTTTGGGTGTTAACTATTTGCCCATACCTGGGGCTGTAACAGGTGCTACCATCCTGGGTCAGGTTGGACCTTGGAACGCCAGCAATTAAGAGGGGGTTCCACGCTACTCAAAACCTCCTGATCAGAGCTCTTGCTGTTGAACGCAGTTTATAATCTTACCCTGGACGCGGATGTAGTTTATCGTCATACCCTGGACGACATTGTCAATTGTCGAAACATGTATAAAAGAAGGATTGCTACCTATATACACAATTATATATCTGTGTATGTATACAGGGTGTGATGTATAAATTGTCGTCAAAATTACGCAAAAAAATTAAAATAACGCTGATGTCTCATTTTAACGTATATATTACCGCAATTATTCAAAAAATAATAAACATTAGATTTATCCAATAAAATCGACATTGGCTTCAACCATGGCCACAAGACAACTTCAGAATCTCATGCATCTTTTCTGGACGGTCTCCTTGTTTAAGTTGGTGAGTGCTGCCATAATCCCTGCCTTCAGTTTATCTTTGATTTTTCCAAGGAGTTTTGTTGGTTGTTTCCTCAACCGAGCCCTACACATAATAATCAAGGGATGATGTGGTCTGACACCCATGACTTGTTTTGTCCTGCGTGTGTGGCATGGTGCAACGTCCTGTTACCGGATATAGGGTCTTCCAGCAGGCCACTTTCTTGATCCAGGGCAGCTCCACCACCTTAATGCACTCGATATAACCCTTCATCCTTCATGTTGAGTTTGAGGTTCCCACCAACAAATTCGGAAGGTCTTTTCAGAGTGAGTTTTTTCGAGTTGCCGTGCATTCATAATTATCATTAGAGTCATCGAGCTCTTTGTGAATCCTCTGCACCGTCCTCGGATTGGCACTCAGACACTCTGAAGTGTTCGTATTGGATCGTCTGGAGCGAATGCCAATCACACATTTCTGGCGGAGTGTATGCCGTCATGGTGTTCTTTTTCTCCCAGACCGTGTCCAAACAACCCTACTAAAGTGTGTAGTCTACAAAATCAAAAACAACGCACATGCGCGAAATTTAGAATATCAACTGGCGAAAATTTACCCATCGCACCCTGTACACACACAAATATATATATATATATATATATATATATATATATATATATATATATATATATATAAAAGTGAACATAGAAATCAACACTTAGAGGCGGCATTCTGTTTCATGCTATATGCAATCGTCAGGCCACGTGTGGTGTTATTTTTCTCGGCTATTTATATATATACGGATCAGTGGTGCATTGTGGGTAGTCTATTTTGGCGGTTATTTTACCGGAAATGGTTTATTTGTTTATTTATTTATTTAGGTTAAATTATTTTGCTTGTTTTTATTTTTTGTTTCTTATATATATATATATATATATATATATATATATATATATATATTCGTATAAACAGTAGCGGTCCGGGTACAATTTTCAGTAGTGGATGCGCACTGCTGATGTCCCAAATATAGGACGAAACGGGCGTCCAATGCTTTCTGCATTCTGTTGAGATTTCTTCTAGACTCTGTGAATTACTTAATTATGATTATCTCAAATCCTCCTAATAATTTCTATCACTTGTATATCTTAACTTGAACTGGCTTCTAGTGCTCTGAATGGATAGGCTTGGGAATAGAAGTTGTGGTTGATGAAGGCACAATCCTATGGATAAGGGAAACTCGAATTAGTTCCACCACGGAATTTGTGACGAGCGGCGCTGTGTCTACTCTAATTCTTTACGTTTTCTTCACCGAGGCCTGTTGGTAGAGTTCGTATGACACTTGCGTCGTATCGTAACGGCCCGGGTTCAATTCTCGGTAATGGATGCGCACTGCTGACGAGTCCTAAATATAAAAGAAAAAGGCCGTCCAGCGCTTTCTGAATTCTGTTGACGTTGCTTATAGACTTTAAAAAAATTACTTATTTATGATTATCTCAAATCATCCTAATAAATCCTATCATATGTATTAGGGTGGTGCAAAAATAATGTCGTTTTTGACGTTCAACTTTATGTGAGAAAACGACGTTATTTTTGCACCAACCCAATACATATAAATATAAACATTTTCCTCGCCGCTGGCGCATCACAGTGCAGTCATCAGGTGCTGATAGAAAGCTGGCCGTTGCATAATTTAAATATTGGCATTCATACCGTACTGTAATGATAGACATCCATTTACATATGGTTGTGGAGAAAAGAAACTAATAATAATTATAAAATATAGTTTCAAGGTATGCTATTGTTATAACTCACCACTAGCGATTATAATGATATATCTTCCATCGGCTAGTCGCTGTGACGTCTCTTGGAAATTCTCCTGACTGACTCCAACGGACTGATATTTACCTCGTCTCCCCACTGGGACGAGATGTGACACAAGGCCGGGTTATCTGCGAGGAAACCGAAAGCGTGCACTCGGGCCAAAGGTCAAAATTTACCCATCCCCCGCAACTGCTGTTACGGGCAAATTGCATTGTCTATTTTTCTTAACCGAGTCTCGGTCCGTTGATAGAGCCCCGACCGATTCGTACTCTACCCGAAGACAGTGAGCTTGACAATAGCGAGACAGACAGTAAACTGCCAGATTCCAACTGACTGGTATTTCCCGATCGCCCCACGACGGACTATATGCGACACAAGGTCAAGTTTAATGGGGGGAACCAGAGCGTTTGCATCCAGGCCACTGGTCAAATTTTAATATATATATGGTGTATAGAGACGTGATATGGCTTTCCTCTCTCTTTTCTACAAATATTTTCTTGGCAACTTCTCTGGTGCCCCGACTTCATGAATTTAAGCATGCTACTAGATTCGCATCTCGGTCCCACACTTTTACTATCGAAATAGTTAAACAGTAACCTCTCTTCTACTCCAAGAGCTTCTTCTCTCGCTCTTCCCAACAGTGCAACTCCCTTCCTCTTGCTTGCTTCCCTGATAACTATGATATATATATATATATGTGTGTGGAGACAGAGAAGGGCGTAGATTTAATTTCTCTGTTTTTATATGCTAAAATACAGTTCGGCATTGACGCACGTACAGATATGTATGTCAGTATGCGTATATGTGTATGTATCCGTATGTGGTCTGGGTATGTATGTATGCATGCCTCTCTGTGTGTATGTCTGAGTGTGTGTAGATTTCCGTAGACTTGTAAAACAATTATTAAATTTCGGAAAATGAATTTTGGCAGATATTCAACAGGAACATTTCGACTGCGGTCACAGGTAAAAAAAAATATATATTTTGATTCTTTGTAAATGATGGAATTCCCTGGAAACCATCCAACATAGGCCAACCAAAACAAGTTGCCACCATTGGTTTAAGATGTTGTTTTAAAAATTAATTTGAGAGCTTCTTTCAAAGGGATGAAACGTAGTCACACTTATTTTGGCCTTTTTATGGTGGAATGAATATCGACTTTTTTTTTTATTGCATTTCACCCCAAGCAAGGCAGGAGTGCCACTAGCACGCAAGAAGGTTACAGAGAGTGCGAACAAGAGTAAAGACATGTGTTCGAGGAAAGGATATAGAGAAGGACGGCGATCAAGGTCACGACATCAGAAGATATCGACTGACATTACATTTGAATATTTGATGACTATAACTGTCAGGGAAGCCAGTAAAAGAAAGTGAGTTCCATGGACGAGAAGTACGAGATAAGAAGCTGTTGGTGTAGAAGAGACAGCTACATTTAATCGTTTCGACAATGTAAAAGTGGGACCCAGATGCCAACCTAGTAGCACGCTTAAATTCGTGCAGTTTGGGAACCGGCGAAAGTAGCTCGTCGGAGTAGTTGCCGTTGGAATGAAAAATTGGAGAGCCGAGTTCGAATTCCAGACGGGTGGATCACATTCACTTCAGTTTCCCTTGGGAAAGGTATGAATCCATGTCTTCTCCTCCCGGCTAAGGGTTAAATAGCAGGACGGACTGGGTTCTATAGCAGTGGTTAGCAACTAGTCTACCGCAGAAAGAAACGTCAAGCTACTATGGGAAATTTTCTACTTAATCAGTCATAAATCGAAGTATATATATATATATATATATATATATATATATATATATATATATATATATATATATATATATAGTGAGAGAGACAGAGAGAGAGAGAGATTATCGCTCAAACAATTATCACGTATGGCACTTAACACACACACACACACACACACACACACACACACACATACATATATATATATATATATATATATATATATATATATATATATATATATATATATAATTCAGTACATCTCATTTCGCTGACAGCCAGATGATCAATTCGTTTGTTTTTACTCGTATCAAATTTTTGCAGGCTATTTGAATCCAGTTTGTAGGAATAGATTGTAAGAATTTTTCGAAGGTAATAATGATTTACTGATACGTGTTCTACTAATTAATCCACAGCTGGGGGATAAGAGGTTCTAAACGTGTTTGCGCGCAAGTGAATATAATGAACTCGAGAGGAATTAGAATTAGTCTCCCCAATCGCTAATACTGAGTAGTTATTTATTACGCCACACGCACATCCATGCTTACAGCATCTGGTATTCCCAAGAGCCCACACCTTCAAGTACCGACCAAGCTCGATGTTGCTTAACTTCGGTGATCGTACCGTACCTGATGTTTCAGCGTGATGCGGCCGTAAGCACAGTATTTGTAAAGGATCTAAAAAGATATCCCAGGGCACAAGAGAATCTTATTAATTAACTGATCTTTGACGAAACCCTTAAAAAATATTCTTTTCGCAGTCAATTAATACTAAAGACGTAACTTTAAATGCAATCTTATTCGTAGGTTTGAAAATAAATCTTTTAATCTACAATTGACACATATTTATTTCAATAAGTGCTGTCCTGGAAATAAATTAACATTTTTAACATGCAAATGATAATATTATGCCGATGCACATACTGCATTTCACCTTATTATCATAACTTATCCTAATTTTTACAAATCAAATGAAATTACCGACTTATTTCTATTGGTAATATACCCGATAATTCACATAATATATATAAGATATAGGAGGCTACAAGCCACACTTATGATGCAATAACGGCTTTTAAGAATTTGACAGGAATATCCCCATTTCATAGTTTTAACGCTGGGGATCCCAAGGCTCTATTCTGGGACCTACACTGATTCTCATCTTCATCAAGAATCTTCCTGTTGTTATCAAATCTCTCGCAGGCATCTACGCAGACGACACTTCCATTTACTTCTGTCACAATAGCAAATCCGATTGACATTACATTCTAATTTTTGAAGATTATAGTTATCAGGAAAGCAAGCAAGAGGAAGGGAGTTCCACTGTTGGGAAGAGCTAGAAAAGAAGCTGTTGGAGTAGAAGAGGCGGTTACGTTTAATTGTTTCAATAGTAAAAGGGTTGGACAAATCGCCAAACTAGTAGCATTCTCAAAATTCATGCCGTCGGCCACCAGTGAAAATAGCTCCTCAGAGCAGTTGCCATGAAAATATTTGTAGAAAAAGTAGAGAAAGCCATATCACGTTTGCGAGAAAGAGACTGGAATCGAGATGCCAGGTCAGGTCAGAACCGATCACATTGCATATCAGTCTTTGGATTTTGTCGAGAACCTCAAGATGAACAGCGGGTCACCTGACCATATATAGCAACAGTATTCCATGCAAGGACGAATGGTAGATTTGTAGATGTGAAGGATGGACTCAGGCGAGAAAAAACTTCTGGCGCAACACAAGGAACAACATTTCCTTGTGATAGATTTAACTGTGGATTCAATCTAGTTGTTCCATCTCAGGTCAGTGGAAAACGTGAGACCAAGAAGACGCAATGAGACGTCTGGTAAATCCAAATTCTTAAGACGATCTGGAACTCGTCAGGTTTACACAATTTTATCGCTTATGATCTTACCTTAATACGGCTACATCTCTGTTAATATCCCAATTTGTGAACGGGGATTCTGCTTGTAGCCAGCAAGTTTTAGCTACATGTATCTGATGGTAACACGAATTCTTTGTCGTAAAGAACGGTTGAAAAATCGGCCTTCATTGTGTCTACTTTTAAAGTAAAACCTATATATAGGCTTCACATATTTAGCAACTTAATTTACGTTTCCACATTTTGTTATTTCTCACAGTTTCTCCTCGTAACACCACTTCAATGCTTGACAAAGACAGATGTTATGTTTTATAATTTATCTTTTGATACACATCGAAAGGTTCAACTTGCCGTTATCAAGATTTTCTTCATCGTCATTGCTACCTGACGATCATTTATGCAATTTACAGTATTGTTTAACATTTTACACACTTTGAAGCTATTAAACATAGCCTTTTATCCGTCAGATAATCCTTAGGGTTATTTTCAAAGCGTCAAATCTGCAATGTGGCCATGAATTTGATATCGAAATACATCATATTTTGTACAGATGTCTACCGTTTCGTTAATTGTGCGCAGAATGAAACTGTTTTAATTTTAGCTGCGCAGATAGATGCCGTCATCTGAAAATAAACCTTTAGTTTCCAATAAGCATTTATCTTGTACAATGATAAAATGAAATATATTTAATAATATGAGGCGTAGAGTATTTTTTTAAATAACATATACATCTAATAAAATGACTTTCTCATTTAACTCTATGCGTCAGAAGAACATTTAGGTCTGAATAGTGTGTTGAAAAATAAACACACTTGAAACTATATATATTGAATTATTCAGAAAACATTTACACTGGAGATTATATCAGCCGACATTTTGAATAACACACAAAAAAGATAGTGAAGAAATATCCATAATAATAAAAATATTTACTTTAGAAAATAGTATAGTAAAGGAAAGCCAAAACATTGTATTGCAAACAATTTCGATAGCCAGAAAATATAGTAATGAAATTTTTTTTCGTATTTCAGTCGTGTATACAATCACTAATTTTCAAAAAAGGGCGCTGAGAAATTTTAGTACACAAATAATATTAGTTTGGTGCAAAAATAATGACGTAATAATGTCGTTTTTTGACGTATTTTTAACGTCAAAAAACGACATTATTACGTCATTATTTTTGCACCAACCTAATACTTACACACAGAATTTCAAATAAGAATCTAGGTTAGACCCAAACATGTATGAACCGGAATGTTCTATTATTCAAATTAAGGAAGAAGAAAACAATCTGGCTATACAGGATCTATCAAACATAAAAAGGGAATTACTTTTCAATCCCCCTGTATATATACAATAATGAACAACTTAATCTTGGACCTTCAGGCAGTACACGAATCATGAAGAATATATCGTTTGAAATATTGTTGTTAACTCTAACGGACTTGCAGGAATCGTTTGTAGAAAATGAAAGCATTCAAGTTCAGAAATTCAACAAAATGCGACTTAAATATGTGCTACTAGACGAATTATCCGGTGTTTCCCGGGTGCACATGGCTTCAACTGTATACCCGTACCCCTGTCTAGAAATGTGTATCTGCGTCCCCGCTTGCATGCATCATCCGTTGGTATACTGTCATACTCCTCATCTCCTCATTTTTTTACAGTATGTCCAAGGCTGTGATTGTTCTTAAAAAAATTCCATCGATAAAAATCTTCTTGTGAGGTCGTTACTAGGGGTTAAATTGTTTTAATGTTTTAGATATTCACAAAAAAATAGCATTGTTCACAAATCTAATAATCAAACAAAAGCAGTGATGAAGCGTCAGAGCTTGATTCAACTGCAAGTGAAAACGGATGATCTTTCCCCTCCTTCTTTGCACGTCTACTGTAAAGCTGGGGTTAATAAGAGGTTCTTCGCGAATTTTTCCCTTTTAACACTTCAATAATCCTTCTCAAACAATCTTTGCATCAAAGGTTGTTCGAATGCCAATTTAGGATGGAATCATTAAATAAACGATTGGCTAAACGGTACAAGTCGATTTCGGACCTAGTTTGTCGCAGATTTCATCTACTTAACTGAAATAATTTAAACCAAACATTCACGCAAGACAATTTGCGTGTAATATGTAATTTACATGGCAATTTCGAAAGCATCGGATGAAAAATCATGGAGTTATGTCCGAAAAGTAGGTTTTTTGAACAGTTTATCGTGGTTTGGCGGGGGGGGGGGAGCGAGGAGGACTAAAACCACACTGTCTCATTTTTTGCATGATGCCATTTTTTGCGACATGTTTCAAGAAAATCGGACAAAAAATGAGGACGGTATTTAAGTTTTTACTTTATGTAGTACAAACCCCCCCCCCGATTTTCACAGATTTTTGCAAGTTTTTTTTTTTTCGAAGCTAATGTCGCATGCAAAACTATCAAGCATTCTACATAAACCTGGTAACATGAGCTGATGTTTTGCATTAGGTGCAAAGAACATCAGGCCATCCAGTAAAAGTTTTGTTGGCGTGTAACTTTGCCTTGGTTTTTGCAAAAATTCGTATCCACCTTCAGTTTTATCGATTTTTCTACGAAACCATTATTGAATTAAGTAGATCACGTGACCATAGAGGAAACGCATATATCGGAATTAGTTTGTCTTCTAACTGATCGCTATTTCTACTCTATCCTCTTACTACACGGACTGCTATTCTCTACTCTATTCACTATACTATTCTCTATACTGATCACTACACGGGTCACTATTCAGTGGTTATTATTAGAGCGAGTATGATGGAGCAATTACTATTAGTGCGAATGATATTCAAAGGCGTCTGACACCAGTATTGTTCAACGGCGTTACTATAATTGTATCTGCGATTCCAAAATTTCTACTGAAACGAGCATCACGAAAGTGACAACGTAAAAGTTGCAGCGAGTGTTCATTGACATCATAAAAAACACACACACACACATACATACATATATATATATATATATATATATATATATACACAAATTTCAGTGGCAAGTTCATGACACCAACACAACATAAAATACCAATAGAAACACATGTCCAAAAGGTCACCGTTGTGCCTCAACACAGCAACTGATAACAAATGTTCAAAATGTCTCTCTCTCGTTTCTACACACGTAGGCACCCGTCGGATCAATGACTGGCAAACCCTTTCAAATATTCCCACACGGTGTCAAATACCTTTTCATGCTGCTATGACACGTCGATGAAGCGTCTCTGTATTATCAATGTCTCATATACCAATTGTTTTAGGTGCCCTCAAAATCCAAAACATTGAGGTTGGGGAATGTGCAGGCCATGAAACAGGTAATCACCTAATTATCCATCTTTCATGGTAGATATAGGCCAGTGCATCTCGAACAATGTGAATAATATGTGCTGTATCCCCGTCATCTACAGTCACATGCCTCTTTGTATAACAGGGACACATCCTCTAACAGGTCTCGAAGTTTGTACGAAATAAAGTCCTGTTGACAGCAACTGTAAGACGTGCTAGGGGAACATATGGACCTACCAGACAGTCCCCTACAATTACAACCCACACATTATCCATAAACTGATTCTGGTGTCTAGCTTGTATTGTAACATTGGCATTCCGATAGTACCACAGATGTTGGTTGTTTAAATTTGTTATTCCATCTCTTCTAAATGTTGCTTCATCCGTAAACATCATGGAAGATACAAAAAACGGATCGACAGTTTGTGCAATAACCATCGACAAAAGTTCTCCCGTGGTGAGTGATCAGAGTGCGAAAGACCCTGCACACGTTGGAAATGATACGGTTACAGGAGCTGCTTTTGAAGTACCCTCATTGTACGACATGCTTGTGCAACTTGTACTGATACCCGGATCGTCTCCGACAGTCTGTGTTCTTCGTGGTCAGGCGTACAAGCGAATCTCATTCTTCATCCATCCTTAGTTTGTTGTCTCACGAATCATGTCTCAACAACGAGACCATAAACAGCATCAGAAGTTGGAAGACTCGGCTGCATTATATAAAAACCAGGAAATGTATATTATGTGATTGTAAAACGAAAGACTTCTCAGTTCACAAACTACTGCACACGTTAAACGTTGAATACAGACTAACTACAAATGTACAGTAATGACAAATGTACACTAATTACACAAATGACCTTCTCTACATGGCAACAAAACGCTTTCTTCCTTAACATCTCTTTAAACGTAATAAATCAAAAAGGAAGGAACTGCGAACGTATGAACTTTTGTCCTTGTTTTGGTGTGAGTATCCCGACCCTCAATTTTTGTAAAAGTATTTTGGATACACCCTGTTGGCTACTGGCGTTTGTTTACATCCGTAAACAATACGTTAGAATTTCCCTTCTCTCTGCCGTACGCCGATAGCTTAGGGGAAGGATCTAAGATTAATGCCAAATCGGTAGGGTTTCGATTCCGGCATGAAGTGATCGAATGTCTAGCCACACTTTCCCATCTGCGTGATATATATAATGAAACATGCTAACCCTAACGAGAAATATGCATATTATATATATATATATATATATAATGCATCTTTCATTAAAAACAACAGACAAGGTACTACGGATAAGCTTTTTATTTAATTTTTCTTGTGTTCTAACAAGAGCTTTCTTTTTTGGACAAAGGGTGTGTAAGAACTGTCCAAATGTTTTGTATTTCCGAGCGCTTTCGGCTATACCTTTAGCCATTATCAAGAATGATTCGATTTTTCAGCTTAATTGAGTGTTTGCCTCATGTGTATGTCTTAGTGTGTGGTAGGGATGTTTTTAAATTTTTTATTGTTACACCTATCTGATCACAGCTCCATTAGAACCCATTTAAACACACACACAAATTTACCCGACTCCATTAGGAATATACTAGTAGAAAACACAAATATCTTAACTGCATCCACCTGCAAAAAAAGACTAAAAATAATGGAAGCATTAGTAAGAAAAAAGAAAAAAGCCAACTGTTAACAATATTAACTACGAACAAAGCCACAATGTGCTAACCGTATTCGGAAATTAAAAAACACCCCTACCACACACTAAGGCATACAGGTGTTACCATCCCGTGTCAGAGTGGACCTGGGAACACCATCTATTAAGAGATGGTTCCATGCCCCTCATAGCCTCCTTATTAGAGGCCTTGCTGTTGGACATAGTTTATCGTCTTACCCAGGACACTGATGTTGTTTAATGTCTTACTCAATACGCTTGTGTTTTCTATAATGTTTTTTTCTTGAAATTCCATGAGGTTTCGTCTATGTATTCCTTTTGAGAAGTATTACAGTAAATTCCTCCTTCAACTTATTTTTTTTTTTTTTTATTACTTAAAGTCTTTAATTGTTTCAGAAGAAATTTTATGTTGAGCTTGAGATAATTTTTTTCAGTTTTCGTTGTGATAGAGTTCGTGGGTTGAACAATAAATTTTGATTAGTTGAATTTGTCAAAGAAGATTCGCTTTTCTATTTCGAAATGTTTTTATGGGCCTTTTGTTTCGCGCTGAATAAGAAATAATTAGAGCATTGGAGGAGCTTAAAGTATTTTCAATGTATTTCCCATGTGCGTGAAAATATTGTGGACTATAAATTCTGAGTGCTCGGAAATTAAATTTGATAATTATTCCAGGTTTTATTTTCGTGCTATGGTGAGAATAAAAGTTTGAGATCACTGCCATTATGACAGTGAAAAAATGTTTCGTGTTCATTACAAATCAAGTAATAAAGCTATCTCTTTTTTCCTAACATTTTACTTTATATATCAAAATTAAGGTTTAGTAGTAATATTAGCATTTAATATCAACATTTCACATAAAAAAATATCGGGAAAATTTCCTATCATCCTTTTTTTATAAATGACTAACAGCATGACACGGCGCTGCCCTTGCTTGATTCAAAAAGTCGCTATCACTTGACTTAAAATATTTTTGCCCTTCCTTGCCTTTAAACGAGTGCCCTTTGCCGTGCTGATGTTGCTACATGCCTTACTTCTTGCCTATCTCACACTGCGAATTTTTTCTAAGCTCTATACTAAACATTAAATCTGTTACGAAAAAAGAACTAAACAAAATGAACGCAAAAAGATCAGCTTTAAAAAAGGTCTCGTAACTAGAAAAACCGAATGAAAAAAGAATGTTAACAATACTTTTTGACACCCAACCCAGTTCTGCGGAATCAGAATCAACGTTGAGTTTGAGCAAGCGAATGAGCCAATTGTAGTAAAGTGCCATGCAGATTTAAAATTTTTCCCACTTGTGACGAATGCAGCTATCGATTTTTTTTTGCATGCTAGCATGCTAGTTAACATCCGTGTTAGTCAGCTGCTGGCTCTCACACTGGCCAATAGAATCTTTCTGCCTATTCGTGGCAGACAACTATAGACTCTCATTCTGGCCAGTAGAAAATGGCTGCAGACGACATGAAAACTACCGTAGAAGCATGAAAAATCGATTATTCCCACTATCGATGCGAGTTGGGAAATGCAACGTCGGTGTTGGCCTTTCCCGCTAACTTTGTGCATGTAAATTTTGGCGCAAATCTAACGGAAATTGCGGCCGTGCATTCGTTACACACATACACACACACACACACACACACACACACACACACACCTGCCTTTTATAGATAGAGATTTTACCACAAGGAAGAGTGAATGCCACTAGTACGCAGGGATTTACAGGGAATGAAGGTGAGAGAGAAGACTGAGTATAGGGTGGATTGAGGAAAGGACAAAAGATGAACAAGATTCAACGAGATGGCGATTGATGTTGCATTTCAATTTTTCAACATTGTAGTTATCAAGGAAGCAAGTAAATGGAAGCGAGTTTCACAAGCGGGAAGTGCGTGATAAGAAACTGTTGGAGTAGAAGTGGCGACTGCATCCAGCCTTTTCAACAGTAAACGGATGGGACCTAAAAGCCAATGTAGTCGTGGTACCAGAGCAGTTGCTATGAAAATATTTGTAGAAAAGATAGAGAAAGGCCACGCCACGTTGTGGAGGTGAGAATGAGATTGAAGTCGAGATGCCTGTTCAGGATCAATTACATTACAGATACGTCTTTGTATTTTGTCAAAAAACTCCAGATAGCTAGCCGATACTTTTACGTTTTGGTTGGTTAATACCAATTTTACTGTGAAACCCTTGATTCGTCTCGTTAAATCTAATACGGTGCGATAATTTTACGACGGATCAATCTATTACTTAATAATAATGGAAAACCCATCCCGTAATTCCACGAGGACACAAGGGGGTTACAGGGTGTGGAAGAATTAGGAACAGAAACAATAATTACGAGCAGAAAGAGAAGAGATTAATCAGGGGTAGAGTAGATAACGATTAATATTGCATTTCAATTTTTTCAGCCTAAATTTGGCTGGAAAGCATGAAACCGGTAGAGAGTTCCACAAGCGAGAAGTGCGAGAGAGGAAACAGAATTTACGTTTACATCTTGCTAGCTCAACCATAAATTGATGAGATCTCAACGCCAACTTAGTGCTGAGCTTAAATTCAAAAAACTCTAGGTCCTATAGGAAAGAGCTCATCGGAACAATTACCATGAAAGTATTTATAGGAAAGACACAGAGAGGCAACCTTAAGGCGGCGGGAAAGGGACTAAAGCTGAGATGCCAGATCAAGACCAATAATATTGCTGATTCTTCTTTGGATCTTATCAAGAAGCTCAAGGTAAAGAGCAGAGGCACTGGACCATATGTAGCAGCAAATTGTCCACTAGAAACTTACATTAATAACTAAGATGTGTGTGTGTGTGTGTATGATTTTAAAATAGATTTGGTTTCGATCATATTTCTAAATCTTAGCTTCAGGAATGACTCATATTAAGATAAATAGATTTTTTCTGTTAATTTTAAATAATATTCACTTTTCTTCTTAAACTGTTGTTTTACTAATTTTTAAATTATTATTTTTTTTTAATACAAGAGAATGTTTAAAATTTATTGGCCTGACCCCTTTTCCAAAATCTGAACAAATTATCAAATATCAGGTTTTAAGAAGCCAGGTGTTCTTTGTAAGTTAGAGAAATTTTCAGCGCCCTACGCGCATTTTACAAATTTCCTGAAAATATTCGTTTACCTATTCATTGTAAAAATTATCTCACGAGTATTTGTCACTACATATATACAGGGTGAACCAAAAGTAGATGGATAGTAAGAATAAGAGGTAAGCTTCTGTGTGCTTATGATGTAATGGATAACGACTCGGGATTGTTAATCAGAGAGCCGAGTTCAATCCTAGACGGTTTCTTTATAGTCCCTTACGCGCAAATACTCTTGAGAAAATATTGATCCAATTCTTCTCCCCCACCCCGTATTGAATTAATTAGTAGGATTTGTATCAATAAGTCATTATTATTTTCAATAACCTACAAAAAGTTGATGAGCTATAAAAAAAAAAAAAAAAAAAAAGCAACCAATATAATTGTTTTCTGACGTCATTCTTCTGTGAAAGTCTGGTAATTTTCTGTTTTAAAATGGAGAGACATTTCTAAACAAAACTAGAGATGAGAAAAAAAACATTTTCATATTGGAGATTGATTGAAAACATTCTCGCACGTTTGGATCTAAATTGAAGACCTTAGCATTTTTCGATCTCTCAAGTCAAACGTCGCGACCCTCTACAACGGGAATAACTTGTATTTCCTTAGGACTAATTGTGTATTGATAGAAAACTGACCGGTTTTCCCAACAAAAATGAAATCAAATATAATAAAACATTATTTGTCATAATTTTGGATGTTATTTAATAATTTATTGTTTGCATAGTTAAACTGAAGTTTTCTCTTTAGTCACGGCTTGCTCCGAATTTGAAGAGAAAAAAAATGTAATTTTTCATCAATAAATATGGCAGCCATCTATAGAAACCACAGAACCTATTGCAGTCTATTGTTAAATGGAATAATTTTTAAACGGTGATAATAAATTACTACCTACCATGACTCAGATTTCAACTGCATTAGCAACTGTATAATTGGTTACCTTTACATTAATAATGCTTGTTTCTATGTAGGGTGGCTGGCTGGCCGCTGTTGCTAACGCCTCCTCAAACACATTTGTCTTTCTTCAACACCTACTGAACCAAACTATGGTTTATACTGCAACTGTGCTGAGTAGACCTTAGTTATTTTTCTTTTTAACAGAGCGCATAATTTGGTATGATCAGTATTTGAATATGTCCAATACGCAGAAAACCTCGATCATGATAACTTATTTCGTGTTCGGGTAACAGAGCAATGACACCGTTTAAACATTTAATTCCATGAAATTACAGAATGATGATTTCAAGGGACTAACAATTTAGTAATAATTATGGAAAATACTCAGGGGAATAAACCGAATGGTCGATAAAACATAAGAAAAGAAACCGGTTAAAAATTATGTTTTTAAAATAATATATAACATGAACATTTCTAAGTAAAATAGAACCAAGTATTAATTAACCAAGATTCAGTAAAACTGAGCAGCACCAAGTTTCTTCGTCCTATCCACTTCCTGCTGATAGGAGGAAGACATGATTAATGTCGTTTCAGAATTTCAGAGTCCTGAGAAATGGAATTCAGAGGTTTGTTTACATTATACTATCTGTCCAAGACATATATGTTCTTACAAATTATTCCCGAGAAAGAAAAGGCTTTTTTTTTGTTGTTAATTTCCTAATATAGACATTTATTTGTATTGTTGCTGCCATCACTTCAAAAACAGACAGATATCTAAAAGACAAATGCGAAGGGTATGAGTTTATTGACAGATTTTGTAAGATTAAGACCATTGTGGTGGAGAAATCAGATATATCAATATCATTTTTTATTTTTGTAGGGGAATCGTCTATATAAGCGAGAACTCGCCAGGGCCAAAAACAGACGGACACGAACCATCAAAGAAATCGGCTATAGGAGAAGCCTGGGATGTCTCGTAAGACAGCCGTCACTAAAAAGCAGAGCCGAAAATACAAACACAGGCATGATATGAGAATTGAATGAGGGTCGACTGGCTGGTTATTGATTTGAAAAATTGAGGGATAGTCGACTGGCTGGTTATTAACTTACCGTTTGCGGCTAAGTTTCTCAAATCATCATCTTGCAATAGATAACTTGATTTTACAGTAGATAATAAAGACATTTTATTCAACCAGCATTTCTTTATCTGTCTATAGTTCTGAGATGAAGTATTATGTAAACTATTTAAATTATTGTTAGGGAACCTTACCCATAATAACATAATGGACTATTGCATACGTAATAAATACTAGGCCTTAAGAGGAATCAGGGGGTGCAGTCTGAAGTCGGGCGACCGGCTGATCGGTTGAACTCTCTCCCTTCGGGCGGGGAGGAACCCGAACGAGGCTACGCCGAAGGACGGAGTCTCTTTCGGGGAGGTAAACCGACACTGAACCCGTTTATACGGGTTCAAAGAGCATATTTTTGGCCGAGCCCACGGTCTCGGAGATCCCACGGTCTCGGAGATCCCACGGTCTCGGAGATCCCACGGTCTCGGAGATCCCACGGGCTCGGAGATCCCACGGCCTCGGAGATCCCACATTAAACCGGCCTTGTGCCACATGATGCCCTCGTAGGGGGTGAATAAATACCGTTCCGTCTGAAGTCTAGAGTTCAGTCTGAAGTCTGGAGGGAAGTCCGTCAGAAGTCTGTCAGTCAGCCAGAGCGAGCGAGTCAGTCAGTCGAGTCAGAGGCAGTCCGAAACAGAGTCGCGTTCAGACAATTACTGCTAAACCTGATTGTTCGTACTAACACTTTTCTCCCTCTCTGTATATATTCCTGTTTGTAATATATCTGTGTTATTCCATATCCGTGTTCGAGTTCTTCTTTATTGGTTCTACCTTGGACTATCACCGTGGTACAAGGAACCGGACCATAACAATTATTCGGACTATTGTCCCCATCTTTGTCGCCATGTTTATCACAACCTCTCGGCCGTTGTACGCTCCGGCCTTCTTCAGGTGGTTGGAATTTCGAACTGAACCCTTTATTTCCTTCACTGGCGTAGACTGTTCTAGTTCTACGTGCCATTTCTAATAGATGTCATTTATCTCCTCTTAATCCCCCTCTAAAAGCCACTAGCTTAACGAGTTATTGAAATCATACTCTTTGGGTCCTGTCACTGGATCTAATTAACGCCTTTATCCACTGTGTCCTGTGTCCTTGAGAACAGTCTACCCCAGTGAGCGAAACAAATATTTTAGTTCGACATTCCAACCACCTGAAGAAGGCCGGAGCGTACAACGGCCGAAACGTCGTGATAAACATGGCGACAAAGATGTGGACAATAGTCCGAATAATGTAAATAGTGTAGCTTTTCAATATACTCAGTATTTCTGTAGGTAGAATTAACTTCATATTTCAGCCTGATTCCGAATTTGCCCTTCGGCCCAACGAGACAAAAGTTACCATGGCCGTAATTTGAGAATTATTCATTCTTAACTACGGTACACAAGATACTTTGAGGGGTCTACACTACACTGCACCGTCAATCCCAATATCGAAAGATTTTGGTAAACCCGAATCAACTCTATCGTGACGACACACCGGCTTCAGTTGAGGAGGGAAAAGATAACCCATAAAGTCGGTATTACTCAACAATGCTGGCGGAGGTAGCGTTTGATTGAGAAGGCGGAGTGAAAGAAAGACGGGAATAAAGGTTGTATGTGAAGCGCAAAATGGATGATAGGCTTACATTCGACGTCTTTCAAACAATTTCGTCTATCCGACAAGTCTAAACAAGCACTTTCAAGCACTTTTCAACTTCCTGCACGCTGGAATATTCTCCTTACACAGATATAAGACATCTTCTTAAATCGACCACAGTGAGGTTCAAACTTGGGACTCATGCCTAGAACGCTACGGTTCTAATTATTTGTCCACGAAAACATTTTCTTCAACAACTGAACTATAATCCAGCGAAAATATACATAGTATAGATAGGTTAACTTTTGCGTATCAATTTCAAATTTAATTTAACCCTAGAAAATTAACCATCAATTAAAGTTACACCACTACTAACCATGGGTATATCATACCCGATTTTGAAAATATCAAAAGAAAAATATTAAATATAAATCTTTATTTGAAATATTAGGTTGGTGCAAAAATAATGTCGTTTTCTCACATAGTAACATATGTGAGAAAACGACATTATTTTTGCACCAACATAATATTTTACATGCAGGCACTTCAAACTTTGTACTTTGAGTTGACATTAATAGGAAATGAAAAATATATTATTTAGCTAAGAAAGTCAGGTACTGAAAATTGTAATTAAAAATAGGTAAATTTGCGCTGGGTACTATAGACCCATGGTTAGTGTTCTAGGGTTAAATGAGTTTGCATAAAACAGTTAAAAATTTAGAAATATATTAGCATACGAAATCACATTCCTTTACACAGTTTTCCTACGCAACATTATCTTTGAAAAATCTGTGGATGCTGCAACATTCTGTTACCGAAATTGTTCAGTATGCCTAAACAATTTCGCAGTGGTTTATTTTATATACTGCATATTATGACTTTTTTGTTTAATGGAAAAATATCGAAAATGTCAGCATAGTTTTTACTTCTCTTTAAAGCTTCCTTACTTTTGTTTAATTCTAAACTATGATCTATATTCACAGGGCAGAAACTGACTTTATTTTTAGGGCAGAAACTTGGTTTGTTTGCATAACTAATCGATCTTAAAATAGCCCCAATATAATTACGTATGAAGAAAAATATACGGAAAAAAACAAACAAAAATCCTTATATGCAATTATGCTGTTTTAATGTTAATATAATGTCAACGTCGGACGTTTCGGTCTAATAAACCATCTTCAGGACATATTCATAAAATATAATTAACATTATCAATTCAACATGACAAAGACGATGGACATAAGAACAAGACTTATCCAAACAGATAACTGAAAGTTTTATATGATCAGCGTTCCGTTTAAACATGGTCACGTTGTCGCCTCGGAAATTTAAACAATGCTTTAGTTGTACACACAACTAAAGCAGATCATAATTTCGATTTTGATTCTGTGAAGATTTTAAAATATTTTCATAATAAAAATCTTAGGAGGATTTATGAAGCAGGCATAATATCCATCTCACGCACGGTGAATACTAGACCTGGCTTCTTTAGTATTTCCCCTTTTCTAGCGAGATTAATGCTCGACAGGCGTACATATAAATTTTAGATCAAAATAGAATTCTTTTCATTTTTCATTTTTCATTTAAAATACTCAAATTTTAGGAATACGTTTTCACAGCGTCGCCCACGTGACGACAACGTGACCATGTTTAAACGGGACGCTGATCATTTACCCCTCCCCTTTATTGGCCTTGTGCCACAATTTGTACTTTTTGTTCAAATAAATACCAGTCTTGTTCTTATGTCCATCGTCTTTGTCATGTTAAATTGATAATGTTAATTATATTTTATGAATATGTCCTGAAGATGGTTTATTAGACCGAAACGTCCGACGTTGACATTATATTAACATTAAAACAGCATAATTGCATGTAAGGATTTTTGTTTGTTTTTTCCGTATATTTTTTCTTCATACTGTCGGATCTATATCCATATATTTGCTTACATAATTACGTATGTATGAAGATCATAAAAGACCACATAAGAGTAAACGGGAAAACACAATTATGTTTTGAAATCTAAATTTTAAAGCTGAATATGTAAATGAAATTATCCCCATAAAGCAAGAGATTTTTAAGTTGGCCAAAATATACGACATATGCTGTAGATAAGAATGATAAAATTGTATATATTTATTAGTTATAAAGTTAGAAAAGTAACTTTGATGAATATTTATCTCTAGATTAAGCAAAAAATAAGAAGTAAAAAGGCGTATTTTCTATTGCTTTCCGTGTACAGGATTTTTTATAAAGTCTCTGTGCTGTTAGGTTGGTGCAAAAATAATGACGGTTTTTGACGTATTTTTTTACGTCAAAACCGTCATTATTTTTGCACCAACCTAATATTTATATGCATTTGTACATGATAGAACTAATGCATAAAAATGATTATAATGTTACTTTTAATTAATTTTCTTGTTCTACGGATGTATTTAGAATTGTACACGGACATTAAACCCTTCCTGTATTTTCACAAATACTGTGGTTCCATCCCCTCAAACAATAGTTCTTGCAACTAAGAGGGCGAGGATTAATTTTTGGTGTTTGAAGCTTTCTCATAATGGATAAACTATTGGGTTGGTGCAAAAATAATGTCGTTTTCTCACATTGTAACATATGTGAGAAAACGACATTATTTTTGCACCGACCTAATAGCTTGAAAATGTTTCTTTAGTCCAATGGTTCCCTCTAGTTAACACTTAAACTGCGTCCTGTGTTGGAATTTTTGGGTGCTAGTGATCCAGCCAAAATGAGCTGACTCATTGTATAGTTCACCAATAGAAGGGTTAACCAATCAGAAGGCTCAAAATATTCAATGCGACGTGTATAAAGGCGGCCATGTTTCCCCCCCCCCGAATACTCACGGCCAGCCTTTGATATATCAAAGACTGAAGTATTACGGAATAACTGCTGTTGCTGGTATTGGCGATATAGTCAGTCAGTAGAGTGTCTGACTCGAGAGTATTAATCTTTAACGTTGTTTCATTGAACAGATTACGTACTGTGCTGTATTCTATATTCATGAACTATGGTGAACATGTTTTACAATTATCACTTGATGTTTCAATGGAAATCAGAAGATATATCATCATGATTATGATTCTTTTCAACAATAAGGGAACCATTCGTTTAGAATGCAAGCAGTTTAAATGACTAATTTGCAACTCTAGGATTCACGAAGTTAGAGCACCGGAGGTTACGCCATTTTCTGCAGTATTTTTCTGCAACTGAAGCTGGAAGAACAAGACAAAGACAATGATATGTATAATGCCTGAAGAGAAAAGAGGCGAGAAATTTTCAAAACTTAGTGCAAAGTTCCACGGTATACTTCAAGGATCCGTCGGAACGCGCTTGCATACGAGCATAAGCATCGTCATCATCTATCCTTATTCCTTTTCTCCCATCTGGTGGCGGTGACGGAGATGTCTGTGAAGGCCCAACATACTACTGAAGAATCGGGAGCAGGATCCACAGAGGAATGTGGGTGGTGGACGCAGCTGGACCAGTCGAGCCCTCCTGACAGCACGTTGGAGATCCTCTTCACGTTGACAGGTGGGAACGAATATCTCGACCACCCACCTCGGATGGTCCTATGCCAGGGAGATCGAATTGCAGCAACGCTTTCCCAGGTTCCACACTTGATGTTGGTCTGTACCAAGGGGGAGGTCTTCAACTGATACTTCAAGCGTCGTTTTGGGTCTGGGCGTATTCTTTTGCCGCTGGCGCGTTCTCCAAACTGGATGATTCGTGTGAGTCGAGTAGGACGTATTATGGACACGTGACACCCCCAGTGGAGACGATGTTGACGGATGGTAGTTTCGATGCTTGGGAGAGGTCCGACTGAGAACCTTGTTGTTGGTGATGCGGTCTTCAAAACTGATACGAAGGATTCTTTGGAGCTTCCTTTGCTGGAACCGCTCCAGGCCTTTGATCTCCCGAAGATGCAAAGTTCAGGTCTCGTAAGCGTGCAGAATGGTGAAAAGAGCCACAACCCGGAAGACCATGATTTTGTTTAATGATGAAGCCGTGATTGCTGAAGACCCGATGCTAGTGATTTCCGTACACAGTATGTGCCGTTTTCATCCTGTTGTCACGGTTTCTCTCGCAGGTGAAAGCACTCCAGATGATGCTGCCAAGGTAGGGAATTTCATCGAGGACTTCTACACTTCAAGGAGTACTATACTGTTAAAAGGTATTAAATTCAGGAGTATGAAATAAGTTCTTATTTTAGTATAGAATTAAAGTGAAAATAAACATAAAACTGCCCTTAAAAATAGATTATCTCGTTTTGTGAATCGTTCAGCATGCATGTCCGTGGAACCTTTTTCCAACCTTTAAAGAGCTAGGGAAGACGCATTTTTCTCTGAGTTTTATGTATTATGATCCAATCCAGGTGGCATCCCGCCAGGTAATAACAATTCCAGCAATGATGGCTATCGGTTGTTCCACAATTCTACTTATGAGCGAGATGCTACTTGTGTGGAACTTTCTCCTCGCCTTAGATTCTGTTTAAAAACGGTAAAATAATTTTGACAGTCGACCAGAGTATAAATATCCAATGTTCTGAGATATAGGTATTTTCAATATTCGGTCTTTTTTTTTTTTGTTTTGATTTGTTTTGCTATTTTTCATCAAGTTTTCTACAGATCTATTTCTCAGTCACCAAATTTGGAAAATATCGGGTGAAGTCATAGCTTCAAACCTGAAACCGGATACTAAGTTCTGCGATACACTGTTTGGAATTTATTGTCCACAATATCTGCTGGTGAACGGATCTGTTATCTCTAGTTTTAGTCCAGTTGGTAGTTCTCATTATACACATATCCTATTCCGAACTTATATTTATTACTACTAGTAGCACTATAAGTAGTCTACTAATTAGTCAAAAGAATGTAGTGATAAATAAGTTAACTGAAAACAAGATATGGTAGTATAACAGTTAGAAATTCATTAGGCTTTCAGCTGTGTAAGTTTATCTCTGTTGGATCGGCGTCGTTAATAGATATAAAAAGGTTATTTGGTGTATGATACAAGTTTCTGGCCCTTTCTTTTTTTGTTCTGATTCATTGGAATTCATTTTAAAATCAAAAGAATACAAACCGAAATAGTGCAATAAATAAAGACGATTCTAACCGGTAAAAGAAATTTTGTAAGAATTTCATTTATTTTTTTCTTTGTGTTAATCTTTCTTGCTTTCCATTATTTTTATTATGTGACATTCAATCATACGGAAGATTCGTTTCAGAGCCGAAAAAAGAAAATGCACAAATATTTTCCATCTGCACCATTTACTTCTTACTTTTTTTGGGTCTATCTCAACAGAAGAACTTCAATATCTGGCAATGTTCTCTTCTTGACAACCCTTCCTTGCACTCATTATTGAGCCTTTATTTTATTCTTTTATTAAGCCTTTTCTTTCAATTCATACATTATATATATATATATATATATATATATATATATATATATATATATATATATTGAACAATAAAAAAATATTAAAAATTTAAAATCCTCAGACACACTGGGTTGTAGATTAATATTCTTTCGTTTTTTTATTATTATTCCATTTAGATTCCTCGACTAGTTTCGGCCGAAATGGCCATCATCGGGAGGAGAAATATTTCTGCTTGCTGCTAGCACTAAACTACAGAAATGAATGTCTTGATGGAGAAAATGAACTTTTGTCTGTAGTTTTCATTTGTTTTTTTATTTTTTTATCTTTTTAACATGAATCTTTTAACATTCCTTGTGTTGGTCAAACAGTCACTTTTAAGTTGTTATTTGAGATAAGAGCTGGATGACAGTTTTATTGGACTTGGTGAGGGGATGTGTTTAGTGTTTGTGTGTGTGTTATTTGGTTCTTAGGGAGTGAGTGAGTATGATATGTGTAAGCGTGTGTATTGCTGTGGGTGTGTGTTATCATTTGGCTCATTAGGGAGTGAGTGTGTATGATGTGTGTAAGTGTGTATATTCGTGTGGGTGAGTGTATAAGTGTGAGGCCTCCACACCTCCGTAAGCCTGTCTGTCTTGTGTGGGTGAGAAATGTGGGTAGTTTTTTTTTATTTGTTGAGTTATATCTATATATTGTTAAATTTGTGATTTAGTCCGGCTGGATATTTTGTTTTTAGACGTTGTATCCACTTATTTTCATGCGACTCTAAAATCTTTCTAATGTTATCTGCTCTGAACTTTTCTATTCTCTCAATTATAGTGAATTTGGCATGGGTTTTGAAATCGTGTTTGGAAATGTTCTACAGGTAACAATTTTTCATGGGGAGTCGACTTAATTCGTTTACGATAATTGTTAATTCTGTAGTGAAAGGGCCATTCAGATTTTCCTACATATTGTTTCTGGCATGAATATTGTAGCATATGATGGAGCTGCTATGGTGCCCATGGCACAACCTCTTATTTGAAGGTAGTGTGCTCCATTGAAGTTGAAAGTATTCAATGTAAGGACATGCTCCATGAGTTTTATGATGACTTCTGTGAGGGGGTCTTGTTTTCTTCTTTTAGTAAGTGCTTCCTGAAGGGCGGTTAGCCCTTCGATGTTTTTAATGTTTGAATAGAGTGACCTAACGTCCATAGTCACTAGAGTAGCTTTCTCTGGTACTGCTTGTATGTGATTAATTTTGTTCAGTAGATCTGTTGTGTCTCTGATGTATGATTTTACTTCCTTAGCTAGCGGTTGTATGTAATGATCTATGTATTTGGAAATTTTTGTCGTGTGGCAGTTGAACGATGAAATAACCGGCCTTCCTGGGTTGTTGCTTTTGTGTATTTTAGGAAGGAGATAGAAACGAGCAGGTGTAATGTTTGTGGGTGTAAGTGCTGTGTATGTTTCCTTGTCGATTAGATTGTTGCGAAGCATTATGTTTAGTGAGCTAGTTAATTCTTTTTGGTGTTCTGGAAGGGGATCTGTAGGTATGCTTTTATAGGTTTCTTTGTCGGCTAGCTGTTTGTTGGCCTCTTTAATGTATTCTTCGATTCCCCAGATCACTGTCGCACCCCCTTTGTCAGCCTGTGTTATGATTAGGTCATCACTATGTGTCAGCGTGTCGAGGGCTATACGTTCCCCTTCAGTAATATTGTCACGTGGCAGCTTACATGCTGTTGTTTTCTTTATGTCATTTGCTACGGCTAGTTCAAATGTCTGTATAGTCATGTCTGTGTTTTTGGGGGTGTAGGTAGTGTCCTTCTCTTTTAATGTCTCAAGTATGGAAGGTGTATTATCATTTTCCCCGTAGTGGGCTTTTAACCGTATTCTTCTGAAGAAGGATTTCAGGTCCTTTGCCATGGTGTCTTTATCAAACATATTTATTTAAAAAATATGATTCCAACACGCTACATAAGAGTTCTCATGTTTCAAAACAAATTATTAACACCCTGCGCCCCGTCTTTATATGAACAATCGCGCTGGCCGTTACTATGGAAATTTTCATTTCAATAATGAATCTACTATTAAAACACGTAAATTTCAGAAATAAGTTATTTCAAAAAACAAATTTCGTTTGAAGATGGAACAGAGCTTAATTTAATTCAAATAATTATATTGAAGTTTTCGGCTCTTGTTTTGAAACATGCGAACTCTTATGTAGTGTGTTGGAATTATATTTTTAAATAAATAATTATATTTAAGCTCTAATTTTGTATCGAGCACTATTTTTTTAAAATAATAAAAAAATATACTAAAGAACTTTGCATTGTTTCCCTAACCAGTTCTTTCCTATTTTCTATATATTTTCATATATATATATATATATATATATATATATATATATATATATATATATATATATATAGGTAACTATGCTCGTTTCGAAAAACCATCGAATTTTTGATTTGCTAATAATCAAATCAATCCCGAGGAAAAAAAGTTTTAAAAAAAAAGAAAGGGCTAGAAACATGAAAGTCTGTCGAAAAAAATCGCACAGATACAGGTTCAAAGCCCAAAGAAAAAACCCCGACACGAGTAAACAACTAACTCACAAAAGAGCTCAATACAACCGTAGAGCAGACCTAGATAAACCTAGTGAGCCAGACAAACCTACCCAGGTTTCACGTAAGCGGTTCATCAGGGAAAGCTTTCCCTGGCGATCTGACGATCCACTTAGGTGAAACCTCGGTAGGTTTGTGTGGCTCACTAGGTTTATATATATATATATATATATATATATATATAATCCTCATCGGTAGCACGACACGGGATTCCATGCATAACGCAATGTCCAGGTGGTGAGAATAGACTGACCGTAATATTATGTAAATGTTAAGAAAATGTATGGCTAACGCAATTCTGTCGCAGTCTATGCAACTGGGATATATATATATATATATATATATATATATATATATATATATATGTGTATATGTATATATATATATATATATATATATATATATATATATATATATATAATTATTTATTTTTAAAGAAAAAAAAATTTATAACATAAATATGTTATAAAATCACTACAAAAATAGCCATTTTGTTTCAACACCTTCGGTGTCTTATCAAGTGATGACGTTGAATGTAAAATAAATGGTTTTAAAAGTTTCAAATTAATTAATATTCTACGCAAGGAGAAAACGTTGTTACAAAGGCTAGATGGACCAATCAGAACACAAGTACAGGAAAATTCAAAAAGCTCGATAACGAAGTCATGTTATAATATCTATTCAGATGTTTAGTATTAAAAAATAATTTATTCCAACGAATAATTACTAAATTATATGATAAAATTTAATATTAAAATTTAAAACTGCTAATTACAAAATCAAAATTTAACATTTATTCGCTATCAAGTTTACAACTATAAAATTACTGAGGAGAAAAGAAGAAATATATATGTTATTCAATTTATTTTTTCATTGAAGTTACTTTAGCTATATTTAATATCCGGTCTTTTTACAATGTATACATTTTAATCCTCATGATGTGTAAATGGGGTCCCAAACTCACGCGTAAAACAAACGCAGTCAGATTCTAATACATAAGCACCAAGACATATACACACACAAAAAAGCACTCTTTTAAGAATAGTAATTGTTGGTTATTGGAATTCATTCCATATACACCAATCATATACTTGTATATATATATATATATATATATATATATATATATATATATATATATATATATATATATATCTTATTAATAATTTTCTTGGCTTCTGAAAAACATAATTCCTATTTTAATACATTTTCGGATTTCGCGTTCATAATTTCATCATCTAATATGTAATAAATCCGTTGTTATATGACACAAGTGGGGGTCCTACTAATATGAAATATTAAGACTTTTCTTCAAAAAGAGATCAATGTATTTATTATTACAGAGCAAACATTAATAGAGAATAAAATCCAAAATCACCTCATATGGGGAATAAACTTATTTTGACCGACGAAAATAGAATTCGTTAGTCTTATCAACCTCAGTATAGACTAAGATCGTTTCGGAAAAAGATAATTAGCTCTTGAAAGCTACAAAAAAAAAAAAACGTCGATAAACTAATACAGAATTTATCCATTTCAATGTTTCATTCAGACGAAAAGCCCAAGAATGTAGATAGGGGAGGGAGAAGATAGTAGTCTTAAAGGGAAAGAAATTAAAATTGCATATTAAACTTATGATATTAAATTTGGGTTATATGGAGAATGAAATATCAATTTGAAACTGAGACAGGAATAAAAAGGGGTTTAAAATCATTAACATAAGAACAGTAGTAATACACACATTATCACGTGGGGTATTGCAGCTAAAATCAAATCTTACAATTGAAAAGGCGATAGACTTAATTTGTAGCCTGTAGAAAAGTTAGACACGTAAATAGCATTAAATTATTGAACAAAAAAATGAAGTGATGGTCACATGTAGGCATAAAAATGAATACCTGTTCAATTATGTTGATCTACGTTGATTTCTATTTTAGATTAAAACATGACTTTTTTATTTTCTTCTGTTTACTTGTCTTATGTCAATCATAGATAACTACAATTAAGCCCCGTTTATTTTAAATATAAAATAAAACCTTTAATTCCCATTTAATATAAAAATAAAACATAAATCCCGACAATCTTAAATACAACATATATTTTATATTCTTAGGTCTGTGTAATTTTATACAAAAGAGGAAAAAATCCGTAATGCCTGTTTATGTTTAATATAAAATATAAGTCCGATTTTAAATAATATTTAAATTTCTTTTTTAATAATTTCTTTTTACAGTATTAGGGCAGTTATTTTTCATGCTTGTCTATTTACAAATAAAATTAATAGGAATATTTCTTTATGCCTGAAAGTCTGGGTCGTGCTACCGGTTATTTGAAAGTATTCATTTAAAATCAGTAAATAATGATTTCTCTGAGAACTAGATAGATAGATAGATAGATAGATAGATAGATAGATAGATAGATATGAACAGACTGAGATAGATAGATATGAACAGACTTAGATAGATAGATAGATAGATATGAACAGACTGAGATAGATAGATATGAACAGACTTAGATAGATAGATAGATAGATAGATAGATAGGTATGAACAGACTGAGAGAGATAGATAGATATGAACAGACTTAGATAGATAGATAGATAGATAGATAGATAGATAGATATGAACAGACTGAGATAGATAGATATGAACAGACTAAGATAGATAGATAAATAGATAGATAAATATGAACAGACATAGATAGATAGATAGATATGGACAGACTTAGATAGATAGATAGATATGAAAAGACTGAGATAGATAGATATATAGATATGAACAGACTGAGATAGATAGATAGATAGATAGATAGATATGAACAGACTGAGATAGATAGATAGATAGATAGATAGATAGATAGATAGATAGATAGATATGAACAGACTGAGATAGATAGATAGATAGATATGAACAGACTGAGATAGATAGATAAATAGATATGAACAGACTGAGATAGATAGATAGATAGATATGAACAGACTGAGATAGATAGATATGAACAGACTGAGATAGATAGATATGAACAGACTGAGATAGATAGATAGATATGAACAGACTGAGATAGATAGATAGATAGGTAGATAGATATGAACAGACTGAGATAGATAGATAGATAGATAGATAGATAGATATGAACAGACTGAGACAGATAGATAGATAGATAGATAGATAGATAGATAGATAGATAGATATGAACAGACTGAGACAGATAGATAGATAGATAGATAGATAGATAGATAGATATGAACAGACTGAGACAGATAGATAGATAGATATGAACAGACTGAGACAGATAGATACATAGATAGATAGATAGATATGAACAGACTGAGACAGATAGATAGATAGATATGAACAGACTGAGATAGATAGATAGATATGAACAGACTGAGACAGACAGATAGATAGATAGATAGATAGATATGAACAGACTGAGATAGATAGATAGATAGATAGATATATAGATAGATAGATATGAACAGACTGAGATAGATAGATAGATAGATAGATATATAGATAGATAGATATGAACAGACTGAGATAGATAGATAGATAGATAGATATGAACAGACTGAGATAGATAGATACATAGATAGATAGATAGATAGATATAAACAGACTGAGATAGATAGATAGATATGAACAGACTGAGATAGATAGATAAATAT
>OZ010589.1:37280097-37287597 GCA_963932145.1 Acanthosepion lycidas
ATAAACAATTGTCTTGTAAATGGAATTTTTATAGCATTCTGAATGAAAAAATAATGAAAAAAGTGTGCAAGACAATAAGAAACACTACCTGCCAAAAAAAAGTGAAGTTTTGTTGAAATCGGTTGAAAAATGTAGGAATTCCGATCACATATATAAACGAACACACACACACACACACACACACACACACACAAACAGCCTGGGTTTTATAATAAGTATAACTTGATATGAGTTGTCCCCCTTTCATTCTGGCGACAGACTCGTGCTTTATCGTGTTTCAAATTGATTTCGTGCAAAAACAATTGTGTTTTTCCAATTTTGGGCGCTGTCAGAACATCAGCAAGGTAATTTTACGCAATCCTGTGAAGTTTTGTTGCAATCGGTTGGAAAATGTAGAAAATCCGATCCAATATATAAACGTACAGACGTACACACACACAATCTGCGTTTTATAATAAGTAAGATGTACCTTTCCTAAGGGCATTTATGTGAAAACGAACGTAACGAACTCAATCAAAACTTGACCTCCGCTTGTTGGGCTCTCTTTCTGTTATGGGACCTTATCCATAATAGCATAATGGACTATTCCATACGTAATAAATACTGCGCCTCAAGAGGAAGCAGGGAGTTCAATCCAATGTCGGGCGACCGGCTGACCGGCTGATCGTTTGAACTCTCTGCCTTCGGGCGGGGAGGAACCCGAATGAGGCTACGCCGTAGGGTGGAGTCTCTTTCGGGGAGGTAAACCGACCCTGAACCCGTTTATACCGGTTCAAAGGGCATATTTTTGCCCGAGCCCACGTTAAACCGGCCTTGTGCCACATGATGCCCTCGGTGGGGGTGACTAAATGCCGTTCCGTCTGAAGTCTGGAGTTCCGTCTGAAGTCTGGAGTTCCGTCTGAAATCAGAGTTCAGTCTGAAGTCTGGAGTGAGGTCTGTCAGGAATCTGTCAATTAGTCAGAGCGAGCGAGTCAGTCAGTCGAGTCAGAGGCAGTCCGAAACAGAGTCGCGTTCAGACAATTACTACAAGACATAAGAATAGTGATACTGGTCGAGACTACATTGTTCTCCCTACTAAACCTGATTGTTCGTACTAACACTTTTCTACCTCTCTGTATATATTCCTGTTTGTAATATATCTGTGTTATTCCATATCCGCCTTCGAGTTCTTCTTTATTGGTTCTACCTTGGACCATCACGTGGTACAAGGGATCAGACCATAACACTTTCTCAGTAGCCAACCGTTACACTACTCGCCCAAACCAGTTTCGATTCCTGTCGTGAGGTACATTTTCTTATTAAATACATTTACTTAATTTTATCGAAAGAGTCCCTTATTAGCACTCATAAAAAGAATACAGGGTGGTAAAGGATGTGGGTTATAAGAGGGGACCCCCTAAAAAAAAGCGCGTAATTATCTTTTTAACAGCTTATTAGTGTTAACATAATGAAAACCGAATCTCCTTCAAAATAGTTTCTTCCTGGTCCATGCAAACTTCAGTGTGTATTTTAACTAAGACCTCCAGTATTATTTTATGGACAGAAAAACAAGGGGAAATAAAGAAAATTCCACCTTGCTCCTTTTTATATAATACGTGGAAAGAACAACAGATAATTTTTTGGGGGATATTACTTCTAACGACATTTTTTGGTAGGTTTAACATATAAATTTGTGACGAAATTGATAAATAGAACAATGACATACAACTAAAAGTGAATTGTTTTTAGCAGAAGGTATTTACAGAAATAAACTTAGCCTATCACGCACTGATGATATGACTCTGGACGTGCATATCATAGACAGTATTACTAAATGCAGCGATGTTATTTTACAGATCTTTCCTCTAAAAACCATAACTAGTATATTACGCATATTAAATCGTGACGTGTTTTAATCTGCCAGACTAACGAACTATAAGGAAGCGTAGTGTTAGAGATGGGGAATGTATCTTAGCCTATCGCATATTGTCGACATGAATCTGTATACGGATAATGCAGACCAGTAATAGATTATTTACTAAAAACATACGATTTACCATAAACAAATTTGCGACGGATATTGGTAATTTAATTCATGAGACACTACACAACATATCGCTTGGATTTGGATTTGTTTACGGTTTCTGATTTGGTTTTCAGTTACGTTTTGTGCGATAGAAATAAATACTTTAGACTTGGTTTAACTGTAGCCATGATATCTATTCGTCTAGAAAAAGACACCGTTCGATATTATTTCGTTTTTGGAAAAAAAATATATGATTGTAAACAAACTCTTACCGTTTGAAAATAGAAGTCTGGCTGCTTTAGATAATAGGAACGGATATTTAAACGTCTACACCGTGGTGAGAATTTATGAGGAAGGAGCTTAGATGTCTGCTTGGGATTAATAAAATTGTCGCATAATGCCTTATTTTTTTTTGTTTATGATATATCACTAGGGCATTTCTAATGTGATCATTGTTCTTTTTTCCTACTATTAATTTTTAGTAAACGCTAATTAGCAGGCAAAGAGATCCACCCAAGGTAGTGAACTACAAATCGAAATAGTAACGATGAATGCGGTGTGTTATATGAATGGAAGAATACGTCTTAGAAAGTGGAGATTTGGAGAATGGATAACAATTAACTTGAAAAGGATAGGATTAAATTGTTCAGGAAAGCACCCACGTAGGAATCTGTTCCTCAAAATGTTTGTTCTTGACAGGAGGATAGGCACTATGATTAGAACTCCCGTCTTACACTTGGAATACGGAGGAGATATGGGTGATTCAACTCGATACTAAAGTGTGTAAAAGTTAATTTCACCAATGCTAGCCTTATCAAAAAAAAAAAAAAAAAAAAAAACATAACCCTTTAAGGAGAAAATATTATGAAGATATATTTTTAGCAATATTACCAACTATTAAAACACATTTAAAAACAAAAAAAAAACTACATTATATCCCCATTTTTGTAAAGATCTGTTATTCATGAATCTAACTTATCCTTTCCGAATACATAAAAATCAATATATATATAAAAAAAAAATACGCACGACAGATAATTCAAAGAAAAATCTAACTTAAGAAAATTTTTCAAAACATCCTGCAGCGTCTCAGTAACTTTTAAACACTTTATCGTCCATAATGTTTTTTTACATATATTTGAATATTATCTGTTACTTCCTTACACGTGATACGTATCCAATCAAAAGGTCCTACTGCATCTTACTAACTTTTACACATTTTAGCGTCGAGAATGTTTGCTACACATATTTAATATTATTTGTTATTTCATTACGCGTGACTCGTATCTAACCAATAAAAGTTACCCAAACACAAAAATACCATTAATCTCCGTCTCTTTGCTTTTTATCAATTTTTATCATTTCTATCTTGATCTCTGACAAAGCTTTAACAAAGTGAAACATTTTAGATTAAGATCTGTTTCCTACTTGTTCTTCATACTATCATATTTATATCTATCTATCTATCTATCTATCTAACTATCTATATATATATATATATATATATATATATATATATATATTTGCGACGGATATTGATAATTTAATTCATGAGACACTATACAATATATATATATATATATATATGCATGCCTGTTTCGCTGCTATATATATATATATATATATATATATATATATATATATATATATATATATATGCCTGTTTCGCTGTATCACAGGTCATTAATGCGATTAGACGTCCGATTGCTTCAAGCCGGCATTGAAACGCGACCGACGTGGTATTAGTCACAGATCTTACCCCTAATGTATGGGGAAATTTTAACATATTATGTATGAAGTGTGTATAAACGCTGGTGGCCCAGGAGGCTCAATTTGTAATTGAAGAGCGTTGTGTTAATATCAGTAGCAACCACTGTTTTGAAATCATCATTTCTCCAGATTCCTCAATCGAAACAATATATATATATATATATATATATATATATATAGTTCATCTTTGCTATATCTATTGCGATTTCCATTTGCTTATCTTATTCCATATAAGATAAGATAGTAGCAATCCTTTGTTGACCTCATTCAATTTCAAAGCTGTAAAGATAACTCGATGAAACAAATTCTATTGCATGAGTCTCAAGCAAATGAAAGAATGAGTAAAATAAAAGAATTCGTGACGCAAACTATATTTCCATAGATTAAGCTTCACGACGTTTATCTATAAAACATAGCTTTCTGTATATAGCTCAATGGAATAGGGTAGACCAAGAAGTAGTTACTTTTTTTTCCTGATTTCCTGGGATGGGAAGATACCATCATATTTGTTGTTATGGTAAAAACATTTAGCTCATTTAGGCTTCTCAAATTTCCTTAGGCTTCTAACGATTCGTAATTTTGAACTTTATTGTATATACACAGCTACATTATTCTCGTTTCGCTAACAATGTTTGCTTCCTTTTGTTCTTTTTTAGTTTATAATACTTCTGTTTCGTCTGGAGCTGACTCTTTACAACACGACCCAGAGACTGAACACATGGCTACTCTGCCACCAAATACATTTTTATACAGGGTAACCGAAATGTAACTCCTCGTTTTATGTGGATTTGGTTTATAAGGAAGAAACACTCTTTTTTTTTAACTATATTTTAACCCAAGGTCCAAGAGCCACTCAAGCTAGGGAGATAATAAATGAGGTTATCGTATGAAGGTAAGGGGAAGTGCTAAAAAGGGGTTTGGTACGTTTTAGTGTAGCCCATTTGGTGTGTCGTTGATTTGGCGTGGTCGATTCGGCGTCAGGAAAATAACTGGACTATTCGGCGCAGACGTTTAGGCGTCAGACTGTTTCGACGTCAGTGTCTTTGACCGCAGGCAACCCCCCTCTGAAAAAAAACGGATAAAAGCATTGAAAACACACAACTTGAATTTGATTATTTTTTTTCATTTAGGGAATTAAGGATCCTATTTAAACACTAGTGAAATAATGGAAATTAAAAACTTGAATTAAAAATACTGGATTTCAAAAAGAAAAGAAAAATAAATTAAAAAAAAAACTTAGTAAAGCTATTTCATCATAGAAATTACTTCTTTATTTCGTGCTTATGAAGAACACGCTTCCGGAACTCAACAGGATCTAATGATTCAACTTCCATTATGATATATAACATACACCTGATAAAAAAAGACTAGGGGACAATAGGAAAATTCCCGTCAGAACACCAAATTTATGAGTAGACTAAATGTTGAAGCCACCTTATTTTTCCAAATACTAATATCCTATTATGGGTTTCCACAGTGTCTCCCTATAGAAACTTTTCTTCCACACCCACTTGGGGAACATATAATGTATAGGATTCATGTATGACAAAATGCTCTAAATCAGTTGGGTTAGCTGGTGTCTTGTTTAAAAATTTTCGATTTCTAGACTGGAGCTAAGGCTAAATTAGCTTGAGAATATAAAAATGCTTCCAACTACTCTTTTTCTTAAGTTGGACTATTCGAGCATATAACGACGAAGTACTGATTTGACTATTAAACAAGAGAGAGAACAGATTTGACTATAACGAGGAAGCAATAATCTGACACCTAACCATATCTCTGACGAAAAAAAAAATTCCTATGTCGAATCGGCTACGCCAAATCGGCCACGGATAATCAGAGACGCCAAATGGGCATATTCCTATTTTATGTATAATTAGACATTCCCGTCTAACTATAATTCTCAAGAGACGGGAGAGTCCATTATACATAAAATAGGGGTTACTTTTCACCCTGTACTTATTCTATACGTGTCCGCCAGTGTCAAGGTTTCGCATTCATTCGTTCTTTGTCAAAATTGTTAATCTATTCAATTCTTTTGAGTTGACGCTAAAAATGTCCCGATTCTTTGCCGTTTCTTGGTTAGCCAATATTCAGCAAATCAATATCACGTCTTACACTTCTCAATATATCACACCAATGTCTAATGCGCTAGAAATCTTCGAAAAGAACTCACCAACTGTTATTTATCGTCTTGGTGAAGGGACGACTTCGGCAATAGAAGTAACTAATTCATCGCTGTCTTTCTGTTTCTTTTCATACATCTTGGTGAGAATGCAAACAAAAAAATTCTTTAATACAGTTTTTTTTTTTTCCAACGAACTTTTCAGTAATTACCATGTTTTAATCAGCTAGAAAGCCAGGTACCCAGTCATGAAGCAATTTTCAGCAATCTAATTCCAGAGAATATTATTACTGTAGGGAGATCGATTCTCGCATAGCGTCACACATTAGCAATTTTGAGTCAGAACAGTCAAACAAGTGCCTCACTGTGAAGCAATGGTTTGCAAGCGTCTTTCGTACGTCATTATTAATTATAATCCTTTAGATTGTGACTGGATATTCAATAAAATTTGAAATTCAGTTTTACTGTAGCCGTAAGCAAGATCATCTAGCAGATCATTGGATGTATAGTGCAGTTGGTGCTCAGGTGTATGGTCGACACTAGTGCATTATGCCAGATTAAGACAAATTATCTATCTATCTATCTATCTATCTATCTATCTATCTATCTATCTTCCCTTTCGCTCTCTTTCTCTCTCTCTCTTATATGTGTATATATATATATATATATATATATATATATATATATATATATATATATATATATATATATATATATATATATATATATATATCACTGTTATTATCTATCACCTTATCTCAATTTGTTCTTTTTTTCTTTCTCAGTCTATCTATCCTCTCCGTTTCTCTTTCTCTCTGTCTGTCTGTCTATCTCTCTCTCTCTTTGTATATATATATACATATATATATATATATATATATATATATATATATATATATATGTATATATATATATATATGCATATATATCACTCTGTTATTATCAATCCATCTATCCCAATCTGTTTCTTTTTCTTTCTTTCTCATTCTGTTCATCTATCTATCTATCTATCTATCTATCTATCTATCTATCTATCTATCTATCTATCTATGTCAGTCTGTTATTATCTATCTTTGAATCTCTATCGATCGATCTCATTCACTTCTTTTTCTTTCTTTCTTATTCGGTTTCTATCTATCTCAGTCTCTTTTCCTGAATCTATTTATCTTTCTATCTATCTCTTTATATATATATATATATATATATATATATAATGTGTGTGTGCATGTGTGCAAATATTCTCAGACAGAGTGTATCTGTAAATGAGGCAAGAGAAAAAATCTATTCTAATCGACGTTTTACTTCCTCTGATTGACTTCATCAAGGCAATGTAGGATTTATTTTGTTGTACGTGTTTATATAAAAGGCAAGGATATCACTAGTCATGCACAGAAATAAATTCCACCACAATTTTGATCTAAAAGTTTCACGCACATCAAAAGAGTATGTATTTATACGGAAGAAAAACTTCTTGAGAACATCGCCATTAATTACTATTAAATTATTATTCTACGCCCGTTTTTATTTTTCCCAATTTCACCTTTCCTAAAAAAATTCTACTTTTCTAAGCCAATATACACAAGCAAAAAAAATCAAAAGA
>OZ010589.1:37292597-37427597 GCA_963932145.1 Acanthosepion lycidas
ATTCGATTTTTGGCGTCACATTTGAATTTTATAAGATCAACTTCTGCTTGATTCAAATACATCAGATTTTGTTTTTTTTTTCATTTTCCATTTCTGGAATTCAGCTTATACAGCAGCAGATTCTCATCTGAAAAGAAATATTAGGTTGGTGCAAAAATAATGACGTAATAATGTCGTTTTTTGACGTTAAAAAATACGTCAAAAAACGACATTATTACGTCATTATTTTTGCACCAACCTAATAATTATACATCGAGGGATACGCTTAACATGCATGTATAAGTATTCCCACACATTATATATATGAGGAGGTACGGTGGAGTAATGGATAGCGACTTGAATTTAGGAATCAGAGAGCAGAGTTCGAATTCCAGTCGAATCCATTACATTCACGTGCTAATTGAATCCTCTTCTCTCTCCAGCTATGGGTAAAATAGCAGGACTGGGTTCTATAGACTTGGACGTCAACTGGTCTAAGAGGAGGACAACTCTGAATTCAAAACCTGTGGAGGGTCGTTTGGGAACCTTGTGGCACGTAGTGTACCAGGTCTCTGTATTCGGCCCTTCAAAAACAGTGGTTGGTTCTGCACAAAACTTTCACCACTATAATCAAATCATATCTGCTGGTGTCGGGTTGTCGTTTCTTAGGAACTGAGCTGTATTTTTAACGTCAAAAAACGACATTATTACGTCCTTATTTTTGCACCAACCTAATAGTTGTACCTCTTGAACATTAAGGGTTACAAGTACTAGACCATCAATAGAATCCGACTTCTAACTTGTTCCGTTCTGAGTATGACGATAAACTACATCCGCGTCCTAGGTAAGACGATAAACTGCATCCGCGTCCTGGGCAAGGCGATAAACTACGTCCGACAGCAAGTCCTCCTATCAGCAGGCTTTGATTAGTGTGGAACCACCTCTTAATTGTTGGTGTTCCTAGGTTCCCTTCTGACCCGGAGTGGTAGCACCTGTTAGGGTCCTTGCTATGGACAAATAGTTAACCCCGAAACTGGGGTCAAAACACTATGAAAGTGTAAAAGTAGGATTTAATAACAGAAATAATTTGTAAAAAAAAAAGTATTACCAGCAGTAAATGTTTGAGGGGAAAATTATTGCCAGCAATACATTATTAGTAGCAATACATTTCTGAAAAAAAAAAAATATTACCAGCAAGAAAATTTTTGTCGGCATTAAATAAGCCATTGAGGTTGACATGCCGTAAACCAAACCAAACCGAACCAATTTGACTTCTCAAAAGGAAAAGACAATGATATTCTCAGTTTTATTTAGCAGATTCGTTTCGGAGTCAAGACTAATGGTGAATACAACTAGAGACACTGTGCCTTCCTTCAAGTCAGGTTAAAAAAAAATATCTATCAATTGAGTTAAAGTATCTACGTACATCAAATTGGTAGCCGAAGTTATTTTAGTTGGTATTCCATGAGCCTTGAGAGTTGCCATGAATTTCTTCTGTGAACGGAATCAAAAGCGTTTCTAAAATCCGCAGAAGAAAGAATTAATGGAAGATTTTTAGCGTTTATACCTTTCATTATCTAATGAAGGGTATAAATTCTAAAGGTGATTTACTTTTGCAAAGGTAGGTCATCTGACGTACCTTTGCAAAAGTAAATGACTTTTCTAAATCCATTCTGGTTAATTCTCAATAATCGGTCAACAAGTATTACAAAATGAATAAGCTAGCCCAGGCCAGTTCTCTGATGATTCGAACTGAGTGTGGTTGGTATAGGACGCTGTGGAAGTGGAATTCTGGGAGTGATACATTGCCTATGTTTATCTTTTGATATAGTACCTAAATGGAGCGAAAACATCCAGACGGCTGCAAGCTCCTATGCTTAAATTTCATTAGTGGGGTAATACAGCTCGTTGGTGAGGAGATTTTGGAAAATCGGCTGACATAGGTCCTCTCGAACATCTCCTTCTCCCACTAGAAGCAATGCTACGTCTATTCTTTTATAAATTCGTGTTATTTTAAATTTTGTCTGTATGTCCCCAACAGAACAGGTACTGAAGTCAGAGACGACACGAAACACAGCGCAAGGATGTGAATTCCATTGAGGAGGATCTTCTAAGGATATATATGTTGTATACTTGATTAAATACTTGAAGAGAATTTCAGTTTCGTTTCTGCGACAAACGATCGAGAGAACACACTGTTTAAAGTTAACTAAAAGACAACTTAGCGGACAATAATTAAACATATTTATAACATAATAGGTTCCAGGTGAATCTAAAATTTAGATTTTTTTAAATTTTAAATATTCCTTTTCAGGAAGAAATATATTGTTGATCATATTCTGAAGTTGAGCCTCCAAAATGTCATTTAAGTTATTTTGCCGTCTGCGAAATCAAAGAAATCAGCGTCAATGTGCGTGCCCTTTGACGCTGTGGGTTTGTTAATATATATGAATACAAAATTCAAATCTTTGGACCGTGTCAATGTAAAAAAATAATTACTTTTTGTGAGCAGGTTTTCTAGAAAAAATGAGTTTTCAGTGAGAGTGATTAAATCTATTAGCATTTTTCTACAATTCTGAAACGAATCTCCATAAATATATGCATAGAGAGAGTGATAGAAAGGGAGAAAGAGAGATGGATAGAGATACATGCATGCGTATGTTGTGGTGCAAATTCTTAGGCATAGGCTTTGGAAGAAAGCACAATACCATCTACAGTACTTTCAAAAGGAGACGATCATGAGATGTAGCCTGATATTTAGGTCGAGGCATTCACATCACGAAGACAGAACGCAGTAGACATACTCCAAGATTCCGCCTGTTGTTTTTCATACATACGGTCGGATTGACTAAACTTTGCAAGCTTCTTCCGAATTTGGGCCACCTTAATATTATGGTCTTTTATTTTATGATCTTGCCAGGGGAATTCTAATATGCAGTGTTCGAGCTCACCATACAATCAACCTACTCCCATAGGACACATTTTAGGTATACACGCACAAACACAAATATATATATATATATATATATAATTATTTATTTGAAAATATGATTCCAACGCAAAGTAGCGTTGTAATCATATTTTTAAATAAATAATTATATTTATGCTCTACTTTTGTATCGAGAACTATTTTTTTTTAAATAATAACAAAAATACTAAAGAACTTTGGATTATTTGCCTGATGAGTTCTTTCCTATTTTCTATATATTTTTACACACACATACACACACGCATATATATATATATATATATATATATATATATATATATATATATATATATATATATATATATATATATATATAAGATGCTATGGATAAATTATCTAAATTACGCAAAAATTAAATTAACGCTAACGTTTTATTTTTACAGATATATGTACAAAAATGGCACAAAAATAGTTTGTAATACTAAAGAATAAATTTATTCAATCAAATCGCCATTAACTGCAACCACGGCACCCAAAAGACTTCGGAATTTTGAAATTTCCTTCAACTGCTGCGGGCTGTCTCATTGTTTACGATAGTAAATGGTGCCATAATCCTTGGCTTCGGTTTATCTTTGGTGCTACAAGTAGCTTTGTTAGTCTCTCACTCAACCATGTCCCACTCATAATAATCAAGGATGTTACAGTCAAGAGAGTTAAGGGGACAAATGTAAGGTGTAATGTGGTCGCAGAAATTGTTTGGCAGCTATCACTGTTTTCTCCTGCTTGTATGGCATGGTGAGGAGTCCTGTTTGCCAGGCATAGGGTCTTTCATCAGCCAAACCCTTGATCTAGAACAGTACTACCTCCTCAAGTCACTTGATGTAGCCCTCCGTGCTGTCTCTGATACCCTCATCAACAAATTCGGGAGTTCTTTTCTTATCCGAACAATCAGACTGATTATTCCCATCTACCGTACCTTTGTAATCACCATTGGACTCATCCAACACTTGCCGAATCCTTTGCATTCTCCTCAGATTCACATCCAAATGCTCTGAAATGTTTGTATTGGAGCTTCCGGTGCGAATGCCAAGCAGTAGAGCGTGCCGTTTCCAAATTTCTAGCGTGGGTGAACTGCATCATGGTGCTCTTCTTCACACAGACGATGTTCAACTGACCCTACTACATTGTGCAGTTGCCAGAATCAAAATCAAGTGCATGCGCGAAACGAAAAGTATAATAAAATGGTGACAATTTACCTATCGTGTCATATATATATATATAGATAGATAGATAGATAGATAGATAGATAGATAGATAGATAATATTAGTAGTAAATATACACATACATATGCAATCATATATCAAAAATATAAAAATATATACATACACACACGCACACACACACACATATATATATGTGTATAAAAAATAATGCCGAGAGGATAGAATCCAGGTAGAACTCAATGTCCAGGACAGAGTAAGGATATAATAAAAAGGTTTAAACACTAATATTCCATGGTCATAATTTATTCCATTGGAATCGTAAATACGATCCAATTCCTCAGACCTACAAATTCAAAAAGAAAGCAGAAAAAACAACTCCGGGAATAAAAAATAAAATTTAGTGAGAGTGTATGTATGAGAGTGTGGGGTGAATGTTAGAGTAAATGAAAGCTATAGGGAGGGGTAACAGACGAGAGAAGAACAGGAAGGTCAAAAGATGAAGGGGGGATTAAAATTTAACAGAGAAAAGTTTTAAAGAGGGGAGTCAAAGAAGGTTTAAGCGAGAGGAATATGAATATACTCAGATGTCTAAAACATTAAGGATACACCGGAAAAGAGTATACATTTTGTGGTGACATACACACACAATATATATATATATATATATATATATATATATATATATATATATATATATATTATTATTTTTAATTTAAAAATATAGTTCCATCGCTACACAGGAATTACCATGTTTCAAAAACAGAAGCTAAAATCTTCAAATTCGGTTACTGAATTAAATTAAAGTCCCTTGTCCTGTTTCATTTTCAAGCGAATTTATTATTTTGAAATTTACTGAGTTTTGTAAGCGTATGCATTCATAATATTAGTTTCTAAGGATACGGGAAAATCCAAATATTTTAACAAGGGGCGGTAGGGTATTCATTTTCACTGACAACGATTATATCAAAATATTAGTTACTTTCGAAAAGTGGTAAAGTCAAGGTAGGGTAGGGGTGTCTTTTCCAACGAATGATGACATCCGTTCAACGCATGTCGTCTGGTCTTTATCAACGACAAAAGTTTTTCGGCACTTTTGTTTCGCCATTAAATTTGTAGGTGTTTTATTTGTTTCTTTTAAGTGCCAGAAATATTTCGATAGGGACGTCTGATTTCGGTATTTATTTATCCTAAAAGAATTTTGATGTTGGTTAAACCTTACTCAAGTCTTGTACATCCTATACAGACGTTTACGTTGTCTGGATCCTCAATAGATAAGATATTGATTTGGTATACTAATGATTCAAAGCGACAGTAATTATTAAGAGGGCAGTTATGAGGATTTCTGCAATTACATCATTTTTGTTTATCTCTTTTTATTATTATACTGTCTAAATTTCTCTGGTCTTGGTCTAATTGTTTATTCAAGATATTAGCATTATGTTTCTTAATAATTTTTTCTAAGTTTTCAGTACAGGTGTAACTTAATTTTAGGGTATATTTTATTGAAAATAGTACCGAGTTAACTATCTTTCAGAAAATGTTTAACGATTAATGCAAAGAATTTTTGCCTTAATTTGTCCTTTACCATTTGGTCGTATGGTGGGGTGTATACCAAATTATTTTTCTAATTCTGTTTTTTCTATGCTTTTCATTTTCATTTTTTATATAAGTTAGTTTTGGGATTTGTAGCCACTATCTTTTAGAGCTTTATTTTAGAAATTAATATGTTCATAGAAAATCTTCTCATTTTCTGAATTTGTACATATTCTCTGTTCGATAGATAAAGGTATATACTTAATTTTAGATGGAGGATGATTAAATTTAGGGTGTATATATAAAGTATTGGTATTTTAGAAGGTATGTTACATTTTTTATTAAATTTAATATTATGTCAAGGAAGTTCACCTTTTTCAATTTAGTGCTTACAGTAATTAAATTCTCAATATAATATCTTTGTGATTTTATCGATTTTAAAGTTTGTAGAGTTCTTTATAACCATAAGTCCATCGTCTCTGTATAATCAATCGTTTCTTTATAATCCAATTCAAAATCCATGTGTTCGTTGAGTTTATTTATTTGGAGCTTTAACTCTATTATATAAGAGTCTTCAAGTATTTTCAGTTTTTGCAATTAGTATCCGTTTAATGAAAGGATCGCAACGAAAAGTAATCGACATGACATGTCTATATTATTTAAGCAAACCTGTTTGAATATATATATATATATATATATATATATATATATATATATATATATATATATATATATAAAGACTCAAACACTAATATTCCAAGTGATTACATCAAACACTAATATTCCAACTGATTACGATTCCAATGTAATAAATTATAGTTTATTACATTGGAATCGTAATCACGATCCAATTCATCATACCCGGAGTTATGTTTTCCGATTTCTTTTTGAATTTGTAGGTCTGATGAATTGGATCGTGGTTCCGATTACAATGCAACAAATTTTAACCATGGAATATTAGTGTTTGAGCATTTTATATTATATTCTTAGCTTGTCCTGGGCACTAAGTTTTACCTGGATTCTATCCTCTTGGCAATTTATATATATATATATATATATATATATATATATATATATATATATATATATATATATATATATATATATATAGTTTATGCAAAACTAGGTAATCCGAATGGGTAGACCCAAGGAGGATGATATCCAGAGAGCTCAATGTAATTTCAGAACAAATATGTTTGAATAAAAACAGACCACTTTAAGGTTCCATGTAATAAGTTATTTTACCACAACCCTTTTAAAGGGCTCTGGATCATCAGACTTTACTTCCTTTTCCAAAGTTACTTTTGGAAGTAAAGTCTGATGATCCAGAGCCCTTTATTCTAACATATATATATATATATACTCAAATTTTAGGAATACGTTTTCACAGCGTCGCCCACGTGACGACAACGTGACCATGCTTAAACGGAACGCTGATCATATAAAACTTTCAGTTATCTGTTTGGATAAGTCTTGTTCTTATGCCCATCGTCTTTGTCATGTTGAATTGATAATGTTAATTATATTTTATATGTCCTGAAGATGGTTTATTAGACCGAAACGTCCGACGTTGACATTATATTAACATTAAAACAGCATAATTGCATATAAGGATTTTTGTTTGTTTTTTCCGTATATTTTTCTTCATATATATATATATATATATATATATATGCGTCTGTGTGTTATCTTACTTGACGGGAAGAGGAAGAGTTAGCTTTGGAGAAAAGGGCTGTAAAGCATGCCAAAATATCATTTTTTCCGACTTGAAGGCGTATACTATATCATAACAATGATGCCAAATCGACCTTAGAGTTCAAAGATTTAATAGCTACGCTCTACTACTAAGCTGTGCACTAACACATCTCTTTCAATTTCTCTTCTGTTTATCACTCTTCCGATTAAACTACTATAAATTAATATAAAGCATATAAAAAAACAAAAATAGGTAAATAACGTGTTTGTTTTCTTCAATGGATTCAAATGTAAAAGAATTGTGTATTTGGCATGACATTTGTAATGTCAGCATTTTGACAATTATATTGCAGTAAAGTAGAAAACGCCATTTGGAAATTAAATGCTATAGTAAAAACAAGGACAAGAGCCATAGGAAATTTAATCATTACACTATTTTTTTCTGGTATAAAAATAATGGCTGCTTTTGTAGTTTGTAGTTGTTCAAACACGACGCGTTACGTATTCAATAATCCTAACAAAAATAACCAAAGTATGATTAATGTATTGAAATTAGCAGATATTTTGAAAACGTTTTTTTTTTTCTGAGTCCTTGTGGAAATGGATCGTGTCCAATGGTGCCTGAATTTTACTGCAGCGTTTTCCTGATTTCGCTCTGTGATCACCTATTGAGCCAGTAAAATCAATAATTAATTTTACTTCACCTGTTTTGAGCACAACATTGATATATTATTTTATGCTTTTGTCACATTTTTCGCCTTCTTTTATGACTCATAGCTTAACGTCACTTAAATCGCCCACAGACATATAAGATAGGGGGCAAGGTGAAACCCGTTTTTCTTTATGCGCTAGAACATTTCTGAACGCAGGTGGTCGTGGCTCTCTCCAATTTCCTCAGTAATTTCTTCCATGCATTCCAAGAAATTTGTCAAGAAGGTTACTCACTATTTCCCCTGTTTCTTTTGCATTTGGTTTGTCTTGGGAGTGTTATACTCTATAGGTCGTCTTTCCATTATACGTTTCAGAAAAATGTAAACCAGCCTTTTCTGGTTGTAAGGAAACGTTTCCTTGTAATTTGCTTAAAAATTCCCTGTTGCTCTCATGTTTTGTTAATGTCATTATGGACATTTATCGCTCTAATCACATCTCTCTTTTCCAATTCTTAGCAATTTCGAACCTTTTTTGTTTATGAAGATATTGTCTTGTTTCTCTATTTTTAATTAGTTTTGGCTTACGATCGTATCACTTTGAAACAACGCTTCTCGTACAATCACCGACGTTAAGTAACGTTGAGCCTAGACAGTGCCTAGTTGGGTGACCGCCATGGTAAGCTTGGTGGTGTAATGGATAACGGGTCAGAATTGGAAATCGGAGAACCAATTCTAATCGAATTCGTCATATAAACTTACCCACAAAATACTCCCGGGAAAGCTATGAATCCACGTCTTTTCCACCCGCCTTAATAAGGTTTAATTAGTAGAAATTGTATTGGAAAATCATAATTTTTATTAATTTCTTACAATCCTAAAATATTTTTTGGCTTTAAATAACCCGCAAATGGTTGCTAAACCGTAAAAAAGAAATCAATCTTTGATTAGTTTCACGAAGGCATTTTTGCCCTTCCTTGCCTTTAAAGGAGTGCCCTTTGCCGTTGCTACATGCCTTACTTCTTGCCTATCTCACTTGGAGCATGTGCATGTAAATTTTGGTGCAAATTCGTCGAAAATTGCGGCCGTGCATTCGTTACACACACACACACACACACACACACACACACATACACACACACACACGCGCATCCTACCTTTTATAGATAGAGATTTATATCTTAGAAATAATGTCCCTTCTTCCAAATAACAGCCAGCAATCTATTATCCATTGATTTTGTAATTTTTTTTTTACTTCAGCTGCTTCAATTTCCAACATTTTAATTACCTCCCATATGTTTGTTTTTTTGTCATAATGTTTGCCACCTTCATATAGTTTTATCTTCATAACTGACCACAGATTTTCGATCTGATTAAGATCGGGACTTGATGGCGACCATTCCAATATCATTAAAAAAAAAATTCATGGGTAACCTTAGTACTTGAGAAGGGCTGTCTTGCATAAATACACACTTCACTTGGAAACTGCGAGGCTGGAACTTAGAGCATTCAAATAAAGTTTTGTCCCTAAATGTGTTTAAAATAATTTCAGGCTGACTTTAGTGTGGGAACGAAGACTGAGATGACACTGAGATATGGTCGTAGCTAGAAATAAATATAAACTATTAATTGCAAAAAGTTAAAATTATTGGTTGTCAGCAAATAGACAACTCAAGATGTCAGGTGTATATTAGGGACGGTAAAATCAAACGAGTACAGAATTAAACACAGCCTGAATAGTGCAGTAACAGAAGAGGAAATACGCAACATAGAAAAAATGTAGGCACATCTTCCGATTCTTAATTCTGTACTCGGAAATAATCGATTTCATTCTTTTACGGCAGTTTTCATGTAGTTTGAGTCCATTTTCTACTGGTCAGAGTGGGAGCCTATAGCTGGCTGCCACGAATAGGCAGGAAGATTCTATTGGTCAGTGTGAGAGCCAACAGCTGACTGACACGAATGTTAACTAGCATGCTAGCATGCAAAAAAAATCGATAGCTGCATTCGTCACAAGTGGGAAAAATTTAAATCTGCATGGGACTTTACTCCGATTGGCTCAATCGCTTGCTTAAACTCAACGCTGATTCTGATTACGCAGAACTGAGTCGGGTGTGAAAAAGTATTTGTTGTTAACATTCTTTTTTCATTCGGTTTTTCCAGTTACGAGTCCTTTTTTAAAGTAAGGCATGTAGCAACATCAGTACGGCAAAGGGCACTCCTTTAAAGGCAAGGAAGGGCAAAAATATTTTAAGTTAAGTGATAGCGCTTGCTGTACGAGTCGTACGATTTTTGAATCAAGCACGGGCAACGCCGGGCCATGCTGCTAGTACTTATATATGTTTGTTACATATGTTGATCAATTGTTGATGATTTTATTAAATTGTTATTGAAATGAATAGAGATTTTCTAATTTTGTATAATAATGTCAGCCAGGAGTTTTTATAAATAAATCTAATAACTTTAATAAAATATTGTAACTAAAAAATGAACTCACGCTTTGTATGGACGTCTAAATTAATCGTTTAAAATCTGGCAAAAATTTTTCAATGTAAATCCTTGTTATTGAGATTTATGTGATTTGCATAACTTCAGACGTACTGTACTATCAACGTTCTATCATCCGATTATCTTAAGAAGTTTTGTTTCTATTCTCTGGATTTACAAGTTAAAAAGACTTGGTGAGAAAACATATCTTTTGTCTTACTCTCCGTTATATATGGACTGAACTATTTCTCTATTTGCATTCAAGTTATTTATTCCTAACAGTGTTTCTGAATTCCTTGAATATTTTTCCTTGTAAATGAAGCGTTTCTATGATTGGGGATAAGTTTTTTATGTTGGAGTTTATTAACTTAATTTGTGTCCCTGTTTCTGTATTTGTTTTGCGCGCTCAAGTAAAACAATCGTGAAGAGATAATTGCCGAATATCCGCTGAATTTAGGTTGCAAATTAAATCAGAATGAATAACCAGTAATGCTGTATTACAAAAAAAAAAAAAAAAAAAAAAAAAACCTATTACATTAAATCAATAAAAGTAATTTTCTATTTACATTTCCTTTCCTTGCTTATATTCGTCTACCTGTAAACAATAAATATAAGCATCATGGTCGCCTTCCTTAGACTGGTCGAGTATTAATGCTGAGTACTGTGTTCGATTCTCACCGGCTACCTATACACAATTTGACGTTATAGTGATTTTCCAAGCTTTGCTTAGATGTGGCACAAGGCCGAAAGTAGGTGTCACCCAGTGAGGATCGAACTCACTACTCAGTCTTAATTGTTCTAGCGAAACAAACATGCTAACCATTACACCGCCTCGAGGTGCCCAAAAGATTTTCTAAGCGTAGATGTGGTACAATGCCGTAAGTACGTGGCACCTAGTGAGAATCAAACTCACTACTCATTCGTAATTATTCCTAGCGAGAGAAGCTTGCTAACCATTACATCGCATCGAGGTACCTTCACATTTTTGACGTTATATAAGGCTAAAATGCTTGATATGATAGGATAAAGAGGAAATTTGGATAATTTAAATTAATCCAGCATTAAAATTTTTCAAGTTGTAGAAAAAAATGTGAAATTTTTAAATCATTCGAAAGAGAAATAAATTCTGCATAAAGCGTAAAAAAAATAAAGAAACAAAAAAAAAAAACAAACATATTCGGTCTTAAAATTATTTTGTCCAATGTATATTCGCCGGCATTGCAGTGACTTGTTGAAACTTATCAGGCCGCGTTTTGATGCTTTTTGACGAACATTACAAAAGATAATAGAAATAAGTTTAATTCGAGAAAGATAATAATTGGTTTATGCAGAGTCAGATGAATAGAGCGGGTGAAATAGAAGAGATGAGTTTCAAAATGGACTCTTGTGTTATTGTTTCTGTATGCGACCCTGCGTTGGTGTGAAAAGAAGAAAATCATTTTTCCTCTTGACGAACGCAAAGCGATTTTCAAACAAACTTTTATGAACATTTTGCCGTAGAGTCATCTACGGTTACCTCCCTTCTCAAGAAATGGTACCTGCCCTTCACTATAAAAACGAAGCATCAACGCGGAGGGGAACAAAATTTAAATTTTACGCGATAATGAGTTTGGACGTCGAAACAAACAAATACTTCATCTCTTCTTCCCCTCTGCATAACACCTCGACTATCATATCCCACAGTCAACATTGCATTACTCTCTTGGATATAAACTTTTGGAATCGGTTGAGGAGACTTATCCTTGCCAATACACTGTCTTGGCGTTGAACATTATTGCATGCAACACTTTTTTTCATCAACTCTTATGATATATTTAAGGAATGTCGAGTAAGAATGATACAGTTCAATAAAATGAAAATTTATTAATAAATCCCCTCATTTATAGCAAACGCCGATTTAAAACGTATTTAAAATTAAAAGAAAATGCATATAAAGTTTTCTTTGGTTTTGATGAAAGACAGGCGTATAGTCGTAAAAGTTAGATTACAAACGTTTAGTGGTCGGCAACCGTTTGAAGAGAGCAGGTCAGACAGCTATGCAGTGTCTCGGAGGAAGGTCATGATATCAAATGTGCTATAATAAATACTCTCGACCTTAGACTGCTCTTTCTCTAAGGCTTCCTCTATCTGGAGGTTTAAAGAAAAAAAAAAACCCAACGAATATGTTATATGATTTAATTAAGGTTTCTTATTTCACAGCTGGATTAAAAGCATAACAACTAAGATTATCAACAAAAGACGTAAATTCATTACTACGGTCAATTCACTGTTACATTAATTGGATATATCAACAAAATTCAGCAAAACGTATTCCTTGACACTCATCTTTAGTCAAACATATATCAATGAAAGACCAATATTGCGATATACATTATCACATTTACTCATAAAATATTTATCTAAAGAGCGTAAAATTGATATTTTTTCTTAATGACATCCACAAATAGAATAATTCTTAAGAAAGTAATAACGAAGAACATTCAATCCTCATTGATGTTTTATGTGACCAGATAAGATGATGTGGGATCTGAATAAAATTGCAATTGATATTATATGTCACTACAACCAGCGCATGGTCATGTCTTCAATGCCTAATCCGTTTAACGCTCTAGGCCTTTCCGTTGATGAGCTAGATGTTCCACCGGATTAAAAAAAAACTGTTAAGGGATAAAACAAAAGTAACTATAGACACAGGCCCCGAAAATAATGGAATTTGTTCTGAAGATCGCATTGAGGAATCTACCCTAGAATCACAATGCAGTGTTGATCCCTATGCCTGTCATCTCTCTCGCTCTATCTTGTTTCTCTCTGTTTTTATTTCCCTTTTCCCTCCAGTTGCTGTTACCTCCTGATGACTGGACTGAACGATAACAAAAAGCTTTGTCTGCGAAACTCTTGGGATAATATCAAACAACCATTATATATATATATATATATATATATATATATATATATATATATATATATATATAAGTGAACATTGAAGTCAACACTCAGAGGCGACAGGTTGTTTCATGCTAGACGCAACTATCAGGTTGGATTTTTTCTTGACTACATGTATGGGTCAGTGGTGCATTGTGGGTAATCCATTCTAGCGGTTGTTTTGGCGAGAGTAGCTTGTTTTTTTTTATTTATTTGGGTTGATTTCTTTTACTTTTTTATTTTCATTTTTTTATTTTATATATTTAGTCATTATTTTGGTGTTCGATGATTTATTAACGTAGTAAAAAAATGCTGGGAATTTGTTTAAGTCCCTTATTTAATAGTTTCTGGTAATATCTGGGAAGATAAGTCTATTTATTCCTCAAATTTTGGGATTGATTGCCGTAATCTATTCTGCTATTTTGGCGGGGGACAGTTTTTAATGTTTATTAATTAATTTTTTTCTCTATTTAGATTGATTATTTTTACTTGTTTTTCTTTATTTATGTTTATTTTTATTAGTTCTAACGGTTATTTTAGCGGGAGCGATTTGTTAATTTGTTCATTTATTTATTTGGATTAATTTTTACTTATTTTTTCTGATTCATTTGCTTAATTTTTATTTTTTTATTTTGTATATTTTTATCTACTCTATTCCGTTTTCGATTTTTGATTAATGTAGAAATTATTTTCGTTAATTTTTGGATTGATTGTCGTAGTCTATTCTTATGGTTATTGGTTTGTTAATTTGCTTTTTGTTTACTTTATGTTATGGGACCTTACCGATAATAGCATAATGAACTATTCCATGTGTAATAAATAATGCGCCTCAAGAGAAAGCAGGGAGTTCAGCCTGAAGTCGGGCGACCGGCTGATCGGCTGATCGGGTGACCTCTCTGCATTCGGGCGGGGAGGAACCAGAACGAGGCTACGCCGAAGGGCGGAGTCTCTTTCGGGGAGGTAAACCGACCCTGAACCCGTTTATACGGGTTCAAAGGGCATTTTTTTGGCCGAGCCCATGGGCTCGGAGATCCCACGGGCTCGGAGATCCCACGTTAAACCGGCCTTGTGCCACATGATGCCCTCCTGGCGGGGTGACTAAATACTATTCAGTCTGAAGTCTGGAGTGAAGTCCGTCAGAAGTCCGTCAGTCAGTCAGAGTGAATTAGTCAGTCGAGTCAGAGGCAGCTCGAAACAGAGTCGCGTTCAGACAATTACTACTAAACCCGATTGTTCATACTAACATTTTCTACTTCTTTGTATATATTCCTGTTTTGTAATATATCTGTGTTATTCCATACCCGTATTCGTCTTCTTCTTTATTGGTTCTATCTTGGACTATCACCGTGGTACAAGAAACCGGACCATAACACTTTATTTATCTGGATTGATTATTTTTACTTGTATTTTATATATTTATTTATTTTTTTTTATTTGCTCTATTTCGTTTATTCTAACAAGAGTGGTTTGTTTATTATTTGCTTGGGTTAATTTATTTTACTAGTTTTTAATATTATTTATTTTTATTTATTCTTTTCAGTTTTCGATTCTTTAGTAACGTAATAAATACTTGTTTTCATGTCTGCATTTGAAGATGAGCTCAGACCGTTTATTTAGTAATTTATTTTGTTCTGGGGAAGTAATAATACTATTTTTTCCTCCAAACAAAGTTTGCAGGTTTTGGATTGATTGTTGTATGCTATGATCTTTTACTTATTTTCCATGAAATTTTTGGTGTGATTTGCGTTTCATTTTAATTTCCCAACCAACACTCACGGCCTGATGATTGCGTCTAGCATGAAACTGCCTATTGCCTCTGAGTGTTGACTTCATTGTTCATTTTTATATTTATATTTACATATGCTCTATATCTGATATGGAGCACTTTATCCCATAAATATAGCACACATTAAAACTATATGTCTTCATATATATACATATATATATATATATATATATATATATATAGTGTAACCCGGATATAAGAGACCCGGATATAAGAGATATATTTTATCTGGTCCCAAATTAGAGCCATACTTACCTAAACAAAATAGACCAAACCAGGATATAAGAGAAACTCGGATATAAGAGAAACCCGGATATAAGAGACTTATTATCCGGTCCCGACACCTCTCATATATCCGGGTTACACTGGATATATATATATATAGATATATATATATATATATATATATATATATATATTTGTGTATGTGTGTGAGAAAGAGAGAGAATCAAAAATATACTATTCTAACTGCCAACATTATCATTGAAAATAATTTATCTGTACTTAACAGAATATTTTTACAACTGATTCTAAAAAAATTTTTTTAAAAGTAATTAACACAAAACAAAAGAAGCTGAAGCTTGAAGGAGGAATTTACTATATTACCTGCAGTAATTGCCACAAGAAAATCATCAGAGAAACCTCAAGGAATTTGAATAACATATTATATGAACACAAAATTGATATTTCACTAGGCTAATAATAACTTAATGTAGGGATTTACTCTATCACTTTTAATAATTACCGCTAGGAAGACATATGAGAAACCTCGATGAATTTAAATTGAATTTAAATTAATAATTAAAAGAATCAGAGATATTTTTTCGCGGATTAAGACGTTAAGAATTTAGTTTACATCGAGTTTTATACGGATATATGCAGTATATTTGCTTCAGTCGCATGTTATGTATACGAAGCCGAAACAGCAAATACGTCACAGTTTTCTAGGTAACCTCTCCAGCTTGGGGAAACATAACTCGACGCGAACAGAAAAGCATGTGTAGTCATGAACTTTTCGGTTGCTAAAATATAGCCGCTTTTGTGCCGTATTCGTGAGGCCGGTTCTAAGTGCGCTCACTGTTACTCGCTCCAAAATTTTAATTATCACTCGCAATCAAGATGCAGTTTCTCCTTTTTAATTTGTCACTCTATACTCAGTATGTGGCCTGTTGGGATTACTTTTCATTTCTTTTTTTTTTTACGATTATGTGAGTCGTTTTTTTTTTTTAATTTCAATTTTAATTTATTTATTGCTTCGTTGGGGTATTCAGACTGGACCCCAGAGCGCCTACGTATTTTTTTCCCAAGGATCGTATCTGTATTTTTTTATTATTTTATCTATATTATCAAAACTTTGCACAGTTCCTGCTGTATTATGGTTGCTACTCAGTGATGTCTACATTGCTAAATTTATCAACCGTTTTGCTATATTTCTTTACTTTACTGTTTCTTTCATCCCAGCAACCGATTTTTATGCAATTCATATTTATTTTCCCTTTTACCTTTCTACCTGTCGTATTGTTAACTAAACCTGTATGACCACCAGGATTTTTCTGTTGAGCAAGATTAAGAACATAATCTATAAAAGTGTGGGTGAACCTTCTTTTACATATCAACGACCATTTAGTTGATTGAAGGAGTCTGGGCTCCATAGTTATGAATACAGCCAGCTCAGTGATGATCTGGTGTCGTTCGGCCTAGGACTTCCTAGACAGATAATGCAGTATGTTCGCCCTGGATAAAACCACCAGTTCGGTGTCTGTGACAAAGACGACACTTCAATTTAGAATACATGGGCTGTGCTTTTATCTACAGATAGGTGGGCTATGTCAAGTCTTTTTGCCCACTACACTACACATACATGAAGACCTCTTCGGGCTTCAACCCATATACATGGAATGAATTGATAAGGTACTCAGCTGAGTACCTTCCACCACACCTGGCCATGGGAATGGTGATGCTGATTGTTTCGGGTGCTTTACGTAATATATTTATATCATTCATCTTCTATTTCTACGCCCCCTGGGATTCAACTGTTTTCACACAATTGTTATTACATCCGAAATTAAAACGAGATGTGCAATTACAGACCAATTATCTGACTACTGGTGCTGAAAATCTTGATCAATAAAACAATAGAAAAATATAAGACCCGACAGAAACAGGTAACTCTTAGTAGAAGAATATAAAGGATATGTTCAGAATCCAAATCAACTTTTGATATTTCGATAATATAGGCACTTAGAATCTTTGATATTGAAGAGTTCTCTTCGGCTTATTTTCCCATGCAGTATATCTGTGTTGCATTTGGGATATACAGAATTGCGAAGTAAGTTTTCTCGTTCGTTGGTTCATTGATTTGATTTCATCTTAGAGGAGGCCCCATACTCCGAGAGAACCTTGGGCATCAAACCCAAATGGAATTCCTATATACAATTGATCGCTAAAGATGCAGGTAAAATGATCGACTCCCTGTAACGCTCTAGTAGGTACCTGACTCCTCATGCTATCCTCTATCTTTATAAGAGCCAGATCAGTCCGAAAATGGAGTACTGTTACCATATTTGGGCAGGAGCTGCCCAGACCTCACTTTACAGAGTTCAAAAAGGACTCTGACACCTTATGGGAGAATAATTATTTTCCACACTCAGCCCTTTCTTTTATAGGCTTGATGTGGCGAGCCTCTCACTGCCATGGAAAGTGCTCGGACGAATTGCATCTCCTGATACCACCAAGTCTGACCTTCACGGCTAGGAACTGCCGTGCCACTTACATACTAGCAAACAACCCACATTCCCTCCGTATTCCATCAGTAAGATGTAAATTGAAACAGCTTCTTCCCGCCAATCACTGGCCTATGAAACAGACTACAAAGAGGTTGTGTCCCTGATTATTGCAATCTTAATCTGTTCAAATTAGAATCAACCGTTATTTTTCCCCTCCTATCCATATAAACTACCCCTTATCGTAACCTATCTACTTCGAGTATTGATCAAAGTTTCTAAAGGCTAAAAGCGTTTTGAAAAAATGTTATTCAAATACATTAGGTGATTGTTTTTTTTTTCTTTAGTTAAGAAACTGCTATCGTTTGCCGTCTTTCAATATGAGCTTCAGTGGTGTGATAGATATGAAAATAGAGGAGATAAATTGTCCGGATTAATTACCTCGGTTAAGGATTCTCTTTAACGATCAAGATAACATTCTCTTTTGCTTTTTATAAAACTAGTTAAGAATCTCAAGAGTGACTCGTTAATTTTGAATATCCCAAGCCATCCAATTATCCAACTATGAATTTACTGTAGTGACACCCACACCCTGCAAAGTTTTCAAAATGATCTGGTTTCTCTATAGCATCATCTATGTTCTGCTAAGAGTTATCTATTTCCATGGTGTCGTATATTCTTTCTAATATTTTTTCAATCAACGTTTTCCGTTTCAGTGGTAGTCAGATCATTGGTCTGTAATTGTCTCACCTAGCTTTTTTTTCGACGTAATAATAATTATCTGAAGTCCTAGCAAGGGGTTGTAGAATTAGGACAGCATTCATTTTCTGGGATAAAGGTTGTTCTTCTTCTGCGCACTCTTCAGATAGCTATTATTATTATTATTATTATTATTATTATTTGATTCGATAATCTTTCTCTCTCTCAGATGTTTCGGTCGGCTGTTGATGATCATATCTCAGCTTCTACCCGTAGCTTAGAGAAACCAACACTTCCTTAACACATGAGATATTCCAAGCAGTACTGCCACCTGCGCATTACCATATGTGTCAGGTGACCTGAAGCAGATCCAGTAGGCAGAATGGCACGTGGAAATTGTTCCGAGTGAGCGAACTACAAAAGGGACAATTTGCAGCGTTGCTTGGTATATTTGTTTGATTTGCAATGCCAGGTGTTGGTATTTTTGCCTGTTATGCAATTACGATGTTCTTATTCGAAGGTACCACAATGTCTATTACCGTCCATTCATGGCGGGTCTTGCGCACAAGTAGTATATCAGGACGACTGCTTTCAAACCGCGTATATTTTTTATTGCTTCTACGTTAAAAAAGGAACCTGAGGGCTCCGCTTCTACCTTTCATCAACAAGGCTGAAACTAATCCCAGGTTAACATTCTCCGCGGACACGAAGTGGAAAGATTATATTGAATCACTTGCTTGGTCTGCTACTAGGAAAGTTAGTTTTCTTGTCGTGCTAGAACATTTTTCTCTCATGAATCTATCTTATATATTTGTAAGTCTACCATTCGTCCATGCTTTGAATATTGCTGCCACCTATTGTTTGGTACTTCTGCTATATATTTAGAGATTCTTTATAAAATTTAAAGAAGAATCAGCAATATTATTGGTCCTGACCGATCATCTAGGCTTCAGTCAATTTCCCACCGCCATAATATACCTTCCCCATGTCTTTTCTTTAAATCCTTTCGTGGTAATTGTTCGAATAAACTTTCTGCTATGGTATTTAAACTTTTTTTCAATTTAAGGGCAGTACAAGATCGGCAGCAAGATCTCATCACTTTACAGTTGAATTGGCAAGCTGTAATTCTAATTTATTTGCTAGATGTTTCTTTTCTCATAAATGTTTCTTGTGGAACTCTCTTCCGGCTTCTTGCTATCCAGCTAACTTTGATCTTCAAACTTTTATATGCAATATCATTCGTTATCTACTGTCTTGTGGATTATTCTTCTTTTATTGTTCTCGCTACTTAATAATATTTCTTCTTTTCTTATTATTTCATACTCAGTAACGCCATTGTGTATTAGTGGCTTTATTGCTTTGCCTGGGGTAAAAGGATTAAAAAAAACATATTCCTGCTATCAGGCTTTCAACTTATTATTATTATTATTATTATTATTATTATTATTATTATTATTATTTCTTTGTCTGATTTTGCTGCTGTTGTTACTTTGTAATAATTTTGGGACACACTATTTACATTATTCGGACTATTGTCCTCATCTCTGTCGCCATATTTATTACAACTTTTCGGCCGTTGTACGCTCCGGACTTCTTCAAGTGGTTAGAATGTTGAACTGAACCCTTTATTTCGCTCACGGGTAAACTGTTCTAGTTCCTGGTAACATGCTTAATTAATGTCAGTTATCAGTTATCTCCTGTTAATTCCTCTCTGCAAGTTCTCCACTGCCTTAACCGGGTATTGAACTCACACTCTTTGGGTCCTGTCACTGAATTTAACCAACGCCTTTATCCACTGTACCATGTGGCCTTTAGGACACATTAGTTAAGGCACTGGAGAAATTGAAGAGGAGAGTCAACAAGAGATAACTGATAAGTCACATCCATTAGACATGGTACGTGGAACTAACCCTGTAAGTGAAATAAATGGTTCAGTTCAACATTCCAACCACCTGAAGAAGGCCGGAGCGTACAACCGCCGAAACGTTGTAATGAATATGGCGACAAAGATGAGGACGGTAGTCCGAATAATATAAATAGTGTACATAATACCTAATATCATAAATAAAGACAAATGCTGAATTTTTGGCTAACTTATTTATTTTAATCTATTTCCATTAATTGCTTCTTGTCTCTTAATTTTCATTTTTTCTCCATTTTTTATTTCTGAAATTTACTTTATATTTTATCTTGTCCTTCTCTCCGTGTCTTTCTTTCTTTCTTTCTTTTCTTTTCTTTCTTTCTTTTCTTTCTTTCTTTTTTCTTTTCTTTTCTTTCTTTTTTCTTTTCTTTCTTTCTTTTCTTTCCTTTCTTTTTTCTTTCTTTCTTTCTTTCTTTCTTTCTTTCTTTCTTTTCTTTCTTCCTTTCTTTTCTTTCTTTCTTTTCTTTCTTTTTTCTTCCTTTCTTTCTTTTCTTTCTTTCTTTCTTTTCTTTCTTTCTCTCTTACTTTTCTTTCTTTTTTCTTTCCTTTCTTTCTTTCTTTCTTTTTTCTTTTCTTTCTTTCTTTTCTTTCCTTTCTTTTTTCTTTCTTTCTTTCTTTCTTTCTTTCTTTTCTTTCTTTCTTTCTTTTCTTTCTTTCTTTTCTTTCCTTTCTTTCTTTCTTTCTTTCTTTCTTTCTTTTCTTTCTTTCTTTCTTTTCTTTCTTTTTTCTTCCTTTCTTTCTTTTCTTTCTTTCTTTCTTTCTCTCTTACTTTTCTTTCTTTTTTCTTTCCTTTCTTTCTTTCTTTCTTTTCTTTCTTTTCTTTTCTTTCTTTCTTTCTTTCTTTCTTTCTTTCTTCTTTCTTTGTTTCTTTTCTTTCTTTTCTTCCTTTTTTTCTTTCCTTTCTTTCTTTCTTTCTTTTCTTTTTTCTTTCTTTCTTTCTTTCTTTCTTTCTTTTCTTTCTTTTCTTTCTTTCTTTCTTTACCAGTAATACTGGCGCTGTTGGCCATTGTATCTCGATACAACTTCAGAATCTCTCGAGTATGTTTCCAGTCACAAATATCATACGGCCGACATTTACCGAAAGACGAAAGGCTGCGCTTATTCAACCATGATCAGGGCATAAGCCCTGAGATTTAATTTCACCGCCATGCTCTCTTTTTATGGCCAGGCACATGATATTCGATGTTAAGAAATGTGTTTTGCTGGAACTTTTGGGCTGCAGCCGCCAAAACAGCAGCTCAGTGCGCGTGAAAATCGAGATGATTTGTGCAACTCAATCCTGTTATTAGTTACATAAGACTAATCCACTCACAAACGAACAAAACAATCAGATTGCAAGAAATTTACTTTTACGACTAGTACCCTTTTCAAAACTACATATTGTGAAGTGCTTCTATAAATACTAAGCAAGCATCGTGCATACGCACATATGTTTATAGAAATGCGCCCAGAAAAAAACAAAAAAAACAAACAAACATTTGTATGAAAATCTGACTGACTCAATCCTGTTCAGTTATATCAATGCTATAAAAACGGTAAATTATGTATTCAGTCAGTTTGCCATGTGTAATAGATGCTTAGGCGATCATGTATCATTTGATACATGTCTGAAGTAGCAGATTTTTCCCGCAGTAGGTTGCCATTATTTCTGCGGTGGACTCTTTCTCCCACTGCTCAGCAGTGAGAGAAAAAGAGGATTCATACCTTTCCCAAGGGTATTAGAACGTAAGTGAATATCAGTCAGTTATGTGGCATGCATGATACACGCTTAGGTGATAATGTATCTTTCGATACATGTCTGACGAGGCAGATTTTTCCCGCAGTAGGTTGCCATTTCTTACTGCGGTGAACCAGTTGCGATCCAATGACAAAGAAATCGGTCCGTCCTGCTATTTACCCATAGATGAGCGGAGGAAGAAAAAGAGGATTCATACCTTTCCCAAGGGTATTAGAACGTAAGTGAATATCAGTCAGTTATGTACCATGCGTGATACACGCTTAGGTGATAATGTATCTTTCGATACATGTCTGACGAGGCAGATTTTTCCCGCAGTAGGTTGCCATTTCTTACTGCGGTGAACCAGTTGCGATCCAATGACAAAGAAATCGGTCCGTCCTGCTATTTACCCATAGATGAGCGGAGGAAGAAAAAGAGGATTCATACCTTTCCCAAGGGTATTAGAACGTAAGTGAATATCAGTCAGTTATGTGACATGCATGATACACGCTTAGGTGATAATGTACCTTTAGATACATGTCTGACGAGGCAGAATTTTTCCCGCAGTAGGTTGCCATTTCTTTCTGCGGTAGACCAGTTGCGATCTAAGGCTATAGAACCCGGTCTGTCCTGCTATTTTCCTATAGCTTGTAAAAAGAGGATTCATACCTTTCCCAAGGTTATTAGTACGTAAGTGAATGTAATTAATTCGACCGGAATTCGATTACTCAGTCCAATCCGCTACTGCAGCGTGACTCCTCTAGAATTATTTCGACATTTACGAAAATATTAACTCTCATTCTTAAGCAGTGTGGCATACTAGAGACAAGTTGTTTCTCTTTAATGCATCAGGCAATATGAAAGGGATTCTTATATATATATATATATATATATATATATGAGTTGGTAATTTCTTTATCTAATTCTTTCACGTGTTCATACCTATACTGTTATCTCGTTCGTTCGGTTTATATATAACTATTGTAAAACAAAAAAAAAACTCAATTATCCATTGATATGCAGCGATTTAAACCTTACATTTGTAGTACAGTTTCTTTCTTATAAATTCCGATTTCCGTTGTGCTGGTAGTTGTAAGGTTAACAGCACTGAGTAAGGATCTCGTAAGTCGAGTTCAGATTCCGTCTTAGACTTCTCTGTTCAGTTGAACACAAATGTCCTTGGATGAGGCATAATGTATTTCCTCACCCCACCCCTGTATAGATTTTCTTTCATACCATGACAGTCCTTTTATTTCGCACGTACCGTTTATATGAAACTCGTGTACCCATGCCGTCAAAAATGACGCGAATTGTTATAAAGTTTTAATAGCGAGATGCAATGAAACAAAAGTCATGAAACAATTTATTGAGAGTCAATAAAGCGAAGATAAAGAATTCGCAATTAAAAAAGAACCCAATGAAGGGGTTAGTTAATCCGTTACCTTCATATTTTTTGCTATGATTCATTGATTATTCCTTCTATTCTATATGCAGTTACAGGATTGATTATTCCTTCTATTCTATATGCAGTTACAGGATTGATTATTCCTTCTATTCTATATGCAGTTATAGGACTGATTATTCCTTCTATTCTATATGCAGTTACAGGATTGATTATTCCTTCTATTCTATAAGCAGTTACAGGACTGATTATTCCTTCTATTCTATATGCAATTACAGGACTGATTATTCCTTCTATTATATATGCAGTTACAGGACTGATTATTCCTTCTATTCTATATGCAGTTACAGGATTGATTATTCCTTCTATTCTATATGCAGTTACAGGATTGATTATTCCTTCTATTATATATGCAATTACAGGACTGATTATTCCTTGTATTCTATATGCAGTTACAGGACTGATTATTCCTTCTATTATATATGCAGTTACAGGATTGATTATTCCTTCTATTCTATATGCAGTTACAGGATTGATTATTCCTTCTATTCTATATGCAATTACAGGACTGATTATTCCATCTATTCTATATGCAGTTACAGGATTGATTATTCCTTCTATTCTATATGCAATTACAGGACTGATTATTCCTTCTATTCTATATGCAGTTACAGGATTGATTATTCCTTCTATTCTATATACAGTTACAGGATTGATTATTCCATCTATTCTATATGCAGTTACATGATTGATTATTCCTTCTATTCTATATGCAGTTACAGGAATTGATTATTCCTTCTATTCTATATGCAGTTACAGGATTGATTATTCCTTCTATTCTATATGCAGTTACAGGATTGATTATTCCTTCTATTCTATATGCAGTTACAGGATTGATTATTCCTTCTATTCTATATGCAGTTACAGGATTGATTATTCCTTCTATTCTATATGCAGTTACAGGAATTGATTATTCCTTCTATTCTATATGCAGTTACAGGATGGATTATTTCTTCTATTCTAGATGCAGTTACATGATTGATTATTCCTTCTATTATATATGCAGTTACATGATTGATTATTCCTTCTATTCTATATGCAGTTACAGGATTGATTATTCCTTCTATTCTATATGCAGTTACAGGATTGATTATTCCTTCTATTCTATATGCAGTTACAGGATTGATTATTCCTTCTATTATATATGCAGTTACATGATTGATTATTCCTTCTATTCTATATGCAGTTACAGGATTGATTATTCCTTCTATTCTATATGCAGTTACAGGATTGATTATTCCTTCTATTCTATATGCAATTACAGGACTGATTATTCCTTCTATTATATATGCAGTTACAGGATTGATTATTCCTTCTATTCTATATGCAGTTACAGGATGGATTATTTCTTCTATTCTAGATGCAGTTACATGATTGATTATTCCTTCTATTATATATGCAGTTACATGATTGATTATTCCTTCTATTCTATATGCAGTTACAGGATTGATTATTTCTTCTATTCTAGATGCAGTTACATGATTGATTATTCCTTCTATTATATATGCAGTTACATGATTGATTATTCCTTCTATTCTATATGCAGTTACAGGATTGATTATTCCTTCTATTCTATATGCAGTTACAGGATTGATTATTCCTTCTATTCTATATGCAGTTACAGGATTGATTATTCCTTCTATTCTATATGCAGTTACAGGATTGATTATTCCTTCTATTCTATATGCAGTTACAGGATTGATTATTCCTTCTATTCTATATGCAGTTACAGGAATTGATTATTCCTTCTATTCTATATGCAGTTACAGGATGGATTATTTCTTCTATTCTAGATGCAGTTACATGATTGATTATTCCTTCTATTCTATATGCAGTTACAGGATTGATTATTCCTTCTATTCTATATGCAGTTACAGGAATTGATTATTCCTTCTATTCTATATGCAGTTACATGATTGATTATTCCTTCTATTCTATATGCAGTTACAGGATTGATTATTCCTTCTATTCTATATGCAGTTACAGGAATTGATTATTCCTTCTATTCTATATGCAGTTACAGGATTGATTATTCCTTCTATTCTATATGCAATTACAGGACTGATTATTCCTTCTATTCTATATGCAGTTACAGGATTGATTATTCCTTCTATTCTATATGCAGTTACAGGATTGATTATTCCTTCTATTCTATATGCAGTTACAGGATTGATTATTCCTTCTATTCTATATGCAGTTACAGGAATTGATTATTCCTTCTATTCTATATGCAGTTACAGGATTGATTATTCCTTCTATTCTATATGCAGTTACAGGATTGATTATTCCTTCTATTCTATATGCAGTTACAGGATTGATTATTCCTTCTATTCCATATGCAGTTACATGATTGATTATTCCTTCTATTATATATGCAGTTACATGACTTATTATTCCTTCTATTCTATATGCAGTTACAGGATGGATTATTTCTTCTATTCTAGATGCAGTTACATGATTGATTATTCCTTCTATTATATATGCAGTTACATGATTGATTATTCCTTCTATTCTATATGCAGTTACAGGATTGATTATTCCTTCTATTCTATATGCAGTTACAGGATTGATTATTCCTTCTATTCTATATGCAGTTACAGGATTGATTATTCCTTCTATTCTATATGCAATTACAGGACTGATTATTCCTTCTATTCTATATGCAGTTACAGGATTGATTATTCCTTCTATTCTATATACAGTTACAGGATTGATTATTCCATCTATTCTATATGCAGTTACATGATTGATTATTCCTTCTATTCTATATGCAGTTACAGGAATTGATTATTCCTTCTATTCTATATGCAGTTACAGGATTGATTATTCCTTCTATTCTATATGCAGTTACAGGATTGATTATTCCTTCTATTCTATATGCAATTACAGGACTGATTATTCCATCTATTCTATATGCAGTTACATGATTGATTATTCCTTCTATTCTATATGCAGTTACAGGAATTGATTATTCCTTCTATTCTATATACAGTTACAGGATTGATTATTCCATCTATTCTATATGCAGTTACATGATTGATTATTCCTTCTATTATATATGCAGTTACATGATTGATTATTCCTTCTATTCTATATGCAGTTACAGGATTGATTATTCCTTCTATTCTATATGCAGTTACAGGATTGATTATTCCTTCTATTCCATATGCAGTTACATGATTGATTATTCCTTCTATTATATATGCAGTTACATGACTTATTATTCCTTCTATTCTATATGCAGTTACAGGATGGATTATTTCTTCTATTCTAGATGCAGTTACATGATTGATTATTCCTTCTATTATATATGCAGTTACAGGAATGTTTATTCCTTCTATTCTATATGCAATTACAGGATTGATTATTCCTTCTATTCTATATGCAGTTACAGGACAAAACGATTTTACTTCGCAGTAGATAAAATATCTTCTATATGACAAGATTTCACTTTAAGAGTTACATGAAATGTATCTCAAGTTGAATTGAGTTACTTAATTGCGTATTAATTACTGAAAATATAAATGACAATTTGGAAAAATTCAATGTTATAGAGAACATTATCAAATTAGCAAGAATTCTACTATTTTGTTGTTCTTTTCTGTACTTTTATGAGAGATTGAACTCTTTCTTGGATGAATATCAGGAAGGAAATGGAATCATCTCCATAAAATTGGTTCCAACTAAAGAAAATAATGGAGAACAGATTAGCTTTGAAGGATGAAGATTTACGTAGCCTGTTTATATATATATATATATATATATATATATATATATATGTATATATATATATATACATTTCTGGTGTTACTTTTATATTTGATTGATGTCCAGATTGTTTACTAGACATTAATCATTGATCTTCGAACACTTCTTTTTTAATATCCTTGAATTACCTGAACACCTTGGGGAAAATTTTTAAGTGCTTTGACGTTGCCATTTCCACAGTTTTTAATTCAGAAACATTCTTTTCTTAGACTGGCAGCCAACGAAAACTAGAAATTACTGTACACTCTGAAAGTTTACGCATGGTTTTGGTAACTGAGATCAAAAATCGGTCCGTGCCCTTTTCATGAGTATTAATGTGAATTAACGCAACAGACTAAGACGCAACATAAATCAGTCCACCTATTCCGTTTTTGGCGACAATAACCGTTACGGCATCTACACGTGTAAAGATCCCTTAAAAACACCGTGCAACTCTAAGATATTAAATATAAACAAGATACAGTAAGAGTGAACCTCAAGTAATAATACCGAGTGTAAAATCAAAATTGTCCATTTGTTAGATTAAGATTTTAACCATTGTATCTAAGAAGTGATTAAAGATATCTTACTGGAATTCTCCGAGGTTTTTATAATACTACTGGACTCTACTTTTCGCAATAGGAATGTATAATTACTCTCCTAGCTTAACAGAAGAATCATGATGACATCGATAATAAACGGAAATGGCATGTTAATTAATCATAGCTCAGGATCGAAAGTTCATGAAGGAAATAAAGTTCAAAAATATATATATTATTCTCGGTCCATTTCCCAACTTATTCAAAATGATCTTTGCCCTCTCTAATCTTCAAACTTTCTGTCCTAGAGTAACAAGTTGCCTCATGCGTTTCACGTACGATTTCATTTTCAAAACTTTTCACTATTCATTGGACTATCATAGCTGTGACACCTCTCGGGTGGGCCAAACGTCTTATGGATTGAGTTGGATCTTTTCTAATTAATCTCTTTAGTTCCAAGTTGAAATCATGATCCCTCTTCTTGCTGTGACAGTTTGTTTCTACTGTTCCCTCTTTTTTAAAATTATTCACTGTTCTCTTGATGGTTCTTGAATGGAATTTGAGGATAAAGTATAAATTTTGTTACCATTACTGAAGACGGGAATGATCATTTTCATCTCGCCATTGCTTAGTTGGCAAGGCAACGAATTTGACACAAAACGATTTTAACCTGTTCTCTTTCTATCTGAATAATTCAAAGGGTTTTTCAGAGATTCTTATGTTGTCAAGATGGCTAAACGTCTCATCTGAAAATCTGGACTTAGTTTAGTATTTTCTTTGGATCTTAAACATTTTATGGGATGGACAATTATGCCGCTACACGATTTGAGCAATTTTGCTGTTACACGCGGTATATATGACTCTCGGACAGGTATGTTAAAAGTCTAACAGCAGCAAGTTTTATGAGTAGTTAGCAAGCTATTAATACTGTTTCCTAATTTCAATCCTTACTGAATAGCGCGCTTATTTCACCTTGTGCCAGGCAAACTTACTTGATAAGCTAATTATACGGATACTCGTAGTCAGGTGGCGCTAATTACATATTTGAGCAAGATCTTCTTACTGAAATTTTATTTTGCCTCTCATTCAATGCTCGACACTAGCGTATCCCTTTTAGATGAAGTCAAACTTTGTAAATAATTAGAGTATCTTGGTGTAGAAATTGATATGATCAATTATTATTCATTTTTAGACTAACGTTTCTTGCATATTAATTTCTGATTCTTTTTATCGCAAAGCTCAGATTGACATTCCGTCATCGTTACAAAATACAGGGCGAAATAGGTAAATTGTCGCCATTTTATATTTTTAACTTCGCGCATGCGCGTTGCTTGTTTTTGTCGACTGCACTGTATATTAGAGTTAGTTAGGCACGGTGTGTGAGAAAAAGAGCACCATAATGCAATTTACTCCGCCAGCAATTTGGAAACGGCATGTTGTACTGCTTAGCATTCACATTTAGGGTGTTTGTATCATGGAACAACGCAGAAGATTCGGAAAGAGTTAAATAAGTCTAATGATTACGATGTTGGGAGAGATCACTAGTGATGGCGATGTTATGCCTTCATTTATCTTCTCACAGAGCCTTACCCTCGATACGGAGGCCTAGATCAAGAGCCTTGAGGAGGTAGTGCTTCCTTGGGTCAAGATGGTGGCTGCTGGAAGACCCTACATCTGGTAACAGGACTTGCACCATTCGACACATGCAGGAGAACCCAGTCATGGCTATCAGACAATTTATGTGACCACATCACCCCTTACATCTGCCGAATTAACTGTCCAAACTGTAACCACCTTGATTATTATGTGTGGGGCGCAGTTGAGCGAGAGATAAACAAAACTCTTTTTAACACGGAAGATGAACTGAAGTCAAGGATCTTCTCAACATTCACCAGCTTAAACAAGGATACCATCCAAAAGAGTTGCAGAAGATTCCAAAGTTGTCTAGAGGCCGTGGTTGAAGCCAATGGCGAATTTATTGAATAAATTTACTTTTTACTATTTCAATACATTTTGGTGTAATTTTAGTAAATATATCTGTTAAAATGAAATATCAGTTTTATTTTCATTTTTGCGTAATTTTGACGACAATTTATCCATGGCTCTAGATTGAATAAAACGTGAAAAGCAAACATCTGGCGTGATGCGACCTTACACAATTAATCCTAGTGAAATTATCTTAGAGTATCAGGTGCCTCAACGATTAGGCTGAGGTTGTCACTGACTGACTCTATTAAAATCAAACCGTATAACTGTATATCTTATCTTCTGCAAACACCTAGTCGCCATTTGTGCTTAGGTACATTAAGGTGAATAGGAATTTTGAGTAGTGCAAGGTTTATGGAGCTGGAAAATGAAATTCGCGAACGGAGTTCAGATTCTGTCCGAGTTTGTTGACTTCACTTTGCAATACCATTGGGTGAGGCATGAATCCATATCCACATCCCCAATCATTGCCTTCGGAAAAGAAATCCAGAACTGTGAAAACGGCAGCAAGTAATCATTTTTTTCTTCTATGCGCCGTGTCGCTTCGGGGCTAGGCGATCAATGCTATCTATATTTCCCTCTTTTTTTGATAGCTCTTACAAATTTTATATTTTCGATATCTCTCCAAATCCCTGTTTTGCTAACCATTTAAAAAAGTTCCTTCTTTTATGTGGCGGGCCCCTTCACGACATGGACGATCATGCCTCTCTACTATTTCCTGTCCTTTGTAGCTCTTCGTAAATGTTGTCTTTTCGCTATCTCTCCTAATCTCTGTTCTGCGAACCATTTGCAAAGGCTCCTTAGGTAGATGATGCGCTGTTTTCCTCTGTCCCTCTTGTCTTCAATATGTCTTCTGGGTGTCAAATTTGCTAAGTCCTCTTTCCTTATTATGTGTCCTAGAAATGTTAACTGCCTCTTCTTGATATGTGTCCTTTTTTGTTTCTGTTTCTTCTTAGAACTTCGTCGTTGCTCACACATTCAGTCAATGGCATTCTCAGGATTGTTCTTCAGAATAACATTTACGTTGCCACAATTCACTTCTTCACTGACTAGCATTCACTACCATTTAAGTGGACCGATGTCACTTAACAGTTCAGTACTCATTTAATTGTTTTTAATGAATTTTTTTCTATTTCTTCGTACTGTGCTTATATTTCTCAGTATTTTGCTTATTTTTCTGTTTCTTAGTACTTTGCTTATATTTTATACTACTTTATATTTCTTAGTATTTGGTTATTTTTTAGTTTCTTGGTACTTTGCTTATATTTGTCAGTACTTTGCTTATTTTTCTATTTCTTAGTACTTTACTTATAGTAGTTTGCTTATTTTTCTGTTTCTTACTATTTTGCTTATATTTCTTAGTACTTTGCTTATATTTCTCAGTATGTTGCTTATTTTTCTGTTTCTTAGTACTTTACTTATATTTTATACTACTTTATATTTCTTAGTATTTGGTTATTTTTTTTAGTTTCTTGGTACTTTGCTTATATTTGTCAGTACTTTGCTTATTTTTCTATTTCTTAGTACTTTGCTTATTTTTCTATTTCTTAGTACTTTACTTATAGTAGTTTGCTTATTTTTCTGTTTCTTACTATTTTGCTTATATTTCTTAGTACTTTGCTTATATTTCTCAGTATGTTGCTTATTTTTCTGTTTCTTAGTACTTTGCTTATATTTTATACTACTTTATATTTCTTAGTATTTGGTTATTTTTCTATTTCTTAGTACTTTGCTTATTTTTCTTTTTCTTAGTACTTTACTTATAGTAGTTTGCTTATTTTTCTGTTTCTTACTATTTTGCTTAGATTTCTTAGTACTTTGCTTATATTTCTCAGTATGTTGCTTATTTTTCTGTTTCTTAGTACTTTGCTTATATTTTATACTACTTTATATTTCTTAGTATTTGGTTATTTTTTAGTTTCTTGGTACTTTGCTTATATTTCTCAGTACTTTGCTTATTTTTCTATTTCTTAATACTTTGCTTATTTTTCTATTTCTTAGTACTTTACTTATATTTTATACTACTTTATATTTCTTAGTATTTGGTTATTTTTTTTAGTTTCTTGGTACTTTGCTTATATTTGTCAGTACTTTGCTTATTTTTCTATTTCTTAGTACTTTGCTTATTTTTCTATTTCTTAGTACTTTACTTATAGTAGTTTGCTTATTTTTCTGTTTCTTACTATTTTGCTTATATTTCTTAGTACTTTGCTTATATTTCTCAGTATGTTGCTTATTTTTCTGTTTCTTAGTACTTTGCTTATATTTTATACTACTTTATATTTCTTAGTATTTGGTTATTTTTCTATTTCTTAGTACTTTGCTTATTTTTCTATTTCTTAGTACTTTACTTATAGTAGTTTGCTTATTTTTCTGTTTCTTACTATTTTGCTTATATTTCTTAGTACTTTGCTTATATTTCTCAGTATGTTGCTTATTTTTCTGTTTCTTAGTACTTTGCTTATATTTTATACTACTTTATATTTCTTAGTATTTGGTTATTTTTCTATTTCTTAGTACTTTGCTTATTTTTCTTTTTCTTAGTACTTTACTTATAGTAGTTTGCTTATTTTTCTGTTTCTTACTATTTTGCTTAGATTTCTTAGTACTTTGCTTATATTTCTCAGTATGTTGCTTATTTTTCTGTTTCTTAGTACTTTGCTTATATTTTATACTACTTTATATTTCTTAGTATTTGGTTATTTTTTAGTTTCTTGGTACTTTGCTTATATTTCTCAGTACTTTGCTTATTTTTCTATTTCTTAATACTTTGCTTATTTTTCTATTTCTTAGTACTTTACTTATATTTTATACTACTTTATATTTCTTAGTATTTGGTTATTTTTTTTAGTTTCTTGGTACTTTGCTTCTATTTGTCAGTACTTTGCTTATTTTTCTATTTCTTAGTACTTTGCTTATTTTTCTATTTCTTAGTACTTTACTTATAGTAGTTTGCTTATTTTTCTGTTTCTTACTATTTTGCTTATATTTCTTAGTACTTTGCTTATATTTCTCAGTATGTTGCTTATTTTTCTGTTTCTTAGTACTTTGCTTATATTTTATACTACTTTATATTTCTTAGTATTTGGTTATTTTTCTATTTCTTAGTACTTTGCTTATTTTTCTTTTTCTTAGTACTTTACTTATAGTAGTTTGCTTATTTTTCTGTTTCTTACTATTTTGCTTAGATTTCTTAGTACTTTGCTTATATTTCTCAGTATGTTGCTTATTTTTCTGTTTCTTAGTACTTTGCTTATATTTTATACTACTTTATATTTCTTAGTATTTGGTTATTTTTTAGTTTCTTGGTACTTTGCTTATATTTCTCAGTACTTTGCTTATTTTTCTATTTCTTAGTACTTTGCTTATTTTTCTTTTTCTTAGTACTTTGCTTATTGTTATGGCCAGGTTAGGACCAAGGAAGAACCTCACGAACACAGGTGTAGAAATAACGAAGGTATATTACACGAAATAATAATACAAGATGTGGAAGGCGTTAGTATGACTGTCAGTCTGGTTTGGAGTGAACTACTATCGGCTCGACTCGATTCGACCCTCTCTCTTGAGAGGCGTAGTATACATAGTGTTAGGAAGAGTTCATTCTGTAGTCATATGTAAGGACCCATGACACTTATATTTTCAGTACCTTGCTTATTTTTCTGTTTCTTTTTACTTTGCTTATATTTCATAGAACTTTGCTTATATTTCTTAGTACTTCGGTTATTTTTTAGTTTCTTAGAACTTTGCTTGTATTTCTTAGTACATTGCTTATATATCTCAATACTTTGCTTATTTTTCTCTTTCTTAGTACTTTGCTTCGTTGTCTCAATTTCAATCATCCGTTAAAACATTTCCGAGATATGTACGTTTCTGTACTTGCTTGATTTTTGCATCTCCAGTTTGTAAATCTCATCTTGGGTTCTTCCTTTTGCTGACAACCATGCATTCAGTCTTCTTACAGTTGATGTTTAGTCTTTTCTTCTTGCTTTCCGTCTGTGGGAGTTCCTGCATTTCCTTTTATGTGACTGCTATCAACTCCGTGTCATCTACATAACTAATGTTGCTAAGATTATTGCTGGCAATAATGAATTCTGCCAATAATGAATTCTAATTATCTCAGGGTCACATCACTGTAAAGGTTGAATAAGACATCCTTTACCGAATTCATTTTCTAACCGTGTGAAGGGAAAATGTCCCTATTAAAGTTCTGGATTATTCTATCCTTCGGAAATATGTAAAACTTAGGTAAGACTTCCAACAGTTGCTTAGCTTTCCTACAATAATATAAAAACGAAATTTATGTTGAGAGCTATGGTTGTCGTATTATCAATAATATTACACTATTATATTCGAAATATTGCCCGCATCTTCATTGATCGCCTTTGCCGGAGAGCACAAATGCAATTTTGGACGTTGTGCTCTCGGTCTTTCCTCGGATGTATATCGAGCCATGTAACTTACAAGGAATTCTGAACTGAACACTTTATTTAATATACAGAGGTAGACTGTTCTCGTTCCACTGCGGATGTCTAGGGATATCGTCTAGTTCTTATTTTATGTAGTATTGCTTGTCCGTTTCAACTGAGTGCAAGTACACAGTGATTGAACTCATAATCGCTATGTCACCAAAATTACAAACCAACTCTTTCATCACGTAGGACAATTTACTGTCGTAAACCTGGAACCTTAAACCTACCATACCTGCTCATTAGTTGTAACTGCTGATGCAGCAGTTTTTAACGTTTTGACTGCTGCTGCTGCTGTCAGTTTTTTTCTTTTCTTTATTAGCAGACTCCATATTGTATTTATTTCTATGCTAGGACTACTAATTACTGCGATAACAACAACAAAGATGAGGACAATAATCCGAATATAATAACCTCGTCATCCCAGAAATTCAGACAAAAATTTTCTGAGAAACATTGTCAGTAGTTTACGGTTCCTTCATACTAACTGCTTCATTGCTTTCGCGTTTAGCTTGTTAACCATTACACCAAATCAGGCACATTATTACTATTTGTCATGGATAAAATCTCAGAAGTCGGATATCTATGAAAGATCGAACACAATACTCTAATTAATTTGTATCTTTTTCTATGGGTCATGTCCCTTCAGGACGTAGGCGACCATAGCCCGCCACAACTTCTCATACGTTATGACTATTAGTAATGATGTCTTACTATCTTTTCCACTTCTTGTTCTGTCATCTATTTAGACATACACTTTAAGTAGTTTACCCGCTGTTTCACTCTGTCCCTTGCTTTTAATATGCCACGACAGTGCCAAGTTTTTAAGATATGTTTCCTCTTTATGTGTCCTAGAAATTTCAACGCTCTTTCAAATTCTAAGTATTTGCTTATTTTTAGGTCTATTTGCCTTAAAACGTCGTTGGTCACATATTTCGTCCATGCTATTTTCAGAATCCTTTTGTCGAACAACATCTCTGTTACTTAAACTTTTCTCTTCATCTGTTAGGAAATTGTCTAACATTCACAGCCATATACGAGGACTAATAAATTTGTTAACTTTTTAAAAATTCTGTTCTAACTGTAATATATATACGAATATTATGGGCGAGTAGTCTAGTGGTTAGAATGTTCGCGATACGAGAAAAAGAAGATTTTACAGAGAGGTAACTTCTTGATATTATCTCTAGGGTTAGAGGATCCAGTGTGTGGTACCCACTGGAAAGTGCTTCAAAGTCAGGCCATCAGTTGACCGAGTGGAACTGTACCAGACAAAGCATAGCTTCATAAAGAAATAATCATAAAAAACTTTGCCTAAATTCTATGATTTTATTAATCTACTAGGCACAGTGGAGTAATGGATAGCGGCTCAGATTGGGGAATCGGAGAGTCTAGTTCGAATTTCAGTCGAATCCATTACATTCACTTACGTGCAAATACCCTTGGGAAAGGTATGAATCCTCCTCTTCTCTTCACCCCCAGCTATGGGTAAATAGCAGGACAGACCAGGTTCTATAGCCTTGGATGGCAACTGGTCTATCGCAGAAAGAAATGGCAACCTACTGCGGGAAAATCTGCCTAGTCAGTCATGTATCAAAAGGTACCTGATCGCCTAAGTGTGTATATCGCATGGCACATAACTGACTGATTCGTCCATGCTTTTTAATATTTCTGCCACATATGGTCCGGTGATCCTGCTGTTTACCATAGTCTATGAATATAGAATACAGCTCAGTACGTAATCTGTTCAATGTAACAACGTTAAAGATTAATACTCACGAGTCAGACACTCTACTGAATCTGACTATATCGCCAATACCACCAGCAGCTGTTCCATAATTCTTCAGTCTTCGATATCAGAGGTTGGCAGTGACAATTCGGGAAAAACATGGCCGCCTTTATACACGTCGCATTGAATATTTTGAGCCTTCTGATTGGTTAACCCTTCTATTGGTGAACTATAAAATGAGTCATCTCATTTTGGCTGGCTCACTAGTACACCAGGGTACCCAAAAACTCCAACACCTGCAGTATATTTAGAGATTCTTGATGAAACTCAAAGAAGAATCAGCAATATTATAGGTCATTACCTGGCATCTCAGCTTAAGGCAATCTCCCACAGCTGTAATGTTGCTCCCTCGTGCCTTTTCATAACTAGTTCCATGCTAATTGTTCAGATGAACTCTTTGCTAGGGTACCCTAGTGTTTAGGAACTTAACTGACGTACTAGATTCGCAATAAGGTTTCATTATTTCACAGTTGAATTGGCGAGATGTAACCGTAAATTGCATGCGGAACATTTATTTTCTCATCACCCTTCTTCTAAAAAAAGAATCATTTTACTAGGTGGAGTAATAAGTAATTTTATTAAATTTATTTAATTAATGAACTTTATCATTTAAAAGATAAACTTCTCTATCTTTACGTGCTCGCTACCATATACTGGAGAGAGGGAACATTTTTCTTAACAGGAAATGATGCCTTTTTGCTGCTTGCACAATTCACAATGAAAAGACCCCGCTACATGAGGGTCATTTTTTTATTGTAGGACTTATAACTGCCAGCTGAACCTGTCATTTATATCGTATTTAAAAAAAAAAATACAATATATTTTCAGTAACATCTGTGGCTGTTTAATATTTTTCTCCTTACTTCCTGACCATATTTTTTTTTCTTTTTCTACACCTATGATCTCACATATTACAGTGACAGAATATTTGATCTCCCACTACTAAGATCGGTTCTCTGCGGTCTCTATACGAAACTAAGATCCGCTCAATATTGCTGCATTATAAATCACGCGTTGTGTCTATGGATGCTGAAAAACACAAAATAGGTCTGAGTATTGTTCTGCAAATGTGATTGGCGAGCCAGCTATTTTTATGATTGACTCGGAATACTTTCAGCTAGACACTATTACAGATTGTAAAAAAAAAAAAAAAAAGATATGGAATACTGCTGCCTTATCTGCGCCGAAGAAAAGTTACTCGATCTTCAATTTCTACACTTAATAGACTGCAAAATCCTTACGCCATCTTGCTGGGAAAAAAGAGATTTTCTACACTGCAGACATTTTCGCACAAACGAAAAGTCGCAAGCCTATCTACTTCCACGGCAAATATTCCACTTAACTCTATTCTTTAATTTCACTAGTTCAGAGCTTTACTGCTAAGGGCCGCCATGCTATTTCCGCAGAGTCGAATCACCATCGTTTCCCCAGTATTCCGTTGTAAGAAGGAAATTCCTCTTACACAGCTTTATTTTTCTCGAGAACTGCTACTTTTTGGAAAAGTCTCCAACGTGAACGTTTCCCTGAAGAGCACTTCGGCCTGGTGTAATGGTTATCAAGTTTGTCTCGCTAGATCAATTACGACTGTGTATTACCTTATATCCTCATTGGGTACTCCATATGTGCCCTATCTAACCTACACGACCTGCTGTGTATTACATTCGATTTTCGGTGGGTGCGCAATACATTCGGCCTTGTGCCACATCTAAGCTACGCTTAAAAATCATTTAAGCACTTCGACGTCGTGTAATGGCTAGCAACCCTATCTCGTTAGATCAACAATCAGTGTGTATTTAGTTCAACCGTGACTGGGTAGCCCAAACATTCGGCCATATGCCAGATCTAAGCTACTCTTACAAAAGATTTGAACATTTTGACGTAATGTAATGATTATCAAGCTTTTCTCGCTAGATCAATTACGGCAGTGTATTGCCTTATATCCTCATTGGGTACTCCATAATTTCGGCCTTGTGCCACATCTAACCTACACTTAGAAATTATTTGTATAATTCGACCTGCTGTAATTGTTGTCAAGATTTTCTCGCTAGATCAATTACGACTGAGTATTGCCTTTGATCCTCACTGGTGCCCCATAATTTCGGCCTTGTGACACACCTAATCACCGCTTAGAAAATAACCATGAATGAGTTAAAATGGCATGAATTCACAATTATCGGCTTTCGTCACTGGTTGTAAATCCATTGCCTGACAAGGAACGTGCTGCTATTAATTTTTTTTTTTTTAAAAAAGAAAATGAAAAAAATCACAATTTAAACATAAATCACATAGCTCCATTTTCTCTGTTCTCTTTGTTCAATCTCGTAAATGCAAACATTTTGATTAACTATGAACACTTTAAAAAATCAAAACAAAAACCAAAAAAAAAAAAAGACTAATGTGATTCGTAGCTAATTTCTAGTTTCAGATCGGACATTGTTTATTTACTGTAAGCGTCAACGTCATTCTTCGACATCAGTGTTTCCTGCGGGCCTACAAAGGATATGGGAAATTTCCGCTATGACGTCATTGCAAAGCAGCGACCTCACGCTGACGTCATTATGGCAAGCCGGCTACAGATCGTAAACAGTGCATCTTCTCTCTTTTCATCGTCATAGAATTACGTCTTGGCCTTTGACTCTATTTTACGATGTTAATTTACATTTGACAAATTTCCATTAATATTTCTGTCGGGTTTTTTTAATACTTGACTTCAAAGTATAATTAAATGACATTTTTATCATTTGTAATTCTCTTTTATTTTATTTTTCATAAGACCACAGCTTTATTTATAGTCACAATTATCTATTTTTATTAATTGATCGACCATATTTATAAACGTTTCTCTTTGTTTCTATATTATTTAATTATTCCCCTCTTTCTTTTCTCTTTCTTTCTTTCTTTCTTTCTTTCTATGTTAATTCCGACTCTTCTACCTTTTATCGTCAAATTTTTTAATTTTTTTATTAATTGGAGACGGGTATTTATAAACGTTAACTTTTTTCTTTCTTTTTCTGTCTTTCTTTCTTTCTTTCTATGTCAATACCGACTCTTCTACCTTTTATAGTCAAAATTAATTATTTTTTTATTAATTGAAGACCGGTATTTACAAACATTTCACATTTTTCTTTTTTTTTTCTTTCTTCTTCTGTCTTTCTTTCTTTCTTTCTTTATTTACTTCTTTCATTCTTACTTCTTTCTTTCTTTCTTTTCTTCTATGTTAATTCCGCCTCTATTACATTTTATCGTCAAAATTATTTATTTTTTTATTAATTGAAAACCGTTATTTATAAACGTTTCACTTTTTTTCTTATTTTTTTCTTTTTCTTTCTTTCTTTCTTTCTTTTTTTCTTTCTTTCTTTCTTTCTTTCTTTCTTTCTATGTTAATTCCGACTCTTCTACCTTTTATCGTCAAATTTTTTAATTTTTTTATTAATTGGAGACGGGTATTTATAAACGTTAACTTTTTTCTTTCTTTTTCTGTCTTTCTTTCTTTCTTTCTTTCTATGTTAATTCCGCCTTTTCTACCTTTTATCGTCAAAAATATTCATTTCCTTGTTTATTGAAGACCGGTATTTATAATCTTTTCATTTTTTTTTAATTTTTTCTTCTTTCTTTTTCTGTCTTTCTTTCTTTCTTTCTTTCTTTCTTTCTTTCTTTCTTTCTTTTATCTTTCTTTCTTTCTATGTTAAATCCGACTCTTCTACCTTTTATTGTCAAAATTATTTACTTTTTTTATCAATTGAAGACCGGTATTTATAAACGTTTCACTTTTTATCTTGTTTTTTTCCTTCTTTTTCTTTCTTTCTTCCTTTCTTTTTTTCTTTCTTTCTTTCTTTCTTTCTTTTTTTCTTTCTTTCTTTCTTTCTTTCTTTCTATGTCAATTCCGACTCTTCTACCTTTTACCGTCAAAATTATTTATTTTTTTAATTGAAGACCGGTATTTACAAACTTTTCACTTTTTCTCTTTTTTTTCTTTCTTTCTTTCTTTCTTTCTTTCTTTCTTTCTTTCTTTCTTTCTATGTTAATTCCGACTCTTCAACCTTTTATCGTCAAATATTTTTATATTTTTATTAATTGGAGACGGGTATTTATAAACGTTCACTTTTTTTCTTTCTTTTTCTGTCTTTCTTTCTTTCTATCTTTCTTTCTTTCTTTCTTTCTTTCTTTCTTTCTTTCTTTCTATGTTAATTCCGCCTTTTCTACCTTTTATCGTCAAAAATATTCATTACCTTGTGTATTGAAGACCGGTATATATAATCTTTTCACTTTTTTTCCTTTTTTCTTCTTTCTTTTTCTGTCTTTCTTTCTTTCTTTCTTTCTTTCTTTCTTTCTTTCTATCTTTCTTTCTTTTTTCTTTCGATGTCAATACCGACTCTTCTACCTTTTATAGTCAAAATTAATTATTTTTTTATTAATTGAAGACCGGTATTTACAAACATTTCACATTTTTCTTTTTTTTTTCTTTCTTCTTCTGTCTTTCTTTCTTTCTTTCTTTATTTATTTCTTTCATTCTTACTTCTTTCTTTCTTTCTTTCTTTTCTTCTATGTTAATTCCGCCTCTATTACATTTTATCGTCAAAATTATTTATTTTTTTATTAATTGAAAACCGTTATTTATAAACGTTCCACTTTTTTTCTTATTTTTTTCTTTTTCTTTCTTTCTTTCTTTCTTTCTTTCTTTCTTTCTTTCCTTCTATGTTAATTCCGACACTTCTACCTTTTATCTTCAAAATTATTTATTTTTTTATTAATTGAAAACCTTTATTTATAAACGTTTCTCATTTTTTTCTTATTTTTTTCTTTTTCTTTCTTTCTTTCTTTCTTTCTTTCTTTCTTTCTTTCTTTCTTTCTATGTTAATTCCGACCTTTTATCGTCAAAACTATTTTTTTTTATTAATTGAAGACCGGTATTTATAAACTTTTCACATTTTAAAATTTTTTTTCTTTCTTTTTCTGTCTGTATTTCTTTCTTTCTTTCTTTTTTCCTTTCTTTTTTTTTCTTTTTTTTCTTTCTATGTTAATTCCGTCTTCTCTACCTTTCATCGTCAAAATTATTTATTTTTTTATTAATGGGAGACTGGTACTTAGAAACGTTTCACTTTTTTTTTTCTTTTTTTTTCTTTCTTTTTCTGTCTGTCTGTCTGTCTTTCTTTCTTTCTTTCTATGTTAATTCCGACTCTTCTACCTTTTATCATCAAAATTATTCATACTTTTATTAATTGGAGACCGGTATTTATAAACGTTTCGCATTTTTTAAATTTTTTTTTTCTTTCTTTTTCTGTCTGTATTTCTTTCTTTCTCTTTTCCTTTCTTTCTTTCTTTCTTTCTTTCTTTCTTTCTTTCTATGTCAATTCCGACTCTTCTACCTTTTATCGTCAAAATTATTTATTTTTTTATTAATTGGAAACCGGTATTTAGAAACTTTTCACTTTTTTCTTTTTTTTTTTCTTTTTCTTTCTTTCTTTCTTTCTTTCTTTCTTTCTTTCTTTCTTTCTATGTCAATTCCGACTCTTCTACCTTTTATCGTCAAAATTATTTATTTTTTTATCAATTGAAGTCCGGTATTTAGAAACTTTTCACTTTTTTCTTTTTTTTTTCTTTCTTTTTCTGTCTGTCTTTCTTTCCTTTAATATATGGTGAGATTAGTTTGTAACTTTTTTAATATCTGAACCCAATTTTTTTATAATATTTTTACATTATTTTTTATTTGTACATGTTTTCTTTTTGTTTATTTTGTTTTATTTTTCTAATATTTATCATTATGTACCAGTTTCGTACGAATATAAATGCGAAAATATTTTCTATTTTGAAAGACAGGTCAAGTTTTTAAAAAAGCGTAAAAAAAGATTGATTTTTTAGTAATTGTGACTTCGATTCTTATTGTGTACTGAGTGACGTTGTATCAAGACAAGCCTTGTAATTTCCTTTGAACCTCTCCATGAAATAGCGCTTATCCAACTCGTTTAGCAAGTAATTAATAGTGTTTAATAGTTTCATATTAATTTAATGCCTAATATTTACGGTCTCGTGCCAGACTCAATATAATTTATAAAACAAAGGGCGGTTAGCTGTTAGTTTAGCATCACATCTCTATTGTTTATTGAGTGTCAACGTTCTATCCACTCGTCCACGTACGCCCAATATTGTTCCATCTTAAGCAAAAGAAGGAGATGCAGACAAGCGAAGTTGGACTAGCAACGTCATTGTGGGTACTCTAATATCAGTCACTGAGACTCAGGCGAAACCGAGATATATGGTGGAGGCTAGTCAGGTTCTTAGATGCACAGTGACCCTATATCATCCTATGGTTAGGATGATAAAGAAAACGATGAATCTTTTATCAAATTTTCTAACTTTTATAAATACAAGTTTCTATATATTATAATACATTCTTTTCAAAATTACTAAGATTAATTCCATTCAAGATCATATTTATTGTTTTCGAAATTTTATATTCCTGATTTCCATTCTCTGAAATCTTTTCATGTTTCTCAGAAATGAGCGTTTCAAGTTACATTTTGCAGTTGTGCAATGATTTCAAAATATCATTGCTAAAAAAAAAACCGTCTAACGACTGGACAAAATGGCGGAGCGAAAAAAGCCCACGAATATGGCAGCTGTCAAAATAACACTGAAATACGATCCTTTTGAATGAAAATATTTAAAACTAATTCCGTTAGACTATAAAATTTAGAATAAACTTTAAAATCACCTTAAATTTGGTCAGAAAATAGTTGTGGCATATTTGGTTTTGTCATTTATTTATGATGTTATGCATACATAAATTTATATATAATAGCTTCTAAAATTTCTAAAGCCCCGGAAGTTGTTAAATATAACTGCTGCTCAAAACTTAGAGTTAGCAACAAAATTTTGTAAATGGAAAAGATGGCGGCATTAGGACAGTGACAGCGAAATAGAAGAGGAGTAATTTGGGGCCACGACAGTGGAAGGAAATCCAACGGAAGAGGGACTTATAAACGGTTCGGATATCAAGACAGGGAATCATTTTGACTCGCAAAGAGGCTCAACAACTGTTCTAGACTCCTTGCCAGGTTAAAAGGACAGCTTTTCTTATTCATAACAACAAGTTTCAACCCATTCCGCCATCTTTCCCTTTTAAGTCAACTTTAAAACTTGCCTTTCGTTTTTTCCTTTCCTGTGAGTTTTTTTTTTTTTTTTCAATGATATTTCAAATGACCCGAGAGAATGTTCTGCATTCTAACATTGAATTTTGTACAACTATTTTAAAATACTTGTTGGTTATTTTTGGAAGAGCTTGTATTTATTCTTTGTATTGAACTTTTTTTGTGCTTTCAATGTACATTTGACCTTGAGTTCCTGTGAAATAAAATACAACGCCATTTACATCATGATAGATCCCTACTGTGTTATTCCACAGTATTATACACATGCAAATTTATTCCCTACCCAAGCTGATCCCCTTTTTCCAGATAAAGATTGACTATTTTTTTTCTTTTGGGCGAGCGTCGTATAAATCATTTTCTCGGAAAAGGAATTACAACTAAAATTTTAGTGTTACTCAATTTTCAAAGGTGTGACTTTCATTAGCAACTCTTTAAGACAAATGAATGGTTGTATTTTTCTCTTTGACAAAGTTGGTTCCCATTAGGTGATAATAACAAACAAAATAATGATATTAAAATTTCATTAATCTTTTCTTAACTTCTGCTCGTCTACCAGACATACAGCGGCCATTTTGATCATTTTTCCTTCTTTCTTAACAATATTGAAGGGAGTAAACTATATAAATAATAAAGTTTCAGTAGCAATTGTATGAGGTTTCGACAATTAATAGTTATTCGACATTCTATATGACGAATATCTTCATCTTTAGGATAACTTTTATTTAAAAGTTTCGGAAGATCTATTTGATTGTTAAATTAAACCGATTTATGTCAAGACAAAGACTTTCAAAAGAAAGTAATATGTGCATTCTGTGCTGAAGGAACTGATTGTGTCGAATACTTCCTTTAATTCCCACTGTTAATACTTCATTCTGACAGTGACCTCTTCATTCTGACTATTAATGCTGCATTATGTCTGTTACTACTTCATTCCGATTTATCTGTCGCCATTATTGTTGATTAATTTTAATAGTTATTTATTTATTCTGGATCTTCTAACGTCTTTCATAGAAAAATCTCGCATCCAGTGCCCACAAAGGCACGAACTTGCATTTCTTATCAACTTGGAGGATTTTCATATAGCGATGTTTCTTTAACCAAACCACCGATTAATTAATTGATAGATTGGTTATTTATGGCTTATCAACTCGTGGAGTATTTAAGGCGAAACATATATTTTTATTTTATTTTGCGTGTAAATATTTTATTAACATTTTTTAGGGGAGAACAATGAATTTTCCATATACATGTTGTATTATTCAACCCACACCTGGGGGCTTGAAATGATGTATTCATAAATTTAACAAGTGTATTTGCGCGTATTATTGAACAGATTACGCTGTATTCTATATTCATAGACTATGGTGAACGCAGTAATGTACCAAGAGGTATGCACACTTAGGCGATCATGTACCTTTCGATACATGACTGACTAGGCAGTAAGTTATAGACCAGTTGCCATCCAAGGCTGCTATTTACCCATAGCTGGAGGTGGAGAGAAGAAGAGGATCCATACCTTATACCCATAAGGGTATTAGCACATTAGTGAATGTAATGGATTCGACTGGAATTCGAACTCGGCTCTCCGATTCCTCAATCCAAGCCGATATCCATTACTCCACAGTGCCTCCCCCTATCGTGTTTGTTGACTAAAACTCATTTACCCATAGTTGGAGAGAGAAGAAGAGGATTCATACCTTTCCCAAGGGTATTAGCACGTAAGTGAATGTAATGGATTCGACTAGAATTCGAACTCGGCTCCCCGATTCCTCAATCCAAGCCGATATCCATTACGCCACCGTGCCTGCTCGTGAACGAATAGTAGATTTATAAATAGACTTATAAATAAACATAATGGTAGACTTATAAATACAGGATTCGGGAGAGAAAAATAGTCTGGTACGACTCTTTCTTAGCAACAGACCTCTGAATGGATTCAGTATGATCTTCATACTTACGCCAGACGGAAGGTTTGCCGAAAAGGCGAGACGAATCACTCTCCTTGAATTTAATATCAGACTTGTCGATAGGACACAGGAAGGAGTATTCTCAGGTGACTAATAGAGACAAGTTTTGTTTTGAGGATTTTAAATTTAACAAGCCATTCTTTGCTCCGGTTAACAACTGACTGCATATCATTTTTTTAAAGCAGCTTCCAATTTGACCTTATCGAAATGATCAGACTTACTATGGAGACAGCTGTAAACGATTACACCATCAGCATAGACATCATGTTGATAACTAATGTCAATTTGTGACAAAAATATTAACCTTTTGAATAAACTTTTACGGAAAATAGAAGATATTATTTCATCTTATTTTTTCAGATTTTGTCTTTACCTTTTATTTTCATGGTTTACTGTTGAATGTAGTTATTCATATTTAAAAAAATATTAGGTTGGTGCAAAAATTATGACGTAATAATGTCGTTTTTTGACGTATTTTTTAACGTCAAAAAACGACATTATTACGTCATTATTTTTGCACGAACCTAATACTGATATATGAAAATATTTTTTCACGCGGTACATTTGTTTTTTATTAATGGTCCTCATCATTAATAAATCACAACTTGCTAACATCAAATATTATTTGTCTCTTCACTCAGTAAGCCTAATATCGAAACCTTCACCTTTAAATACCGTATTTATCTGCTACAATATTAAGAATTAACACTATTTTTATGTTTATGTCTGTATCGATCGATTAAAATTAGCGACAAGTAAAACTCTTCAGGAAACTATTCCTGGATAGGGAAAAGAATTTATTAGAATTGTCTTACAAATTGCAGAATTCGAAAGAAGAACTAAAAATACACCGGCACTTTTCTCCTCGTGTGGTTTGGAAAATAAGGAAATTTTTATCTGAAATTAAATTATTAGGCAAGGAACTGAATATTGTCTGGGATATTCTTAGAAAAGAAAGACATTCTGTTTTTTTGGCTTCGAATGGCTTCTCCTTTGAGACATGGCATAGTCAATAAAGCTGCAAAATTTGTCGGCGTTCAATCCCTTAGCTCGGTGAGAAAGATATTTACCATTAGGAGAAATGTGGAATCGGTTTTTCAAAAAGTTCGATTTCCTCCAGGAAAAGAAATATCATTCTCGGAAATTTACTAAATACAAAATGAAAATATATTTTCTCCTTTCTAAGTTTCATGTCTCTTCAAAACATGTCCGATCATGGCTCTCCACAATTTCATTTTCTATATAGCTCTAAGTATTATTTTGCTCCTTACTGTCCCTCCCAATTACTGTTATGTTATCCATTTATACAGACTCGCAAAGTAGGTTTCACACTGTTTCTCTCTGCAACTATTGCCTTCAATATGTCTTGTGAGTATTAAACTTTCGAACCCCCTTTTCCTTTTTATGCGCCCCAGAAATTTCTATCTCCTTTCTGATGATAAGTAATGTGTACATTTTACTCCTATTTTCCTTAAAAATTCCACGTGCTCACACGTTCCGTCAATGGTATTTTTCATAATTCATCTAATGAGATAGCTAAAGATGTTTCCCAAAAGCTAAGTAAAGTATTAAAAAACAGGAAAATCTCGTAAGAAACAAAGAAAACAGTACTCCTCGTGCTCACACGTTGCGTCAATGGTATCTTCATAATCCATCTATAGAGATAGCTAAAGTGGTTTCAAAAATCTAAGTATTAAGAAACAGGAAAATCTCGTAAGAAACAAAGAAAATAGTAATTAACTGATATGTATTATTGGTCATTCTCTTAGGTTATTTCATACATTCGTTTCTTTCTGATGTTCTGCGAATGTTCTCGAAGAATAATCTTTCGTAGCATTTTTTGCTTCTTGGTAACTCTGGTTATCCTCTGAAACTGTTGCCTAACGTGGCTGAAATTCTATTTCAGTTAGGCTACTCTTTGGGTAAGTAGACAAAAATGATTATGTTTCGACATAAACTTCTTTTTGCTTTTAATTAAGCTGACAAAGTTTATCGTAGCTGTTTTAACGTGTTAACAGCCTGATCACAGGTCTAATGTTGTTCTAGGGAGACTTTATACAATTTTTAAGGACTCAGTAATATTAAAAAATATTCTTTATAATCTAATGTTTTATTTTTAGAAATGTTGGCTCTGTATTTACTATCGCTCTTATTTTTAATAATGTCGTGTATGTTTACAGGTATATACAAAAATCGGCATGATTAAAATCACACAAAAAAAGAAAATTAAAATTCCCTTAGATATACTGGTATTTGATGATTTGTATTAAACTTTTCAATTATGATTAGTAAATATAGTTTTTTTTTTTTTTTAAATAATAATAATATGTAAAAGGCTGAAATTAATACAGAATTTTAAAAGATTTAAAACTTAATAATTTGTTCTATTAGGTTGGTACAAAAATAATGACGTAATAATGCCGTTTTTTACGTTAAAAAATACGTCAAAAAACGACATTATTACGTCATTATTTTTGCACCAACCTAATAATCAAAATTTAAAAAATGAAAACAATTCTTGTAAAAATTTCTCATTCATCGAAAAAATGATCTTCTTAAGACAGTAGTGTCCTTAATGTGATCTTATTTATAAAAAAAAAACAATTAAAAGATTTTCTAATTAAATAATTTAATAGTTTATCTTAAATGGTTTTTCTGTTTAAGAAAATAAAAAAATGGTGATTTAAATTGTTCAAGGTGTACTGCTTTTAACTAATGAAGTCGTTGAAATTTTAATTTCTAGAAATTTCATAAAATTAAATGGAGGTAACAGCTTAAGAAAATATTTTTACCAAGATTTTATGAAAAAAAATAATTTTCCTCATTTGTGAATATTTACTGAAAATTTCATTAAAATCTGACAATTATTTGATTTTTGCAAGAATTTCTAAAACAATGTTTTTAACGCGAAGACAATGCGATAAAAATCTCTATAATAATCTTTGGTACATCCGCTGATACAAGGAAAACAAATTTTAACCAAAATGTCAAACGTGCTAGAAGGGATTAAAAAAATCTAATAAAATGATATAAAAAATACTTTTGTCTTTCCTTTTAATAATAACATAAATATTTTGACGATAAAATTTTGATTTTAGCAAGTTTGGGGTCTTTTGTTCATCGTGGTATGCTTTTATTTTAGAAAATCTTTGGAGGTATCTAATAATACACACATAGAGATGAATATGCTGAAGCATTCTCAAAATATACTGATTCTAATTTTTGGTTATTCAGGCAGATTTGGTCTTTTGACATTCATTGTTGTCCTCAGTGTCCACTTTTATGATTAGATACGCTCTATCTCTGATCTTTAGCGCTTTTAACCATGAATATAGCAATATTTTATCAATATATATATATATATATATATATATATATATATATATATATATATATATATATGGCGTGTGTGTGAGTGAGCGTGTGGAATATAGGTTTTCTTGAAGATGACTGCAAAGGTACAGCTATTAAGCTTTTTATTAAATTTTTCAGGTTTCCGTATAAAAGATTTATTTTGGAGACAGAGAATGTGTAAGGACTGTCCAAATCATCTTTGGATCCGATCGCATTAGACTAATCTGTTAGCCATTATCAAGTTTGTTTGCCTTTGTATAAATATGTAGATTTTTAATATCAATAGATCTGTTTTAATTCCCGACCATAGTAGAGCTCATCGTGACCGTGTTAATATGTGATGCAATTCCGATTTGGTTCAAACACTCTATGTCTCAAAAATAAACTGATTTAGGAAATCAATTGACCGAAATCGCCTGAAGATACCGAAAGGTCGAAACCAAGATGGCGGAATCGACTGATTTCCTAATTTTCTATATTTAAAAGCTTTGCATGTTAAATTCTAATACTCTTATATATGTATTGAGCACTTTTTTTATACTACTGTTCCCTGGTTTAATTTATCTCTGACCATGAATTTCTCTATGAAATATATATATATATGTGTGTGTGTTTTTGTGTGTGTTCATGAGGGCGGTGGATGAGTGTGAGTCCCTGTGTTTGGTGGCTGTAGGTATTTTTTGTGAATATTTGCATGTACAAAGAAACCCATATCCCCTTCTCAAAATTCGGTCGAGTCATTAAAAATCCTTGTGGTCTTGGGGTGACGTTATACGAATATCGTATTGCGTTCATTTTTTAGTTCCGGGCAATGTTTGTATTTTTTTTAACTTTTTTTTTCTGTGATTCTATTTCTTTGAATAATAAACACAAAATTTAATCGACATCAAAACAAAACTTGAAGGAGGAAAATATCTAATTCTTTTTTTGTCATTATTTGCATGAACAAGAATTTTTTTTTTTTAAATCCTTGTAAAATGTTAAGAACATAATACTTGGGAAATCTTCAGCTTTTTGGAATTAAAGAAAATATATTGAAAAGCAAAACAATGAATGTCATTATTAAACTTCTTTTACCAATGTTGTTTATTTACGGTCATTGTATGTACTTAACAGTGCATTAGGCGAAATTTAACACAGTGGTGCCTTTTATACGAAGTTGACCGTTTGAGTTACAATGTTTTTAATACTAATTTTGATGTACGGAATTAACATTTCTGAACAGTTTTGCTTTATCACCTCTAGTTTTTTTTTGTTTTTTTTTTTAATTTCGCATATCATATTTTTTATTATACTGCATATAAATACAAAATGTGTTTATTTTACCTATTAGAAAATCATATTTCAGTAAAAAGAACATAGACACATAGCATTGATAGAACCAAATTACTTGGATAATACCATACGTATACATCATAGTACAGCAGACAGTGAGAAGTAAGATTTTTGAGGGAAGATTTAAGTAATTTTACCTCCGGTATGCCACACAGGAGCATCCGTCAGATTTTCCTCATCATGTTGGCGTTTCGCTTACCTTGGCAGATTTTTTCCATCTTGATGGAACCTTTCTCCATGCTCATTACTCACTGTCTTCAGCTTTGGAGGGGGTAATTTCAGATAGGAGTGGAAAAAGTGAATTTTGAGTGACATTCGGCATTCCATATCCTTATAAGCCTGTAACAACTTCTCTATACAATCTTGTTAATCTGATAGCCGTGTGTTACCAATGAAACCATGGCAGAGTAACTTAAATGCTTTCCATGCCCTCAGTTCATTTAAGGGATGAAACTCCTCAAATACCTTATCCTTCATCATTTTTCGAATCTGAGGTCCGAAGAAGATGCATTTCTTGAGCTTAGCAGAACTGAGAATTAGTAATAGAGTTCGTTGGTGTCGGAAGACAGCACCATTTTTGTCCAGGGTCTTCAGAAAATTCTTAAAATATTAGAACAAACTTGATATGATGAGAGGAAAGAAGGACCTCGCAGATTATTTTCTTTGAAACTGTTTTCACCAGGTACAAAAGTGCTTCTAGGAACCCCAAGTTTTTCTAATTATAGTGCTTAGACACAGCTTGACTACCCCAGAGACAGAGAAAGCAACAATACTTCCTGAGGCCCGCTTGCATACCCCTAAAGAGCTCAATGACTTTGAGGTCCCCACAGAGACTCAATTTGTACCGCTTGTACTTGACAGATTCGAAAAGGAGGTCTGTATTGTCACACGTCGAAGAATGGGGTTGTCCTTGTTTCGTGTCCTTAAACTAGAGATCCAGGTTTTCCTGAGCGATCCAGCGGGACTCAATTCCACTTGTTTCGAAACAAATACATTATGTTTAGAAGAGACTGATTGGCAGCATTTTCCTCTGAAATCAATTCTTCATATCATGAAGGAATAAGATCTTTATTTACTGGGTGTGTAGGTGCAGGAATATCATCTGAGTAGGAACCAAGTTTCATAGATGACAGGAGGTTGGGATATTTGATTTTTGTTTTAGAAGAAGTAGTGACATTCATTGTATTTGCTAGGAAAATATGACAATAGTCCACTGGCTTTGTGGTGCTCTGCAGACGATCAGGAGAGTAAAGTTGAAGGCTGCTTTCTTGCCATGAAATCATGCAGTTACACTGTTATAACAGGCTTTAGATGTGTGGGGACTAAGATTTGTCCTGATCTCCAATTTTACAGTCAAAATAAAGAAAGTGAGCAGTTCTTAGGGGGTGAGGTATTGTTCGATGCTGTGCAACTGTTGGAAAATCCCCAAACACGTAACAGATTGTAGATGCATCCTCGATATTGTAAAGTGCCTGAAGCCATTGTAGAGATCCGTGTTAGATCAGCAACATTCTCAAAAACAAAATAAACAAGGATCGTACATTACGGCCACACGTACCGGGCATTCGAATTTGAAGAGGATTACATTTGGCTATGTGGAAACTTAGCTCGCATAGCCGAGTGTACCCCGCCAAAATTAATCATTACATAAGTCTTATTTTTAAAATAAAAAAAAGGACATAATTCCGAAAATTTCAAATTTAAAAAAAGAATAGATATCCTAAATATGACATATCTGGTAGCCTTAAATCAATGCATATATATACATTTACGTATATATATAATGATTTTAAAAATGCTACACTCATAAAAAAGAAAATAACTCACTCAGAAGGAAAATCCTCGTGAGTGCCGCTATTGAATATTATCCAGATATTAATCTACGCGCAGGTTTTTCCCAATATCACCTTTCTTAACAGAATTACAACTCTCCTAAGCCAACATACACAACAAGTATATCAAGAAATATAAAAAAATGGTTGAATCCGTCAACACAATAAAACAATATTTATATACGTGAAAGTACTTGACGTAATTTTCAGTTGACAATATGAATATAATACCTTTTTCTAAACTCTTCTAGTTGCTAAGGATATTTTGTTCGTTGTTAATAGCTACTTTGTTTTTAATAAATTTCGTTTCGGTTTTGTCTTGAAAAAGTCCGCATTGGACAAAACGCGTCGGTTAATAATACAGTTTTCCTGTTGTCTTTTACCTTGATACATATTGTCTTTTTCTACAGGTTAACGTTGAGAAATTGTTCATATTTGTCGACATGGAAAGCAAAAACATACACACAGATATAATCATAATATACATGCCACACCTAACATCCGCCTAGTTACATAAAAAAAACAAAAAAATTTTTTTTTAGAAACTGCTGTTGATGAAAAAGTTATTCCTCAATGCTCACAAAAAGCGGGTTGTCTCTCAACATATTTTATGTCTGAAATCTGAACCCCCCCCCACAAATTAGGTTAGGACATATATTTTATGCTTGCCTCAATTTCTTTGTAAACCAGGGAGAATTCGCAGGACAGAAACGAGCGAATTTATGGAACAACCTAATACTTAGAGGTCAACAAATATTGCCAAGAGTTACAGAAGCTATGAAATTGTAAATCCTCAATCTGCGCTGATATATCTTTGTTGGAATTTTTGGGTACCCTGGTCTACTAGTGAGCCAGCCAAAATGAGATGACTCATTTTATAGTTCACCAATAGAAGGTTTAACCAATCAGAACGCTCAAAATATTCAACGCGACGTGTATAAAGGCGGCCATGTTTTTTCCCGAATATGCACTGCCAGCCTTTGATATCGAAGAGTGAAGAATTACGGAACAGCTGCTGATGGTATTAGCAATATAATCAGATTCAGTAGAGTGTCTGATTCGTGAGTTTTAATCTTTAACGTTGTTTCATTGAACAGATTACGTACTGTGATGTATTCTTTATTCATAGACTATGGTGAACATTGTCAGCAAAGGTTATGAGCCCAGCACGCTTCCACTGCGCTGTATTCTATATTCATAGCTTATGATGAACATTGTCAACAAAGGTTATGAGCCCAGCACGCTTCCACTGCGCTGTATTCTATATTCATAGACTATGGTGAACATTGTCAACAAAGGTTATGAGCCCAGCACGCTTCCACTGCGCTGTATTCTATAATCATAGATTATGGGGAACATGGTCAACAATCTTCACATCCAGAACCACAAAACAAGAAAATAACGATCTCTTTTTGATAATTATTATTAAATTACATTTATCTCGTTAATGTTAATGCAGCCATAAGACATTGTACACAGATGTTAGAAAAGTCGGTTTCGCAGAATCAAGACGTCTGCTTGCACTTTTTCTTTCAAATTTTATTTCGTTACAGTTTTTCTAATTTGCCAAAAAGCACAACAAGAGTTCTTGATCTTAGAAGAATCCGTAAAACCGGGAAAATTTCATGAGAAATTGAAACATCTGCTTTCTCTGTCTAATTGTTGTTTTGTGTTCCACCTGCAAAATAGCAATTCACATAGATAGATAAAGGTAGATAATAAAGACACAGACATAGATAGATAGATAGATAGATAGATAGATATGAATAGAGTGAGATAGATAGATAGATATGAATAGAGTGAGATAGATAGATAGATAGATAGATAGATATGAATAGAGTGAGATAGATAGATATGAATAGAGTGAGATAGATAGATAGATAGATAGATAGATAGATAGATAAATAGATAGATAGATATGAAGATAGATAGATAGATAGATAGATAGATAGATAGATAGATAGATAGATATGAATAGAATGTGAGGAAAACATAGATTCAGGAAGCATCCAAGACGAAAAATTAAATGCGAATCGAAATATGTTTTTTTTTTTAAATGTGTTATTGTTCACGGATACAAACTTTTGGAGCGTGCAGTCGCAACGCTAAGGTTGATTTTTTTTTAAATTTAACGGAGTGCGTTTTTTTTACTAATATGGTAATTTGAGAATTTTTTTTCTTTTTCTAGGAGTTTATCAGTCAATGTGGCATGAACTAAATTGTTCAATAAATAGAGCAATGTCTCAGTTGTTATCACGGGGATTTGCACGTCGGATCAGTTCTTTTTAAGCAAATATGTGGTGTAGTTCAATTTATATTACAATGAATCCGAGACAAAAAAATTAAATTATCAATAACACATTGAAAATATATATATATATATATATATATATATATATATATATATATATATATGAAAGTGGACAGTGGGGACGGCACCAAACAGTGACAGTTTGTTTCACGCTTGTCCACAATCTTCAGACCTGCTGAAATCATACAAGTTTAAAAGTTGAAATTACTAATTAGTGTAAAAAGCAACATCAAGATCGGAAGGTGAACTGGATTAGCAAACAATTCCTTCAAAAAGCTAAAGAAATTATTAAGAAAAAGAAATAAATTCTTTACAAGCAAAAAAAAAAAAGTGTACTTAAACTGCTATCTGTTATGGTCCAGTTCCTTGTACCACGGTGATAGTCCAAGGTAGAACCAATAAAGAAGAACTCGAAGGCGGATATGGAATAACACAGATATATTACAAACAGGAATATATACAGAAAAGTAGAAATGTTAGTATGAACAATCAGGTTTAGTAGGGAGAACAATGTAGTCTCGACCAGTATCACTATTCCAATGTCTTGTAATAATTGTCTGAACGCGACTCTGTTTCGGACTACCTCTGACTCGATTCTTGACTACTGACCCGACTTGAACTACTGAGTGCCTTGCCTACTGTTGAAGCGCAGTATTTATTAAGTCCATTATTATTATTTTGGGTAAGATCCCATAAAACTATCTAATATCATCATCCTATATGCCAGGCAATTCTGAGCAATAGGCTTGAGACAACATAAATGCGATTCTGCAGTAGGATGCTATGAATCACATGGAATGAGAAGTGAGAAAGGACAAAGTTTTAAGGAAAACGGATAAAAATGCATACCAAAGGGGAGCTATTGATAATCGCCTTTTGTATCCCTTACTTAGAATCAAAAAAGAGAGACTTGAAATTTTTAGGGCGTGTAAAAATGGCTTAGAGTATTTGACACAGAACATAATGTAAGTAAGTGGAGAGCAGCCAATAACCTACCTAACGAGCTTGGGCAAATGGCTAGCAGAACAGGCGAGAGAGAGAGAGAGAGGGCAGAAAATTTACTTAGACCTGTACATGAAAAAGAGTTACGGAGAGCCATTATCGTCAACGCCCTGAAGGGAGAAGACAAATAAAAAATGAATACAAGCAGTTAGGATGTTAGGTTTGTGGAAAAGTTATCAGGGTTCTCTTTTGAGGGCACAGCTAACGGCTCCTCTATCTCAAAATACTCTTATACAAGAATAATATTAGCATTATATTTTAGGTGATTCTTAATATCATATTAAAATTCTACTTGTTCTCTCGACCTTAGTTAGCATGTACGTTACAGCTTGCGAATACCTGTCAAATAATGGACTATCCCGTTTTGATCGAGAGAAAAGACGGAAAAGGTATCAGAAAAGCTGTTTGGCTTCAGTGAAAGAAAGAAAGAAAGAAAGAAAGAAAGAGAAAAAAGAAAGAAAAAGTCAGCGAAAAGATGAAGGAGGTGATAAGCCTCTCGTGAGTCTAGTGTCTACGTCAGTGAAACAGAAGACATGTAATTATCATTTTCACTTGATAATTTTCAGATGATTTATTAAATTCCCATTGCTGTCTACATATTTTCTTTTACAACGTCAAGTTTTTATGACTGTTAAGTATTATTATCATTATTATTATCATTATTATTATTATTATTATTATTATTATTATTAAGTACATCTGGTACTCCTATTACTATTAATACTGCTACCAATATCAATGTAACTAGCCTATTATATACTATATACTATATATTATATACTATACTACTATTATTATCATTATAATCATCCCGTCCTTATTCAAGTCATCCCGATAAAAGTCGACAGTGAATATCTCGATTTTCTGTTTGATTTACAAAGGTCAATTCACGACGTAATTCTCACCGCTGCGTGTCCGTAAATAAAGAACTCGATTTTGACTTGACTCTGATAGCTGTTTATTGCTTTTCACCGAATTGTACGCTTTCCGTAAACATAATTGAACCTGATTTTTCTATTCACTGCCAGTTTTCAACCCCGGGCCTATTTTTTTTTTTTTTTTTTTTTTGAATTCTGATTTTGTGCAAATAACCTATGTGTGCTTAGACTGCAGATCTCTATTCATTTTCTCTTTCGTGCTATTTAATTTATGTTTTTTAAAGTCACATTTTCCACTAGATTTAAAGATCATTAAGTAAATTCACTCAAATCGAAAAAGCATTTTGTTAAGCATAAAAACACGCGTCTTAAAACTTTATGTCATAATTAAGTTCATGTTAATTTTACATGGTTATCTCCCCTTGCTCTGAGAAAAAGTTTGGATCTTATTGCTTGTCCTTTTCTCCCAAAATGAACGTCGCGTTTTGTGGGAATTTCCTCCTTGTTTGAGAAGTTAATCATTAAAAGTAATCGACATAGAATATCCGGATTTTTAAAAATAACATTTTATTTAAGAACATTAGCTGTTTAAATACACAGAATATATATATATATATATATATATATATATATATATATATATATATATATATATATATATATATATATTAAAAATATATTTTAATATACATACTTTTCTCTCGTTGGAACCACTACAACCTCTTTCTATATATATATATATATATATATATATATATATATATATATATATATATATATATATATATATACAGTGGGGGAAATAAATATTCGTACATTGAAAAATTGTATTTTTATAAATGTAAAAGCCGTCACTTAAACAAATTTTGATACATTTTATGTGTAAGAGACATTTTATTAATTCTTATTCTAATAGAAATTAATGCATTTTTTCATTTTAACTGATGAAAAAAGTATTCATACAAAACAAAAAAAAAAGCATATTAGCTTAATTTAATACTTTGTGGAATATCCTTTATTGAGTTCAACAGCTACCAGTCTATTCCTGTACGTCTCAACTAATGATTTGCACACATTGAATGGTATTTTGTCCCATTCTTCTTGGCATATTGTCTTCAAATCCTTGATATTTGTTGGTGCTCTTTTCCCAATTTGAATTTTCAAATATCGCCATAAATTCTCGATTGGGTTCAAGTCTGGGGACTGACTTGGCCATTGAAAGACATCAACGTTACTTTCAGCTAACCACTTCCTTGTAGATCTAGCGGTATGCTTAGGATCATTATTCAGTTGGAAAACCCAATCAGGAGGTAGTCGAAGTCTCGCAACAGAACACATTAAATTGTCTTGCAGGATTTTCTGGTAGGTTTCGGCATTCATCTTGCCATCTATTATTGATATTCTGCCAACACCTTTTGCAGAAAAACATCCCCAGATCATGATACTTCCACTACCAAACTTTACAGTTGGCAACGTGTTCTTTTGTAAGTAGGCTTCACCGTCCTTCCTCCACACATGATTTCGATAATTATGTCCGAACAACTGTATTTTAGTTTCATCTGTCCATAGTACTTTTTCCCAAAACGAATATTCTTTATTCATATGCTCTCTAACGAATTTTAGCCTAGCATCTCTGTTTCGTTTCAAGAGGAGTGGAGTCTTCCTTGGGATGCGTGATTTCAGACTGTTTTTGTGTAGTTCATTACTTATTGTACGCTTGGTTACTTTAATCCCTAATGGACGCAGATGTTCCTGCAGCTCTTCTCGGGTAGCCTGTGGATTTTGTTGGATCTGGCGTTCTAATATCTTTGCTGATCTTAAAGAAATCTTCCTCGGAGCACCTATTCGTCTTTGGTTTTCGACGCTGTTACGAGTTTTAAACCTTGCAATGAACGAAGCAATTATAGTAAAAGGAATATTCAGGTTGTTAGAAATCGTTCTGTAACTGTTTCCATCTTTCCAAAGAGACAAAATGTGTTGTTTTTGTGAAATAGTCAGTTCTTTATCCTTAGGTATTATTAGAACCTTCTCGTAAGACTAGAAATTGCAGAATGCTCTGATAATATCTAATAGCGTTAACTATGATTACTGATAACATTGCTGGAACATTCTAGAATATACTTTTTTCATAATTGATTATTTTATTCTAATATTTGATTTGTACGAATACTTTTTTCACCAGTTGGAATAAAAAAAAATGCATTAATTTCTGTTAGAATAAGAATTAATTAAGTTTATTATTATTTTTTAATAGTATGTGTCTTTATACATAAAATGTGCCGAGATGTATGAAGAAAGATATACAGAAAAAACAAACAAAAATCCTAATATGCAATTATGCTGTTTTAATGTTAATATAATGTCAACGTCGGACGTTTTGGTCTACTAGACCATCTTCAGGACATATTCATGAAACATAATTAACATTAGACTATATTTATTTTAGCATGAAAAGACGATGGATAAAAGAGTAAGACTAATCAAAACAGACAACTTAATTTTTTTAAGATCAGCGTTCCGTTTCAATATGATCACGTCGGCGTCACGTCGGCGATGTTGTGAAAACGTATTCCTAAGATATAATATTTTGAATGAAAAATGAAAATATGTATGTATGTATGTATGTATGTGTGTATGTATGTATAACACAATCTGGAAAGCATCCAGGTAAAATTTTTTCTCGGTGTCCAAGCGTTATCTATGAAATCTAACACTACAAACTCGAAGAAAAAAACAATATATTTTTTTCGCGGGGGGGGGGGGCTTAAAACCAGGGCAGGTTGAGAAAGGTTCTATCGAGAGATTCATTTTCTTTTCCTCTCGTTAAAAGTGATAACCAAATTCAATCAACCAAAATTGGAAGCCGCCTTCTTTTGGCCAAAATTACATAAATATTTCCTTCTCTTCTCACTCATGACCTCCCGACACACAGACGAAAACAGAATTAAGGGTTAGTGGGTAAACGATTTTCACGCTTATGACTGATGAGTGAGTTTAATTAATTACGACTAATTATGTTCAGAAAGAAAAAAAAAATCTAAGTCTGATGTGTAACTCACCTGAATTAGTTTTGTGTTTCTTTTTTAAAAACAATAAATCGTTAGACTTGCCGAAAAGCGGAGAAGGAACTTTTAAATTGTGACGTTATCTAATAAATCTCTGAAATCTATTTGAATCTCGGCGTTACGCAATTTTCTGACAATTAATGTGCGCTTTTAAGAAAATAAATCTCCAGATTTAACTACTATATTTCTTGCAAGAGCGCTCATTTCTGAAAGCTTTAACAACTTTAGTTAAGGAGATTCTGCATTAAAAGAGACATTTATTTCAAGTTTTTTTTTGTTTTTGTTTTTTAACAATAGAATTCTTGATTTTTATTGTTAGAATTGCTTGCAATAAGCTTGTAAATTTCCGTACTTCAATAACCAACCTATTATCTTTCCATCGTCATCGATCAAACCCCGAGTTTTTGACATTCAAAATGAACGCTTGTGGTCTCACTGAAGCTCCGTGATTTGAACTAGGTTGCAAGTTAACTTCCTATAAATGTCCGCCACTGCGAAAGTTACTGGAACAATTGTCTTGATTTCTTTTTGTAATGCTTTAGCTTTGCAAAGAGTCAGATTAAAAAAAAGTGAAGTATCGATTCGAAATCTGGACGGGAGATACTCAATCCTCTTATTCCAAACTTAACAACAAATTGCAAAATCGTTTACGCTATCTTGTGAGTGGGGAGAATTAGTATCCACTCTAGAAATGCTTTCTCACAGATGCAAAATCGCAAGCCTCTTGCTATTCTATAACCATTTCCATGGGAAATAGTAGGTTGGTGCAAAAATAATGACGTAATAATATCGTTTTTTGACGTTAAAAATTTGTCAAAAAACGACATTATTACGTCATTATTTTTGCACCAACCTAATATTTTGACAAACTCTTTTCTTTCGTTCGACTAGTTCAGGTTTGTACTACTGCCAAGGTGTTGAATTAACCTCATATCCTCCGAATTGCAACGAGAACGTTCTCACTCAGGCAGTTTTTCCTAAGATCTGTTACTTTGTAAAACAGACTCCTGCTTGGTCGATTACCCTAAAACTACATGGCTAACCTATTCAAATTCTTATTCATTCCATTATGCTCATAATATACCATTCTACCAACTCCTCTTTCATTCGTATCACACACCTAATTCATCAATTCAAGAAAGGACGAGAATTATGCACAACAACTAAAATGAAAAATTCCAGAGGTTAGATGTCATAAATATATAAACATTGCGACGTTATCTAATAAATCGCTGAAATCTTTTTGAATCTCTGCGTTACGCAATTTTCTGACAATTTATGTGCGCTTTTAAGAAAATAAATCTCCAGATTTAACTACTATATTTCTTGCAAGAGCGCTCATTTCTGAAAGCTAATTTAATTTAACCCAAGTAACGACTCCTGTTTACAACTCGATTTCTGATAGGACATAATATATGAGTTAAGTTTATTACCTTAAGTTAAAAATCACAATCTGCCTTTTTTTCAAGACTGGGAATGTCTTGGTTATGGCATCGGGCATATTGATATTGGTTTAATAAATGATCAAATAACCCGAACCAATAGTGTTAACGCACCTATAGAAATTCTCCAAATTGCCTTTTCTAATATTTGCAGGTACGTGCCGATTAATCCATGCTTCCATCTTCTGACCCTTTCTAAGTAGTCAGCGTCTGCAGAGTCAATATATATTAAGTCCAATCAGCCATTCCTTTGTGAAAAGGAATGGTTTTTAGTCTTAAAATAATTAGCTCTCAATGTTTTTATTTTATATCATCTGTTTTTTTTTGTGTGTGTGTATTTCATTATAGTTACTGGTTACATTTCCCGCTTTCGATTGATCTTTGTTTGATAAACCGGTTAAACTGTATTTCCGTTTTCTTTATGTTTTTTTTTTAATTTCATATTAATATTTGCGGTAATATAAACCCTGTTTGCGTTACCCACTCTTTTTTAGGTATTCTTTCTTGTTTTAACATGCCCGTTTTAATCACTATTATTCAATTTTCTCCGGCCTTTTAAAATACTTTGCTAATTGAAAAGCAGTCAAACCAAATTATGTGCGTTTATGTTTTCGATTTTACAAGTATCGAAATGTGTAAAATAGTAGTCATGAATTACTACACTATGAAGCAGACAATTATTACTATTAGACCATACATTTAGCCTTGTGTTAAACTAATTTGTGCTGGCAGTTATTTGAACGACATTATTTTGAAGAATACTCAGCACTTTTCAGGATAATATCCTTTTCAGTAATCATTGACTTAAAAAATACACGTCTCCTTACTGATAATGCTACTCTTTTGCTTAGTAAATTTTCAGACGAACTGAACAAAATTCTCCAAAATATTTTCCTTCTCCTCTGGGACCTCAACACTTTACAAATATTCGACTTTAATTCAGTTTTGATTGTGTCCAACTCAAAATACCTAAGGACTTCAATTCTGGCCATCTAAATACGAATTCTTACTAACAAACCAAGGAGCTCATTAGGACCAAACATTTAAGTGATTCTTCTTCTTCACAAAACATTGCTTCCAGACCAATTTCTTTGGAAAAAAATCTTTTCTTTACTGATTGAATTCAGTGCCTCGACAAAAAGAAATTCTTGCAGAATTTGGGTGATTTGGAAAACGACCAATAAATAAATAAGTCTCCAAGATTTCTTTTATTTTATTATTATTATTATTATTGTTATTATTATTATTATTATTGTTGTTGTTGTTGTTGTTGTTATTATTGTTATTATTATTATTATTATTATTATTATTATTATTATTATTATTATTATTATTGTTATTATAATTATTATTGTTATTATTGTTATTATTATCGTTGTTGTTGTTGTTATTATTATTATTATTATTATTCCCTGGACAATTGTGATGGCGACATTTTTGAAAGCTGATGAAATTCTAAATGTATCAACATTTTTACTTGCAGTCATTAGTAACTCGCCCTTGTTACTCTGAAAGTAGTTTCTACCGCAGTCTCAAGAGACTATTAACACTTATTGAGCTTAACGAAGTAAGGCACAAGGCTAAATGAGATTCATTGATTTAGTTGTATCTTATAAAGTCTTTGTAAATCCGAAACATATTTCAGATTATAGGAGGTTTCTTACAGTACCTTGTGCTGTCAAGCGGTCCCCCATCTAACTAATGAAGATACTCCACACTGTTTAACTTCGTTGATTATAGAAGAACCAGGTTCCAAGTAGAAAAAGAATGGCTAATTAGAATATCATTTTTACCATTCCTTAAATTGATCGTACCCCGGTGGATCGGGAGAGCCGAGTTCGAATTTCAATCGAGTTCGTTACATTTACTTGCAGTTAAACTTGGAAAATATATGAATCCCTCTATTCTCCCTCCAGATATGGTGAAATATTAGGAAAGCTTGGTCCTGTAGACTTGAGTGGCAACCCGTCTAGGAAAAGATTTTAAAGATTTAAAAACTTCCCACTGTGACAACTTACAATAAAGCAATTTGTCAAATTTGGTGATTGCTGCATCCATGAAGGCATGGTAAATTAGGGGAGGTTCCTCTAAGAAGTGTGAAGGTTTTGAATCTGTATCTGTCTTAATGGGCTATCTTCCCTGGTATTTGCTAGATTTGGCGAGGTCATGTATTTAAGTAGACATTTCTCTATTTGTTAAACGGTGAAATTAATTCTATTGGAATGATTTACAATGAGGTTTTTAGGAGTGGCAGATGGCAGTCCAAAATACTTATAATATTATAACTGCTAGGTTTGATAAAAAAAAAGTATCGGGACTGTTGCTATGATAATGGAGTTGAAGTATGCGGAATGAAGCCACTTGGCACATATTGAGCGTGAACTAAGTTCTAACATTCTCGCTTGCTTCCCTTGTTTATAGCAGGGCTTGGAAGAGTGTGAAAGTATCAGCACTGCACAGAGGTTCCATCACCATGGCTTGTGAAGCAGTTTTTGGCCAATTACAACATTCCTTTTGTCGGACAACCATCATGAAACGAAATTCTTACAAAAAGAACTTTGCTACTCCACGAAAATCAAACCAATATTCCCTTTTTTAAGTCAGCAAGGTCGCTTAACAAGTGTATCTTAGGCCATAGGAAATAAGAATGTAATAAAAATAATGTTGGAACAAACATATTCATTGCATATATATATATATATATATATATATATATATATATATATATATATATATATATATATATATATATGGATTATTAGGAGTATTTGAGATAATCATAATTAAGTAATTCATCGATTGTAGAAGGAAACCTCAACAGAATGCAGAAAGCATTGGACGGCCGTTTCGTCCTATATTTGGGACTCATCAGCAGGGCGCATCCACTACCGAGAATTGAAACCCGGACCGTTACGATATGACTGTACCCACGGGCACCCGGTGACGAAGAGGCAACGAATTAGACGAAACGGCCGTCCATTGCTTTCTGCATTCTGTTGAGGATTCTTCTAGATTCGATGAGTTAATTATGATTATCACAAACCCTCCAAATAATTTCTATCACTTGTATATCCTTGGTTGAACCGGCTTCTAATGCTCCAGTTAGAGAGGCCTGGTGATACTAGTTGTGGCTCGTGGGGGTACAGTCCTATGGGTAAGGGGAACTCGGATGAGTTCCATCAATGAATATGTAATCGAGCGGCGCTATATCGAGTCTAACTCGCTACCTCTTGGTTGTTACAGTTGATATGACGTTTGCCTCATAACGTCGGGTTTCAATTCTCAGTAGTGGATGTGCACTGCTGATGAGTTCCAAATATAGGACGAAACGGCCTTCCAGTGCTTTCTGCATTCTGTTGAGGTTTCTTCTAGACTCGATGAATTACTTAATTAGGATAGCTCTGAATTCAAGACTTTCAACTATGGCTTAAATAGCCACACAACCCTGGCCCTAACCCAAGCTTAGTGAGTACCAATACACAACTGAAGACATGGTCAATCTGGGAAGGGTTCCTTGAACAGGAGTGACAAGGCTGTGGATCAAGTTCGTGTTCGAATGAGCTTTCATCTCTGGTCACTGATTACTCCAAGTTTTTTTTTTCCAGAAGATTAACAACCTGGTTTCTGAGAGGAATCTGAATACCAAACTATGCCGAATCTGGAAAAACAGTAATTATTCCCGCATCAAGACGTCTCGTAAATTCATCAAATTCTTCCTTTCATTATCTTAATAAATCAGTTGCATTTGTATCGATTTAATTCAGTCAATAAATACCTAGGAAATTAACTCGGAAAGAAATGCACTGTAAAACTGAGCATTGTAATATACGGGAAAATATTCGTGAATATGAAAGGATTATTATCTACTGGCTACATGTATTTGTGTAGATGCTTTGTTTATTTATTAGTTTTTCATTCAATGATTTGAAATTTAAATTACATTAGATTTAACAATTCACTATGTACTTCTGTTTTTTCACAGTTTTCCAAAGATTTTCTTTGCATTAATAGTTTCCATCCCATTTAATTATGGCCCATAATTCTTTCTTTTCTAGAGAGACTTGGATCAATTGTTCTTTGATACATAAGGTGGAAAGGCCACAGGTTTGCTGTTTATATAAGAGCAGTTGAATATGCTCTTTAGCATAAAGCTTCTTCGTTCCGATCTGTATTATACTTATCCAACGACATGCAATAGTTCTTTGTGTTTAAGGATCCTTTCAATTACGATAAGACCTGTACTAGTAATACTTACAATAATAGTCAAATACATTATCGTTTCACTAAAACGTTACCTTCTAAATCAAGCTGGTTGAATATTTCAATGAAGTTATGTAGCACGCAATTCATCATTAAAATTTATTGTTCAAAAGTAAATTTTCTGGTTCTTAAGGCAAAATACTCTTTCTTCTTTTTCCTGATTGCTCAAACGAGGTAGGGTTTTTTATTGTTGATTTCCTGTGTTTTTATCGTTTCTTTTTTTGTATTTCTGCAGCTTTCATCTTCGTTTACTTTTTTAAAATACTTTATTTTTGATCAATCCATTTCCCTTGCTTATTCATCTTTTTCTTTCTTTCTTTCTTTCTTTCTTTCTTTCTTTCTTCTCGAACGCCTTTTTCTAACATTCGTTTTTAGCTTACCAATCATTTCTACTTCATGTTTGGTTGTTCCGTGATTTTCAAACTTTATTTCCTATCACTCTAACTTTACAAATACGCGTTTCGCTTGATGCTTCTCGTGTCGTCTGTCGCCTCCAAACCCCAACGCAACATCAGAGACAGACTCACAGACGAACTGCGTTCTTTGTACTCGCTTTGTTTCCTGAGAGACAATAGTAGCAGCGTCGTTTCTAGGACGAAACGAGAGTGAGGAGGACATAGAGAAGAGGAACATCAATCGGTTGGACAAAGTCTTATCACCACGTTCTATTTAGTCTCACCTATGAATATAGGTTCGGCGAGACGTCTTGACCCTTCTCATTCTTGTAGATATACTGCATTCGGTCCTTTTTGGTTTAATATTAAAAGAAAAATATATATATATATATAATTCTGTTCGGGTCGTCGGAGTTCTGACCAGTAATTTCCTAATTCGGATCAGTATGCTCATTCTGCAACATTATTATGAAGTTATGATAAATGAAATATTTATATATTTGAAATTAAAAATAAACATTAATATATATACCATTATATACGTTTATGAGATCTGGTGAAAAAATATCGGAACAGATGCTATCAAAAGAAAACTACAATACAGGGCAGTTCGGCATTTAATATCTAAGTAGGCTCCTTCTTACATCACACACATTATCCAGCGTCGTTTTCATTGATGAAGCATTCTTGTAACCCCTCGATTGGGTGATTAATGATAATGTGATTTAATGATAATGTTATTAAGCTTATCAGACGTTATGAAATAATTTACATAAAATAAATAAACAACACTTGTTTATATTATTTAATGAAACATGTGTGAATATATATATATATATATATATATATATATATATATATATATATATATATATATATGTGTGTGTGTGTGTGTGTCATTAAAGACGACAGACAGGGTACTACGATTAAGCTTTTTATTTAATTTTTCTTCTGTTCGAAAAAGTGTTTACTTTTTGGGGCACAGTGTATGCAGAAACTGTTCAAATGTTCTATAATTCCGAGCGCTTGTAGGCTATACTTTTAGCCATTATCAAGGGTTATTTTTTTTAATTAGGTCTATGGGCTGTGTGTATGTCTCTAGAGTTAAACGGATGTTTTAGTTTCTGAACACAGTTAGCACATTGTGGCCGTGTTCGTAGTTAATATTATTAAGTGTTGGCTTTATCATTTTTATTATTAATGTTTCCATTAGTTAAAATCTTTTTTTCTGAGGTTTGTATTTTCTACTAGTATGTTTCGGATGGAGTTTGGCAAGTTTGTGTGTGTGTTTGTGGATTCTAATGGAACTGTGGTTAGATAGGATTAACGTAAGCCGTCTGGATAAGCATGTGTTTGTGTAACCAATGTAATTATTTATGAGTCCGTTTTGATCAGGAACACAATTCCTTAAGGGGCATTTGAACACATAGATAATGTTCGTTCTTTGTAATTTTGACTTAGCTGGTGTGTTGTTACTTTTTAGGATAAGGTTAGCTGTCTTAAATTTTTTACAATAGATAATAAATTTGATTTTTTTGATCGGGTCAATTGGGGTCGTGTATTTCTTTATGATATGTCTTAGTGAAGATTCGTCTTGTTGATGTTCATTTGTTTTTTGTGGAAAATATTTTTGTTAATTTTGACTCGGTGTTCACTATCGTTGTTATTTGGTGTCAAATAGTCTAATTTGCGGGTCTATAATGTGGTTAAGGGAAGCTATTGTTAACTAGTGTCTGTTTTACCTTATTCTTTAAGGAAGAGTGGTCGGAATGATGAACACTAGTATGACCTTTTCAGGAAGATTTTAATCACTTCTATTTTGTATCTGAGTGAACTGTTAAACTTAAGGTGGCAATATATATATATTAGGTTGGTACAAAAATAATGTCGTTTTCTCAGATATACTAATTTCTTTTTATGATTTCTGAATTAATTCATTGATATATATAGCCATGTTATATATCATTTTGAAGCGCGTTTTTCGCTCTATCGAATCGTGTTATTCGTTACCGTTCTCAATCTCTTCATTCATTTTTTTTTTGCAGGCTTTTCGACAGCATAGACAAAATTCAAATCCGCACGATTTTCTTGTTCCAGTTCAAACTAGGCCGAAAAGCTGCCGAGACAGCTCGTGATATCAATGATGCGTTTCGCCCAGGAACCACTAACGAACGTGTGGCACAACGGTGGTTCAAGAAATATCGAAGATGAAGACGGTCGCGGCCGGCCGACTGCGGTTGATAACGAACATTTGAAAGCCTTAATTGAAGCCGATCCTCGCAAAACCACACGAGACGTTGCTGTTGAACTCGAGGTAGACCACTCAACAGTCGTTCGCCATTTAGAGCAAATAGGGAAGTCAAAAAAGTTGGATAAATGGGTGAACGATAATCAAAAAAATCGTCAACAAACGACATTATTTTTGCACCAGCCTAATATGTGTATATATATATATATATATATATATATATATATATATATATAGAGAGAGAGAGAGAGAGAGAGAGAGAGTGTGTATTTTGGGCAGCAATCCCTATTTTATGCATGTTTCCTTAAAGACGACTGACAAGGTACAGCGATTAAACTTTTTATTTCCATTAAATTAAAAATAAAAATCACCCTTGATAATGGCTAAAGGAATAGCCGAATCCGCTCGGGTATACAGAACTGTTGAATAATTTTACATAGTGTGTGTTCAGAAAAGAAAACACTTGTACAAAGACAAGAAAAATTAAATGAAAAGGTTTAATCTCAGTAACTTGTCTGTGGTCTTTGCTGAAATATGTATCTATATTGTTGACAAACTTAATATAACTATAATCTTTGTGATAGTGATTTTACAAACACACATCTACGTCCTCTTTTAAAATTAACCATTGTGGTTACGATGTCTTGTAAACAAGGCGATAAGCAGAGATGGTAAAATTACAACTTGGTAAATTTCAAAATGGTGTTAAATGCTAGTCAACTCAAATACATTTTAACACATTGCTACTATAAACAGAATAAATTTTGTTCATTGTTGGTTGGTTACTTTTGATATAGAAGGCCTCAAGAATTTAAAGATTTTGTTTATTATTTTCATATTGGTGTCGCCAACAAGTATTTCTCTGTATTGTGAAGGTAGATATGAATGTGTCGTTAAATGTTGTGCGATTGAACTTGTATCGAACAAATGGAGTGTAAGTCGTCTTGATAAGGTTGTGGTTGTTAAGCCAACTTATGTACTTACATTTTTTCTCAGAGATATAAACATTTAATGAATATTTAAAATTATATACAATATTGGTCTTTTCCAAAACACTAGTTGTTGGAGAAGAATTATTGCGTAAGATTAAGTTGGTTGTATTAAATTTAGTATGATATATAATTAGTTTTATTTTATTATTTTTTGGGGGGGTGGGGAACAGTGGTGAATATATTAGTGCTTATAAGATTTTTTAGGGATTTTCCAACTTGTTTATATGAAGATACTGTATTTCTGTTGGGATTAAAAGGAAACTGTGTATTCCGATCTCCTTCCACAAAAGAAAATTGGTACAAAATGCGAAGGTAAGGGAGAAAATGGCCAGCAAATTGTCGGAGTGCTTCGTGGGTGTGCTATTCTGACAGTGATGGATTGTTTTTATCAGGATCCAAAATGGCGGGAATTCAAAAGAAATAACAGCAAATCATAATATATACAAAGAAAGCTAACAAAATGGTATAATTGTAACAAAAATAAAACCAAATGCGTACTACTAGGAAACAGCAGAGAAATATATATTTGTATAAAGTGACACTGGCAACAAAGTAGAGCTGAGGGGGAGACGAGGAGTTCCATCGGTTGAAAAGGAAATAGTTTACATATTAAATACAAAACCATTTCTATCATTCAAATATCAAATACAGAAAAAACACAGCACTATGTTTTCAAAATGCATATGAGTACGAAAATGAGAGAAAAAATACAGTTAGTGCAATGGAAAAGAAAATATAACGGAAAACATAGGCGGAAACTGGGATATTGTTATGGAAGAGAAACTCATAAATAATATGATAGACAAATGGAAATATTCTGAACTGTCAACACACTGATAAATTCCATTTAAAAAAAAAACGTGTAAAGGGCAATAGATCTTGAGAGCGTTCAAAATAAACAGGCACCCATCTTGAAAAATCACCAAGCGTGAAACAGCATGCTAGTAGGAAAATAAATCAAAAATGTTATTTTTATGCGTACAAAAAGAACTTTTTAAAAGTATTTAAAATATAGCCCGAGTGGGGCGCAGTCTGCGGAGTTAAGTGGCCAGATGTGAGTGGGGATATGGCTGCAGAAACTGTCTGAAAGGCATTTGATGTAGGCCTCCATGTTTAGTCTGAGGCCCTCACCAAAAAAATCGGGAGTTCTTTTCTTATTAGAATGCTCAAAGTGAGTTTTCCGTACCTTCATAATCACCATTAGACTCATCCAACTTTTTCCGAAACCTCTGAAGTTTCCTCAAATTAGCGCCTACGCTGAAATCTTCGTATAGGAGATTCCGGCGCGAATTCCAAGCAGAACATCCTGCTGTTCCCAAATTTCTGGCATAGTGAATTGCATCATGTTGCCTTTTTTCTTACAGACGATAGCCAGCTGACACTACTATACTGTGCACTCGACAAAATAAATAAATATATATATATATATATTAGAAAGTGACACCCTTATCTTATCTGAAACATGTATATGCGAAATTAAAAATATAAAATGGCGAACAATCGCACCCGTGTTGATTATTATGTGTGGGGCGCAGTTGAGAGACCAACAAAACCTTGTAGCACCAAAAATGAACTGAAGGCAAGAATTACGGCAACATTCACCATCTTAAACAAGGAGACCGTCCAGAAGAGTTGCAAGCGATTCCGAATTCGTCTTGAGGTCATAGTTGAAGCCAGTGGCGATTTTATTGGATAAATTTACTCTTTAGTATTTTAAGATATTTTTGGGCAATTTTTGCAAATATATCTGTAAAAATTATGCTGTCAGTGTTATTTGCATTTTTGCGTTAGTTATACGACAATTTATCCATCGCACCCTGTATAGAACAGTTGGACATTGGATGTATATATATATATATATATATATATATATATATATATATATATAAAGGAGAATTTGATGTTTCAGAGGGTTCGTTTGATGCTGCTGGGGTTTCTGAATTAATAGGCCTATATATTTTAACAGAAAATCAACAAAATAGAGACAATGACGGCCTGTATAGAGACGACGGGCTGATGACAGTGCCACACACCAGAAGAGTAAATGAAAATATATGAAAAATACTGTTCAAAATCTTCAAAAGAATCGACTATGAAATAAAGGTCAAAAGGTGTCTAATATTTGAATATAGAATTATATATATATATATATATATATATATATATATATATATAGAATGAAATATACAAACTGGCAGTGTCTCCTATATAATAAATAAACCCAACACAAAATAAGAATACGTGCTGTATCCATCCACCCTGCAAGTATAATAAAACACATCCTTCAAAGTATAGAATCCAGGTTATCTATAAATTCCTCTAGTGAAATAATTTTCGAAAATAAATAGAAATAGTATGAAAAGAATTTAAACCTGAAATAAAAATAACATTTGGTTTAACCATCCTCTTTAACTTAGAGGTCAAAAGTAAAATAAGGAAAATATTTTTCCAATTACTTAATTATTACTTCAAAAAAAAATCCGATTTACCCCAAATCTTTAATAAAAAAACACAGTTAAAGTAAGCTACAGTTTGCACTAGTATTTAGGACCTACAATAAAAAAAATAATAAAAATACACCAGGAATTTCAAAGCTAACGTGCAGCAAGATATTGTTAACAGTGAAATATGTAACTGTAAAAATAAATGTCCATTAGATGGGGTTTACAAAACTGAAGCAGTGATTTATAAAGCAGAAGTTACAGACACAAATGTCCAGACCAAAATATACATAGCATCTACTGAAGGCAGCTTCAAGACGAGATGTTATAATCACAAGTCATCATTCAAGCTAGAAAGACTTAGGATTTCTACCAGAATAGCCAACCATGTGTGTAAATTAAAAAAAAAAAAAAAAAGATCCGATTGTAAACTGGGAAATATTTTTAAAAAAGCCAAACCTTAAAACAACCACTGTGATATCTGCAATCTTTGCCAAGAAGAAAATAATAACATTTTCGGACCAGAAAAATGTGAATGAGAGATCAGACATAATGACACGATGCATACACACAAAAAAACTTGAGGTCAAATCTACCAGGATGAAAGTAGATACGTTTTTTATACCCCAGCCCTTTTGTTTTTCTCCTCCCCTTTTATTACGCTCCGCGTTGTGTGTTTATTTATTTTTAAATAATAAAACCTTAGGAAATTATTTATCACGGATAGCCTGAAAATACATAAAGGTTGAAACCAAAATAGCGTGATCGGCTGACCTCCTAATGTTTTTCTTCAATTCAAAAGCTCTGCATGTTAATTTTTTTTTTCTTTATAAATGTATTGAGCACTTTTAAATACTACTGTTTCCTGGTCTAATTCAACTTTGACCAAACACTTTTTTTATAATTATATATATATATATATATATATATATATATATATATATATATATATATATATATACATACATATATATATATATATATATATATATATATATATATATACATATATATATATATATATATATATATATATATATATATATATATATAGCACACAATACAGGTGGTAATAAAACAATGATTGATGTATAATAACAGAGCCAAAATTCATGCTGATAAAAAATATAGATTTGTCTTCATTGATTGGTTCTAAGTGCATGAACGTTTCAATCGTTAGGCATAGATTGAAAAGGCAATTTTTAAATTTTCAGTGCTTGTCTGACCATTATCACATGCCTTTGTACCAAACAATGTGAAAATATTCGTCTATATATATATATATATATATATATATATATATATATATATATATATATAATATCATTATTTATTTAAAAATTATAAATAATTATTTCTTTATAAATTATAAATAATTATATTCGCTCTACTCTGTATTGAGCACTCTTTTAAGAATAGTAATTGTTGGTTATTGGAATTTATTCCGTATACACCAATCATATACTTAGATATATATATATATATATATATATATATATATATATATATATATATATATATATGCATGTGTGTGTATGTGTAAACAATTTTATTTGAAAAAAAATCCTTTTCTACTATTACATTAATTGTATGGCCAAAAAGAGGTTTTATGAACTTTTGCATACAATTAAATATCTAGTTAGATATGAACAGAGCGAAACAGATAGATAGATAGATAGATAGATAGACAGTGAAAGGAAAAGATACATATAAAACGGGAGAAATATATGTGAACAGGGATAGCTAGCTAGCTAGATAGATAGATAGAAAATCATGTATGAATTTATTCGTGTCAACCATATTTTATACAGATAAAGGTTTATATAACGACATGTGGCGAGAGCCACTGAATGTCCTTTAAGATGTTTCGCAAATTTCTCCATTCAACATGATTCGGACCGTGTGTCTTTCTCTAGACCGACATATTCAAGGAAAGGCGAGGTATACCAAACAAATGGCATCGGTAAAGACGCCGGTTCTTTGCGTTCTCCGCGCCCGCTGACGAATGCGCATGCGTGAGTTTCATGAACGCCACCGCTTGCTCTCGTTCGTTGCGACGTAAGTATCTTTTACATTTCAATCGACACAAATTATCTTCCTCAACTCCTTTCCTTTCGATGTGAGCTCATCCAACACCGAACACACCACTTTCCTCGATATTCCTTCGCTCATTAACACTTCCTTTCTCTTTCACTCCTTCTCTCTTTCTTTTTTGCTGGTTTCATAGTCTTCCTCTCCCCCCCCCCTCTCTCTCTCTCTCTCTCCGTCTCTCTGGTGATTTTTTTTCTGTGTGTGTCTTATGCATGGTCGTACAGGATTTCTTGAATATTCCGATGTGTTTGAGAAAGTGTTCATTCGCGTTTTTTTCTGTGTGCGGGTGCGTGTACGAACATCAGATGCATTAGTGTGTCTCTGTGTGTAGGCGCGCGCACATGAGTGTGTACGTATGTCTGCATAAGCATTCTTTTTTTATTAGACTCACCGTCGAAGTCAGTCATAACCCTGACGTTCTGTGAGCTTTGACGTCATCACCAGTTGCCAGGGACAACGCAAATCAATGTTGATTCGCAGCTCTCTCTCTCTCTCTTTCACCATTTCTCTCTTTCACCCACTCTTTCTATCAATCTATCTATCACGCCCTCATTTTTTATGTGTGTGTATATTTCTATCTTTCTCTTTCTCGTTGGTCCCGGTTCACGAAAGCACTCACGCAGAAAACACACACACACACACACACACACACACACACACACACAAACAGATAGATAGATAGATAGATAGATGTTAAATATATATATGTTTGTATCCATATATATATATATATATACAAATAGAGATGTATCGAGTCGGTATAATGGTTAGCAAGCTTATCTTTCTAGAACTATTACGACTGAGTAGTGAGTTCGATCCTCACTGGATGCCCCACTACATTCGACCTTGTGCCATATCTAAGTTACGCTTGGAAAATTACTACATATATATATATATATATATATATATATATATATATATATATGAAGAAATATACTCATAAGTTGTGCTCTATTTATGGGATAAAGTGCTCAATATCAGAGACAGAGCGTGTGTAAATATAAAAGTTAACATTGAAGTCAACACTTAGAAGCGTCTGGTTGTTTCATGCTATGCGCAATCGGCCACGGTGGCCTGACGATTGCGTATAGCATTAAACAGCCTGTTATCTGTAAGTGCTGATATTAATGTTCACCTTTATATATATATATATATATATATATATATATATATATATATATATATATATATATATATATATGAACTGTGAGATACATATATAATGACGGAAAAATTTGCAATCTTTTGTGTCTTTTTCATTTTAATTCTCGCTTTCTTCATTCTTCTTCCATGTGACATCCCCACCAGAACGTTAGCGAATCGGGCTTTCCATAAATTTCTATCCCTTGTAGCTCTTATTTTGTTTTTTTTTTTTTTTGCCATTCATTCCTAAACCCATTCCGCCATCCATCTCACGCAAGCTCGTCAAGTCATTGACCCGTTGCCTCCTCATGCCTCTGTGAGTATCAAATTCCCGCTTCTCCTTTCTCATTATGGGTCCAGGAATTGCAACTCTCATTACAGTTTTCCTTAAAACTTCCTCATTTATGCAGTCTGTCAATGATATTCTCAGCATCTCTATGCAGAACTACATGTCTATTAATTTTAGTCTTCTCTTCAAGTGGCAATGACTTGTCCAGCCTTCATTGCGATATGGGAACGTTGATATTACATAGCAGTCCAACACTTTTCTTTGTTGTTAAGGAAATCCTCCTGTTTCTTTTAACTTGGCTTATCTTATAGAAGACATCTTTTTCTATTGTCACATTTGCCATTCTCTTTTCGTACGTATGACACGGTGGAGTAATGAATAGCGGCTCGGGTAGAGAAAACGGAGAACCGAGTTCGAATTCCATTCGAATCCATTACATTTACTTACTTGGGAAAGGTATGAATCCTCTTCTTCTTCCCCTAGCTATGCGTAAATAGCAGGACAGACTGGGTTCTATAGCCATGGATGGCAAGTAGTCTAACGCAGAAAGAAATGGCAGCCTACTGCGGGAAAAAAATCTGCCTCGTGTGACATGTATCAAAAGATACATAATCGCATGGTACATAACTGAACTGAAACGTACGGGTGACATGTATGGCTAAAATAAATGATCAAATATAAAAATCAATACGTTGTCATGCTCGAAAATAAGGTATGTATTATCGGTGTTCAGACGTCGTAATTGTGAAGAGTATATACTTTTTTGCGTCCAGACACAGTCCTGTACTCTTTCATGCATATTATCCAACAGACGATGACATGCTTATCCGTCTCTGGCATCTGTTGATGCAATGCAGCAAATGTTTTAAATATATTAGCGGAACGAGTAAGGTGTCACCTTACAGAGCCTATTGAGAAGTACGGGTTTCTTGTTGGCTGGCATTATCATGCTACAACCATTTATCGCATTCCTATTATTTGAGAACGGGTGGAATATTATTATGGGTGTATATCGCGTCGTTTAGCCTTCCATCCACAAACGTTGGATCTATGTATCGCCAATGAACATACCTCGGAAAATGGTTACATCTACATTTTGTCCGTCCAAACTCCAACCACTAAATACACTCAGGGCAGTTTAAAGGTTTAAATAATCCTTCTGGCTTGGTGTTCGATGTCGCACGCTGAGATCGCTTCCCCAATCATCTACGACTTTGTTAAGCATTTCATCTCGAAAGGTCTTCTTACAGATAAAAGTATAACTATTGCTTCTCTAGGTCATCCGCCTCTGCGTTAAATGTTCCTGATGGAAGAGTCTCACACGCTTTTGATAAGAAGGCTAAAACTATGGCTGTTGCCTCAGATATCTTGAAGGAGTTTATCAGGATTTGATATACTATTCTCAAAATTTATTCCTAATATTCATCAATGGCTGCCCGGATCTCGTTAGTTCTCGTGTCAGTATCTATGGTGATGACAAGTATTTACTCTTGTCTTAATGGTAAGTCTGATAAAGGTTCGATAAAGTCAAATTTTCAGCTGATCTAGAAAAATGACATGAAGTTTGTTGTTAACTTGGGCAAGAAATAATTTGTTAATTTTAACGCGTCCAAACGAATGTGACCTACTCTGACGGTATACAAGAACTTTTTTTTTTTACTTACTTTACTTTGCAGCATTATGGCTGATGCTAATCTTTAGAAGAGTAACGTATTGCGACATCTCGGTGTAACGTTTTCACTTACTTGAATGATTATACTGAATCCATTGCTAGGTTTACTGCTAAGAAAATTGGTTCACTGTGGAGTGGCAGACATTTTTTTCTTGCCAACATATATATTACCATTTATCTTACCATTCGTCTGTGAAACGAGTATTGCTGTCACATCTAGTCTGGTGCTTCTGCTGTGTATCTAGAAATTCAAGAAAGAAACCAAATATCTGCAATGTAACCAGTCACATAAATATGATCTTTCTTGTTAGAGAAACCATTGTGTGCTCCGGTGGTCTTTAGAATGCTAGGTTAGATTGTGATGGACTCTGTCGACACAGAGGGCATCACAGAACGGCCTAAAGCGCACTATATCAAAAGATGGTTTCGTCTACAAAGGGAGACGCAAAGTTGAACCTTATTTTAGTATGTCTTTCTCCAGTAGAGTAGATGCAATCCACAGTTTAAAAGAACAAAAACAAAAAAAAACAAATAAAAAACAGGGTGTATACTCAAACATTGGTATCCACAGAATGGCGTTTGGAATAGAGCGCCAAACGTATATATATATATATATATATATATATATATATATATATATATATATTTCGATATATTTTTCGGATTACGTCTCTATTTTCGTTGTCCTCTTATTACTGAGAAGTAAAAACAAGAACAAAATCTACTTCCATACCTGATGATGTCTGTAGGAACAGACGAAAGATTGTAAAAAATTAAAAAAGACCATATGCAACTGGAATTTATAAACGGGGATCATATCATTCATATACAGGTTCGGGGTTGATGTATCTTATTTATATTGTTTGCGATGATGTATTCTCTCCATTTAAATCATTAACCTCTATATTTGTTTTTTTGCATGAATGATTCATGAATTTATATATATATATATATATATATATATATATATATATATATATATATATATTGTCATCCAGATACTGACTATGTCGCTGTATTACAGCTCATCAGTGTTTCTAGACGTCCGGTTTCCTCTAGCTAGGATGAAAACCCGGCTGAATTGGCGTCAGCCAGTGAATCTACACCTAACCTGTTAGCGCACGGCAGGGATAAAGGTGAATTTAAGCGTATTTACTTTTAGATAAATACGCCAGTGACTGAGAGAACTCAATTCGTTTTATTGAAGAGTCTTGCATTAGTCGAAGTAATAGTCACTGTTCACCAATTCAGACATCTTCCCCAGAGAACTCAACTGAAATAATTTTCAGGAGCATATATATTGTCATCCACAGACAGTCTGTTTCGCTGTATCACAGCTCATCAGTGAGGTTATACGTCCGCTTGCCTTTAGCTAGGATCGAATCCTGGTTGAATTGGCGTTAATTGGAGAATCTACCCCTAAGCAGTTGTTGGACGGCAGGGGGGAAAGTGAATTTAAGCGTATTTATTTTTAGATAACACACCAGTGACTGAGAGAACTGGAGAGCAGCAGTTTTTAGATGAGTCTACTGCGAATGCACACTGGAAAGGAAATGTGCTCACGACATATAAAATACACACACACACACACATATATATATATATATATATAATAAAAAGGCTTAAACACTAATATTCCATGGTCATAATTTATTCCATTGGAATCGTAAATACGATCCAATTCATCAGACCTACAAATTCAAAAAGCAAACAGAAAAGAACAACTCCGGAAATAAAAATAGAATTTAGAGAGAGTGTAAGTATGACAGTGTGGGACGAATGTTAGAGCTAAAGAGAGGGGTAACATACGAGAGAAGGTGGGTGATTAAAACTTAACAGAGAAGGATTTCTTTTTAACTAGAGGTGAGTGGAAGGGGGAAATATGAATGTTGTCGGATGTCTAATACATTAAAGATATATTTCGTGGTGACATACACACACCATAGACGATCTAATTTTAAAAATCAGAATAAGGGGGAGGGTGAGATAAGGAAAGAAGTGGTCGGGAAGACAGATGGGGCGGGGGAAACTAAAATTGAAGGACATTTACTGAAAGGGGCTGTTTTCTTTTTGAATTTGTAGGTCTGATGAATTTGATCGTATTTACGATTCCAATGGAATAAATTATGACCATGGAATATTAGTGTTTAAGCCTTTTTATTATATCCTTACTCTGTTCTGGACATTGAGTTCTACCTGGATTCTATCCTCACGGAATTTTTTATTCAAAAATATACATGTATGTGTATGTGTATGCACCTATGTATATATATTTATATATTTTGCATATGTATGTGTATATGTACCACTAATATATATATATATATATATATATATATATATATATATATATATATATATATATATATATATATCTGCAGGAGGAGGAAGTGATATCGAAGCTACGCATTCCTAATATCTGACCAACCTTTACGTTCGTTGGATACCTCAAGGCGAATTCAAGTGCAGCCTGGTATGGAAAATTTAATGGAAATAGAATAAGGCTTTAATGTATAAAAAGAAAAGAAAAGAAAAAAAAAAAAGCAATTGTTGATCAATATAAAAGCTTCGCCCTAACAAATTTCAGTTTCGTGGGAATACATTTTGAATTACTGTTTGGAACATTTCACTCTAATAATACACTGCTTTACTCATAATCAGCCATTTTTAATTTAGACTGTTTTGGAAAACTAATTTGGAAAAATACTTGCAACATTAACGCTCCGGTCATTTCGCATATGTATTAATTATCGTGAACGACGTGTTATTCTTATGACGTATCAATAATTTTATTAATTTTATTCTATCTGACAAGCTATGTTGTAATTAAAAATGACATCAGGCGCAAAGTAAAATGTTTTAAAATTTGAAAACAGCGCCATTACAATTAAGACGAGTGTGAAATTTATATTAATGTTTTGAAACAATTTATATGTCGTTCCTTCATTGATCTCGTCTATTGTAACATTCTATGAAATAGATTGTGCAGCATCCAGATTGAAGTCCAAAGTTCATAGCTTCTATTAAATGGCAATCTATCAATATAAAACTTCCTCTTCAGTATACGCCACCATTTTTCAGTTCGTTTAAAGAAGAGGGAAAAGGTTGGCCACTTCATGAAATGATGGTTTTGGAAATCCATTTTCTTCTTTTCTTTGCTTTCTGAATCTTGAAGAGTAATGGTGTGCATAAGAATGACGTTCTTTTGAAAGCATTTGCAGTCTTCTCGTACAATATCACCATGTGTGCCTTCAAAAATCAGTGTTTGTGTTTGATACGTTATTTGTGAAATCCCCATTTGAACCACAACTTTAACTTCTGTATCCGATCACAACACATTACTAGCCTCACCAGGGCACCTCGGCGTGGTGTAAAGATTGTTTCACTAGATCAGTTACGACTGGAAAGTGAGTTCGATCCTCACTAGATTCCCCCTATTTTCAGTCTTGTGCCACATCTAAGCTACGCTTAGAACATATCCATTACTAAGATCACTGATTTATTCAAGTTTTAAACTCTAAAAACGGTTTCTAACCGTAGGCACCCAGGCGTTCAGCTCCATTTGTCTGGTTTGTCGAGGTTACCACGGGATTCGGTGGTAAAAAGAACGGTTAAAAATATATTTTCATGTAGCCGCATTTCTATTCTAACCATTTTTATAGTTTGCACTGCTTGTTTTATCCATTTGTGTTATAGTTTCTCTGTGAGCAGCAAATACTAACAAGTAGATACATATTTGTATATAATTTCCTGCATCACATATTTTCATTGTATAATGCGAATTTATCATTCATTGCTTCCAGTTATACTGTTTATTTTTACCGTTGTGTTAAGGTGTTAGTATATCACGGGCATTCTAATGCATAATATGAGCACTGAGGAGCTATTCTCATTTTTGAAGCGCTATTCTATACATTATTGTATCAAATCTTACTAGTGTTGTAAATGTATACAATCAAGAGAAATGAAGAATACATTTACAGCTTAATTTGAATGTCTCCTCGTGTAGACAACTCAGAATGCCACAGTAAACGAATCGGTATATTATTGCATACGAATAGACAAGCTCTTAGATTTTCGGGATAAGAAGTCAAATCGCCATTGATCGTAATTCTTGAAGTGCGATCAGAGATATTTATTTAATGATCATAGAATGGCGATTTTGCGGTTTACAATAAGTAAAAACCATGAGATGAAAGAATTAAAATTCAAAATGAGTAAAAAAACATTGGGCTCTATTCGCGGATAGAAATTTATAAAAAAAAAGAGATTCGCTGATGGCGGACTAGGAAAAATTTAAGAGCGACATATTTATTTGGAAGACATGTCTGCCTATGTTGGCATTAAATGGCAACAACATTTTGCTATTAACCTTCTTCAATACAGCATCTATCGGAACTCAAGCTCAAACAAAGTTTCAACTGGAACTCGCATATACGATCAAGCGCTAAAGACACTGAATAAATAATTAGATACTTCTATCGCTCAAAAAAGTACCTGCAATTAGATTATTCCCTAGAAATGTTGTAATGTAGAACAGACTTCAGTGACGATATTTTTCTGATCACTATAATCTTAACCGCTTCGAATCTAGGATCAATTTTTATCTATCCTACATATCTTCATAATCTTACACTGACAAACAAACTCCCGAGAGGATGCTTCCCTGATTATTACAATCTTAATCTCTTTGAATATAGGATCACCCATTATCTATACTACATTTCTTCATAATCTTACATTGTGAAACAGACTCCCGAGAGGATGCTTCCCTGATCATTACAATCTTAACGTCTTCAAGGCTAGGATCAATCGTTATCTATCCTACATATCTCCATAATCTTACATTATGAAACAGACTCCCGACAGGATGCGTCCCTGATCATTACAATCTTAACGTCTTCAAGGCTAGGATCAAGCGTTATCTATCCTACATATCTTCATAATCTTATATTATGAAACAGACTCCCAAGAGGATGCTTCCCTGATCATTACAATCTTAACGTCTTCAAGGCTAGGATCAAGCGTTATCTATCCAACATATCTTCATAATCTTACATTATGAAACAGACTCCCGAGAGGATGCTTCCCTGATCATTACAATCTTAACGTCTTCAAGGCGAGGATCAAGCGTTATCTATCCTACATATCATCATAATCTTACATTATGAAACAGACTCCCGAGAGGATGCGTCCCTGATCATTACAATCTTAACGTCTTCAATGCTAGGATCAAGCGTTATCTATCCTACATATCTTCATAATCTTACATTATGAAACAGACTCCCGAGAGGATGCTTCCCTGATCATTACAATCTTAACGTCTTCAAGGCGAGGATCAAGCGTTATCTATCCTACATATCTTCATAATCTTACATTATGAAACAGACTCCCGAGAGGATGCGTCCCTCATCATTACAATCTTAACGTCTTCAAGGCTAGGATCAAGCGTTATCTATCCTACATATCTTCATAATCTTACATTATGAAACACACTCCCGAGAGGATGCTTCCCTGATCATTACAATCTTAACGTCTTCAATGCTAGGATCATGCGTTATCTATCCTACATATCTTCATAATTTTACATTATGAAACACACTCCCGAGAGGATGCTTCCCTGATCATTACAATCTTAACGTCTTCAATGCTAGGATCAAGCGTTATCTATCCTACATATCTTCACAATCTTACATTATGAAACACACTCCCGAGAGGATGCTTCCCTGATCATTACAATCTTAACGTGTTCAATGCTAGGATCATGCGTTATCTATCCTACATATCTTCATAATCTTAGATTGTTGAAATTCATACCAATCCCACGGGTATTTTGCCCTTAAATGTGTGCAACGAACCCTAATTAATCTGGAATTACGCTCTCCGATCAACAATTTCGAGCCATTATCCATTTGATGTGCCTATTTTTTCAATAAATTTTTCTGTTTCCCGGGAGATGATGTGTAAAAGTATCAATCAAGAGTGATATACGAAAGATTGAATTATTGATTCGTTTTCTACGTCTTATTATTCATTTCCGGGTTATTTAAAGCCAGAAATTTCTTTTAGATTGTAATATTTTGGCGCTGGGTTATATAATGATGATGTAGTCATACATATCTTACTCATTAACCCATGGTTGTACGAGAAGAAGTGGATTCATACCTTTCCCAACATTATTTTGCGCTTAAGTGAATATAACGAACCGAAATTATCTGTTACACCAACCGCACATCCAAGCTTACATCATCTTGAATTCCCAAGCGGTTACCTATCTAGGAAATGGCCAGGACCGACGTTCTTTGATTTCGGTGTTCTTACGGGAATTAGTGTTTCAACATGATATAGCCTTGTGTTGGGTGATAACAGTAAAATCAAATAAAGCCAGAATTGCTCATTCTTTTATGTGAACGGTGTAGATGAATGTTCAGAATATATGAATAAAGTTTAATACATATGAAAATATTACAATTAATGTGTCGCTGTTACTACATATGGAAATGTTAGAGTGAATGTTGTTCTTTATGCAAATATTAGAGTGAATTTCATATATATCCTATTATTATATTGAAGGATGTGCGGGTGGTGTAATGGACAGGCATGAACCCATCTCCTTTAATTTAACTATTGTTTAAAGAGTAGGGCAGATAAGGTTCTTCAACTTTTGTAAGACTCTGAATACAAAATCGTATGTTAACATTGGTATAGTACATATACAGGTATTAGGTTAGTGCAAAAAATAATGACGTAATAATGTCGTTTTTTGACGTATTTTTAACGTTAAAAAACGACATTATTACGTCATTTTGCACCAACCTAATAGCATACTGTGGAGTTTCCAAAGCCTCTGGGATTCTGATTGCGTCTGTTGAATCAATCAATCAATCAATTTGCATTACAATAAGGAATTCCAATGTCTGTAACAATTTAAGCAATTTTTAAAAGTAATCAAAGGCGGTAATCATGTTTCATTAAAGAGTAAATTGTTTTTCATCTTATAATAGATTACTACCACAAGACTTTAGGTTACAATGACGCAGCTTATTAAAGAATGTTTCGGAAAAATTTGAATATATATATATATATATATATATATATATATATATATATATATATATATATATATATATGTGTGTGTATCCTTGTGCAGGTATGCAGAAAATAGAAAAGAACACGTTGGGTGCATAATCCGGGGTTCCTTAGTATTTTTGTTTTTATTTTTAAAAAACAGTGCTCCATACATAAAAATATGATTCCTTCGCAACAGTAATTACGCATTAATTGCGTAATTACTGTTGCGAAGGAATCATATTTTTAAACAAAAAATATTATTATAATATATATATATATATATATATATATATATATATATATATATATATATATATATATATATATATATATATATATATATATATATATTGGCGTGCCTAACCGTTTCGGCTAAATGGCGGTTCCGTATAGAATGCAGTTCGAATCCTGTCAAAGGACGAATATTTTCTATGAAAATTTCTCGGACATTCAGGCAGGTAAATGTTATTTAATACTGTTTTTTATAAACAGAACATTTACTTAAATACTTGTATCTATAAAAAGAACGTTAAACATAAAAAAAAACGTATTTAATAAATAAATTATCGGACTTTGTCCATTTCTTAATATATATATATATATATATATATATATATATATATATATATATATATATATATATATATATATATATATGACAATTTCTCCGAATTAATCAATAGAGAGACAATAGTTATGAATAAAAATGACAATAGGAAAACTGGTAATTGCTGACGCGTTTCGTCCAATGTGGACTGGTATTTATTGGTACAAAAAGTACAAATTGTGGCACGAGGCTAATAAAGGGGAGGGGTAGAGGCTGGTCAACACTAACTATCTTATACCTAGCTAATCAGATTCGCGACCCATTCGTACATTACATTTTACGCATTCACCAAAAGAACTCGTCCATCACCAAACAATCCTTCAACTACCATAATACCACGTGCTCTCAAGGGAGACCTACCAAAATCGCGCCCCATACCATGAAAATTCTAATGATGATATATATATATACAATTCTAATAATGATAAAATGAGAGGGGAGAGAAATGAACCCAATAATAAACTAAAAATAAACACAAATACAAACTAAACATAATTGATGTTAGTAGGGACCGTCCAACCCATAAAACAGAGAGGCCGCTGTATTCTGCCCAGGGGACAAAATCAAGAGACGCTCTCGCTAAGGGAGTGGAAAAATTTTAAAATATTAGGCTGGAATGGGAAAATATATTTCATATTTTTAACTGAAAAATAACGTCAGTAATTGTCACGTGTGGAGAATATTGTCATTATATCTGTGTTGATATGAAAATAGCGTTTCTCTACATTCCAGTTGCTAGGTACATTCGGTTTTTGTTTTTATTAGTTACTTTGTTTACTTAATTTCATTTTCGTATTTTGCTTTGATAAAGTCCACATTGGATGAAACGCGTCAGCAATTACCAGTTTTCCTATTGTCATTTTTATTCATATATATATATATATATATAACTCCCGTTATGAAATAAAACATTTTATTACAATTATTAATCGTTTCATATTCAACTCAGTAACTATTCAAGTAATTTTACAAATGCTAAATAGCAAACGGAACAATAAAAATATCAGGAAATAACAAACTGGTAATATATATATATATATATATATATATATATATATATATATATATATATATATATATATATATATATGTATATATGGGCAAATATCGATTAATTTTGTTTTCAGGGCTGTTGATTCCAATCTATATGGGGAATGACCGAGGCACCTCGATGTAGCAAGTTTGTCTCGCTATAACCATTTCGACTGAGTAGTTCGACCCTCACCTGATACATTCAGCCTTGTGCCGCATCTAAGCGACGCTTAGAAAATCAACATATAGGGACGGAATTTTCCCTAAATTTGTCGACAAAACACAGAAAGTCATGATGGGATTTTTTTTTTATTTCTGTCTGTTCTTTTTCTCTTGAAGCCAGAATGCTGGGATCGCTTATCTCTAGCTCTTTATTTTGTGGGTTAACACCATTCTTACATATGTTGTTTTCTATTTGCATATATTTGCATAATATTATTTTGCCCAGTTTTTTCTTTTTCTATCACTTTATTTCACTTATTGTAACGTTTGTGATTTCTTTTTGTTGGGAATTTCTGCAAATTACATTTTATCATGGCCGATTACTCTACACGTTACCGAATTGTTTAATGCGTCGGTCAGGTAATATGAGCTCTTAGAATGATATAATTGAATACTTATCGGAAGCTATTTTTCTGACTGTCTTGCTACTTACTATAGAATTTAGTGAATAGATTAAACTGGATCGTTTAGGCAGAATGTCGTAGTAAGAAAAGACATCAACATATTAATAATTTGTGTACAATTCGATTAAACTGCTTATATTTTCTGAGCAGGATGCTAAATTGCGAACGCCTCTTTATAAATATTTATAAATATTTATTATTATATGACCGAAGGTATAGACAAAAGCGACTCTCCAAGATACAACCTTTCGAATACTTGTAAAATCTGAAATGGCCAAGTACCAGAATGAACAATATCTAGCATAGTATCGAAAGATCTAGAAAGAAAATATTCAATTAAATTCCAATGTGGGCATTTTAACCTCTTTCTTTCTCCTTATCTCTACCTGAATACTGAAACGACTATTTTTCTCTGACCCCCACACGCATTTAAAATGTTCGTATTTATATAGGTATATACTACATAAATGTGAAAATCACGTGCCTTCCCAGAATTCCGTAGCGACGAGTGCGAACACACCTACACCATAAACGAAAGAGAAAAAAAAACGGTATGCAGGCGGATGCGCACTGCTTTTCTTTGTTCGAGAATTCTGTTTTATAAGTAAAGGCATCAAGGAAGGAAGGAAGGAAGGACGAAAAAATCGATACAGCGACATGAACAGCGATAAATGGATATATTGATTGATTGGGAAATAGACTGATAGATATATTGATAAATACATTCACATACCCACACAAGTTTAAACACGCATATATATATATATATATATATATATATATATATATATATATATATATATATATATATATATCTGAGATGTATGCCAGTTTTCGAGAGATTTCGTTCTAAAAACTAGGAACTGAATAAAGAGTAGAAAAATAGCAAAATATTTTAAAAACATCTTGAAGCATGAGAGAGACAGAGGCAGGCACAAAGATAGATAGATAGAAAAAGAGAGTGATATATGAACATACTGAGAAAGAAAGGAAGGCATAAGAACAGACTGTGATAGATAGTTAGATAGATAGATAGATAGAGAGAGAGAGAGAGAGAGAGAGAGAGAGAGAGAGAAACAAAGAAAGAATACATAGATAGGAGACAGGTGTGTGGTTCAAATTGATTAAGAGTAAAGATATCAAATATACAGGGGGCAAATTATCGCCATTTTATATTTTTAGTTTTGCGCATGCGTGTTGTTTGTTTTTGATTTTGGCGACTGCACAATGCAGTCGGGTCATTTGGGTACCGTCTGTGTGCAAAGTGTACCATGCCAGAGATATGGAAATGGCATGTTCTACTGCTTGGCATTCGCACCAGAAACTCCAATACGAATATTTCAGTGTTTCAGTATCTATTTAACGACAATGCAGAGGACTCGGAAGGAGTTAGATGAGTCTAATGGTGATTACGAAGGTGTTTTGAGTGATCACTAGTGATGGCGACGTTATGCCTCCATTCATCTTCTCACAGGTCATCAAACTCAACGCAGAGGCCCTACATCAAGTCCCTTAAGGAGGTAGTGTTGCCCTGGGAAGGGGATGCCTGCTGGAAGACCCTATTTAGGGCAAATGAACTCCACCATTCCACACATGCATGAACTTAGTCATGGCTGTCAGACAATTTCTGCGGTCACATCACCCCTTAAATATCGCCATCCCTAGACTGCAACGACCTTGATTATTATGTGTGGGGCGCATTTGAACAAGAGAAAAAAAAACTTAACGTAGCACCAACTATGAACTGTAGGCAAGGATTATGGCAGCATTAACAGTTTTAAACAAGGATACTGTCCAGAATAGTTGCAGGAGATTCCGAAGTCTTTTGGAGACCATGTTTGTAGCCAATGACGATTTTACTGAATAAATTTACTTTTTAGTATTTTAATATATTTTTGTGACATTTTGGTAAATATGTCTCTTAAAACAAGATGTCTGTGATATTTTAATATTTGCGTAATTTAGAAGAAAATTTATCTGTCGATTTTCGGGCTTGTAGTGTGCGATCACTTTGCTATATTTTGACGCTACTTAATCTTTCTGACAATGCATTTATTGTTATGTTGAGCGTCACAACCAGCTTTATAATAACTAATGATATTGTCAGAGGAGACGAGATCTTGGAAAACGACGTATGATAGAGAGACAGATTGAGAAGCAGACGGAGAGATACCCTGTTTGCAGTTTAATGTAAGTTGGTGCCTAGCGTTCAAGGACAGATTGAATTTCGAATGCCGATTTTCAAAGAAAGAATACTCAGCGTCGTTTTGAAAATAGTCGGGAGAAAACTGTCTGGAAAAGCAGCGAGAAATAGGAGGTGAATATGTTACAATGCATGTGCAGGAAGTTACATAACATATCATAGATTAGATAAAGGTCTGACGAGATAAATTAAATGAAGAGGTACAGAGAAGAAGGGTTTACGGGAACTTATTGTTCCAGAGAGTAAAGAGAGAAAGAATCAGGAGAGGAAAACAAAGACAAAACGAATTGGAGAAGATACAAGTTGTCTGGAGATTAAGCCATTTCTGAGAGGGAAATGATCGTAACGTTTTTATTCCATTTGAAAACAAGCAGACAGTGGAACGATAGACACAGCATCCAAAGTAAAATTCTTCGAAAGATAGGAAATAATATAAAGTAGGAAATAGAATTGTTATATATATGTGTATGTGTGTGTTTCAGTCTGTTCCTATCTATCTATCTATCTATCTATCTATCTATCTATCTATCTATCTATCTATCTATCTATCTGTCTCAGTCTGTTCATATCTATCTATCTATCTGTTTCAGGCTGTTCGTATCTATCTATCTATCTATCTATCTATCTATCTATCTATCTCAGTCTGTTCATTGTCTATCTATCTATTGCATACACGCACGCACACACAGGCATACAAACGGACACACAAGCATACATATATATATATAGAGAGAGAGAGAGAGAGATGTACATATATATTCATGTGCGCATATTTATGTATACATATGTATACATCTATATATATTACATTCATTCCTACATACATAAATCGAATAGTACTGTATATCAGCTTCTTATAATCATATATCCTATATTCATATGTTATTGTATCAAAACACTCTCATATCTATCTATCTATCTATCTATCTATCTATCTATCTATCTATCTATCTATATATATATATATATATATGTGTGTGTGTGTGTGTGTGTGTGTGTTTATATGTGCAGTATTTAATAGAAAGTGCTCAATATCCGTGATAGAACTAACATATGCGGTTGCATGTGTAAATGTTGCCTTTTCTCCATTATTTTTTTCCTTTCTTTGCCTTTCTCTTTTAGTATTGAGCACTTTCTGTTCAGATATATATATATATATATATATATATATATATATATATATATATATATATATATATATATATATATATATATATATATATATATATATATATATATATATATATATATATATATCCCCGCCATGCGTTTATGTGTTAGCAGTAGAATCTTGACTGATACCAAATCAATCGGGTTTCAATCACGGCTTGAGGCAATCAGACAGATGTCTAGCCCCACTTATGAGCTGCGGAACAGTCTGTCTGTGTCTGTCTGTGTATGTCTGTTTGCGTGTTTTGTGCGTGTTTGCGCTAAATTGCACGCGCGTGTGTTTCAAATACACGGGCCGAGACGATTAAATTATTTACGTTAATTCCCTTCTCCATTTTCTTGGCCCGAAGCTGTCATTATTTTTCGAATAAATTTTGGGTCTTACTGGCATTATCGTCTTGCTTGACTTTCTAAGATTAAATAGAAGATGAATGATGGATATGAATTTATTGTGACCGTAAAAAGAACTTCCTTGGACTAAATGTCGTTGCCGTCAACTACAGAAATGAATGTCTTGATGGAGAAAATGAACTTTTGTCTGTAGTTTTCATTTGATTTTTTTCGATTTTGATTTTTTTTTTTTTACTTTTTAACATGAATTTTGGTCAGTCCTTGTGTGCCCAAACAGTCTCTTTTAAGTTGTTATTTGAGATAAGAGCTGGATGGATTCATGCTGCTCTAAATTCCCTTAGACATTTTGATAGTTTTATTGGTTCCTGGAAAGGGGATGTATCTCTGTTTAGTGTGTGTATGCTATTTGTTTCTTAGGCAGTGAGTGAATATGATGTGTGTAAGCGTGTTTTTTACTATTAGTGTGTGTTATTTGGCTCAGTAAGGAATGATTGAGTATGATGTCTGTAAGTGTGTATATTCGTGTGGGTGTGTGTATAAGTGTGAGGCCTGAACACCTCCGTAAGCATGTCTGTCTTGTGTGGGTGAGAAATGTGGGTAGGTTTTGATTTGTAGGGTTATATATTAATACTATCTATATTGTTAAATTTATGGTTTAGCCCGGCTGGATAGTGCGTTTTTAAAAGTTGTATCCACTTATTTTCATGGAACTTTAAAATCTCTCTAATGTTATATGCTTTGGACTTTTCTATTCTCTCACTTATAGTGAATTTGTCATGGGTTTTAAAATCGTGTTTTTCTAGACAGAAATGTTGTTCTACAGGTAATAATCTTTCATGGGGAGTCGACTTAATTCGATTGCGGTAATTATTAATTCTGTAGTGAAATGCCATTCAGATTTTCCTACATATTGTTTGTGGTATAGTGTGCATTCTACAGTTAGAGTCGTGGTAGATTTTGAAAGTAAATTTAGTGACTGAGTTTGTGAATGAATTCGTGTGTTTAATGTGGTTGGGAAAATCCTGTTGTTTTTGTTCTTAGTTTATTACGGATTACCTTGTCCCCTGAAATGTGGTTATTACCTATGATTTATTTTAGGTTCTGAGGTCTACGATATGCTAGAAGGCCGGGTTCCTCAAACAATTTTTTTAGGTCTGGTTTGAGATGTAGTATTTCCCAACGACTTTTGATTATTTGGGATAGTGGAGCCAGGTGTGGAAATTGCTTTATTTATTTGTTCCCTGATTAGGTGTTGTTTATAGCCACGTGTTGTGAATTGATGCTCCAGATTTTGAATGTATTTATTTAATTCTTCATTGTTGGAACATATCCTTCTGAGTCTAAGTGCTTGTGAATAGGGAAGGTTCTCTTTGAGGTGATTAGGGTGAGAAGATTTAAAGTGTAGATAGTTGTGGGTGTCGGTGATTTTAGTGTGTAGTGTCGTTTTTAGTTTCCTGTCTTCATATATGTAAATGCAGGTGTCTAAAAATGTAACCGAACTTGTGGATTTTTTCATAGTCAAACTTAATTGAGTCGTGCACTGTGTTTAGAGTCATGAGGAATTGGATAAGTTTGTTGTCACTGCTCGTGTGTACAAAGAATATATCTTGCATATACATATATATATATATATATATATATATCGCTTTATATTATGCACCGAGGAGAAACCGTAGATATATAGAAACGATAATTTTTTAATTTTAAAATTTTTGGTGTCCGAGTTTTCTTTTAGAGAAAGAAACGCCTTCCATATTTTGTTCCATTTTGCCATTCAATTGCCTAACGCTGTTGTTATACAGACATTTATTAGGTTGGTGCAAAAATAATTTCGTTTTTTAACATATGTTACTATGTGAGAAAACGAAATTATTTTTGCACCAACCTAATATATATCATATTCTCCCATGTGTGTGCGTGTGCTTGTGTGTGCGTGTGCTTGTGTGTGCGTATGAAATAAATACTGATTCGTAAGGAAAGAATGACACAGATGCATGCTATTTTTATCAAGAAAATAGTTTAATATGTTTTTGTCTTATACAAAAATATTCAGTTTAAATATTGCACATTATGCCTTTTATTTAGTACGTTTCGCTTCTTCAAATTTGCGCCAACTATTGAAGGTCTGACTTAACGCGTGGAACGCAATGGTCAGCCAGATTCAACTGCTAACCATTTAGGTACCCCCATTAGGTCACGTAAAAAAGCAGCATATCACGATTAAAAAACGCTCGATTGTGACGAGGTGATGACAGATTACTATGGATGATCAAAATTGACAATTTTTGCAAAGTAAGCGAACGCGGTTTTTCGTTTTTAACTAGTACTTTTAAAATATTAACATTTTTATTCAGCAATTATGTAATATCTATTTATTTCATACTTTCTTAATTAGGTAATTATTTAAATTTTTTTATTAATTAGATAATTTTTTTATGGATTATGTCGTGTATACATTTCCATACGTAGAAATTATGAACGTTTTTTTCAATAAAATTTTTTTAAAATTATTTTTAAAATATTTGTGGTCAAACGACTGTTATGTGCTTTTCAAATTTCGATTCGTAAATTTACTTTTTCATTAAGGTTATCATTGCATTACGTGCTTGAAAGCAATAAAGAATTTTAAATGATTTTTGAATTATTAAGAAGTTAATGACAAAAATTTTTAAAAATTCATCAAAAAAAATTTATTTCTTCACAAAATAATGTCCTTAGCATAACGTATTTATACAAACAGGTGAAAGCTTTTCTAATTAATTAATGTCATAGTTTTTACATTTTTTTTTTATAATTCAGAGCAGATTTTCTATGATATGGGGTACTGTTTTACAAAAAAAACAAAAAAAACTGGTGATTTACTTTCTACAAAAAGTCCTGTTTATAACTAATAAAACAAATACCGCGCTTGAAGATTTAATTTCTCGAAATTTCATGAAAATATGTAAGTGGGTGGAAACATGTTAAAAAAAAGTCTCTTTTTAACAAGATTTTCTAAAAAAAAAATTTCCAAAATAATTTCATTCTTTTGTGAATACGTCCTGAAAGTTTCATTAAAATCCGACAATTATTTGATTTTTGCAAGAATTTTTAAACTTAGGTATCGAAAATTTATGCCGAAAAAGTGGAGGTAACTACATTAGCCTATCCTGAGGCGCGCCAAAATACTCCTTTTTGTTGCATTCATAGTTTTTTTTTCCAGTTTCTCCTTTTTAAATTATTCACAAAGAATGTCTGAATGTTACAAGTAATTCAAACTGTTTAGCATGTATCGTCTGCTTTTCTGAAAGAAAAAATGTTTTAGGTTCTAGCTTAAACTATTGACTTTCAAAAAATATTTTCATGTCCTTCCGATTTGTGGAAAAATAGCGGCGTGGGATTTATTTCTGTACCAATCAGAGGTCGTCACTTCAAATCCCGAGACACAACCTGGGGCTGGTCTTGGTGTATAAAGAAAAGACCTTAATTGAATCGAAGGAAGGACAAGAGATAACAACAACAACTGCAAGAAGACGATGTAAGCTACTGGTTGAATATAGGTCAACTCCTGTCAAGATTAACAATATAGAAGAAATTTGATACCGCCAGGCGTGGAATAAAATCACGGTCGTTCCCTCATCTAAGAAAAATTCATCAACTGATGTGAAATCCGTTACCAAGAAGGGTCGCTACGGACATCGTACCTACTATTTAAAAAGCATTCACAGCAGTACTACCTTTCCCTTATAAATATATATATATATATATATATATATATATATATATGTAAGTGAACATATGCATATGTGGCCTGACGATTGCATATAGCATGAAACAGACTGTCGCCTCTAAGTGTTGACTTCTATGTTCACTTTTGTATTTACACACGCTCTATCTCTGGTATTGATCACTTTATTCCATAAATATAGCACACCTTAAGACTATATATATATATATATATATATATATATATATATATATATATATATATATATATATATATATTAATGTTGTGTGACTTTTTGGGGACCAAAATCATCCAACATATTTTATATTTTTATTGTAAAAACACAATACTTTTCTTGCAGTACATCCTTTATTTTAAAAGTGTATAATTTTATATCCTTTATTGTAAAAAGGCATATTTTTGTAAGATATACTTTTATTTGTATATACATGTTCTTGGACATTATTTGGCCCACAAAACAATTACTTTGTCTAATTGCTTTCGTTTTGTGTGTTCAATAAATTTAACGTATTTCTCTTTTAGTTTTCTTTGTCTTGTGCTTTTTGGCCTTATGCATCAACATTACCACAAACATTTATTTGTACTACGATACTTTTTTCGTAGTTTTTTTTTTAACTCATAAAAATCCTATATTCCTCCTCATTAAGAGAAAACTGTATGAGTAAGCAAGGAGCCCAAACATTTAGATAAATTTGAAAGCTTTCAAGGGAAATCGCGTCAATCTATATATTTTCATCTGTATCTGCTCTCTATCGTTCGTGTAACATTGAGATTCTTCTGTTGATCATTCCCACGTCTTTGTGCGTTTCAGCGTTTCTTTCCTACGTTTCCTCAGCTAGCTACTCGATCACGAGGCACATAATCCATTAATCGCTTAACCACACTATACATACTGCAGTCGCTGTAGCAGTGATGTTTCCTGGACAAGATAGCCTGATGAGGCCCAACCCTCTTCAGGCTAGTTTTGACTTCAAAGTTTTCCTAGAGCGGTTGCCACCCAAGTCAAGAGGACCCATCTTGTTCTACTATTTGCCCATAGCTGGTGGGGGAAGATTTTTTTTTTTTTAAATATTTAGAGTATTATTAGCAAGTCAGTAAATGTGACAAACTGGAATACAAATTCGGCTCTCCGATTCCTCAAAGTCGCTATACATAACACCACTAAGTACCCTGACGCTACAACAGGCTACGATATAGTACTTCTGTTTTCTGCCTGAAACTGATTGAGCGTATTAGGTTGGTGCAAAAATAATGACGTAATAATGTCGTTTTTTGACGTTAAACGTCAAAAAACGACATTATTACGTCATTATTTTTGCTCCAACATAATATTAACATGGCATGCGTTTTTCTTGGTGAATTAAGATGAGCTATAGTAAATCAATCCTGTTCAGTACCACAGATATGTTTCTTATTTGACCGACCTTACACCAGTAGCTCATGCCACTTAGTAGTTGATTCACTCTGCATAGGGCAGTAAAGGTCATAAGCGGGAGTAATTGGAGAGCATCACTGTTGCATGTCGAGTTGTTTTTTTTTCTTTTATGATTGAAGGAGGAGGCAATCATGATGAATTGGGTGCAACATCAAAATATATGGGAACATCTTCAATTGGCAACGGGCTGAGCAGATTGGCTTAACCAAAATAAGAATAAATTTCACTCGGTTAAGGTTATACGTTTATTCTATGAAAACCTGTTATGATGTCGCGCTCATTTGGCTGTTATGTCTGTACGTGGTATTCTCTCATGAGACAGATTCTCAGGAATGGTATATTAGGTTTCGTATATTTCTATCCCAGTATCACTTTGTTGACATGCTGTTCTGACACGCTAACAACAACAACAACAACAACAACAACAATAATAATAATAATAATGTATCTTTGAAGATATTCAAAAGGCTGTCAAAATACAAGGACCTTGAAATAGAAATCACAAAAATGTGGCATATGGTAACATCAACAATCCCTGTTGTAGTTGGAGCCATAGAACTGGTTGAAAAAGATTGCAGTAGACTAATTGAAGGGATTCCTGGAAGCCCATGCCTCAAGGAGATAAAAAAATTGTTCTGACAAGTATAGCCCACACTTTACGAAGGGCTTTATCTATGTAATATTTTTTTTTTTTGTCAGTGGAAAGTGTCATGATGCCATTTCTAACCTTAGGTCCCTGGGCGGGAACCGGAAAGAAATGTGTAAACGCCAGAAATGAAAGGAAATAAAAAACAATAATAATAATAATAATAATAATAATAATAATAATAATAATAACACAGATTATTAACACCTGGCAAAACAGGTAGTCTAGTGAATTATTGGAGTTTAACGATTTTAAAGTCAAGCAATTTTTTGTAATAAATGAATCAATATACAAACAATAGTGCAACAATAATTAACAGATTGAGATAATTTTAAAACACTGATATTTCGGAATTCAAGTTTTGCAGATACAACACTCGTTCCGGGTTAGAGAAATAAATTCTGATATTTTTAAATTCGAACAAGGAATCGGATGTGTTATTTGTCTCTCTGGAAATATGAATGTCCCTTTTAGCTTGTAGGTGGGCTATGGCTCTCCATCGAGTTTGTTTCTTTATTAACATTGAAAAGCCATGACTTATTGGTATAGATACTGGAGAAATTTCCCATTGTATTTTTTCCACGGTTTTGAATTCGACGTTGTCCTTCTCTCGAACAGGCTGGCACTAAAAGTTAGAAATCTTACTTAATATAAAACCCAGGTTGTGTGTGTGCGTGTGTGTGTGTGTGTGTGTCTGTACGTTTATATATTGGATCGGATTTCCTACATTTTTCAACCGATTTCAACAAAACTTCACAGGACTACGTAAAATTACCTTGCGGTGGTTCTGACAGCACCAAAAATTGGAAAATAACAATTATTTTTGCACAAAATCAATTTTAAAACACGATTAAGAGACATTAATTAAAGGGGGGACAACTCATATCGAGTTATACTTATAAAACCCAGGTTGTCTGTGAGTGCGTGTGTGTGTGTGTTCGTTTATATATGGGATCGGATTTCCTACATTTTTCAACCGATTTCAACATAACTTCACTTTTTTTTTTGGCAGGTAGTGTTTCTTATTGTTTTGCACACTTTTTTCTTTATTTTTACATTCAGAATGCTTTAAAAATTCCATTTGCAAGACAATTGTTTATAATAAAATTCTATTCAAACGGTAGACTCATAACGATTGAAAATAATGTTTTTGTTTGAGTTTAGGTTTGACCAATTCGTAAAAAAAAAATAAAATAAAATAAAAATAATTAGGACATGCGTGGCCGTCAACCTTAAACAATAATCTTTGTCAATTTTATTTTTCAGTCATTATGATGGTCGATACTTGATCTATCTCTTACTGTTACATCCCCGGGCAACTCCGGGCTCTATTGCTAGTCTCTGATAAATGTCGTTTGAGGTGAGCAAACATTATAATCTGAAGGCGTTGAGAAAACTTCCAAGACCTGGAAGCATACATTGTTAACGATGTCTGAAAGTTTTAAGTTCAAAAGTTATTGAAGACACTTATGAAAAATGTGTTTGTGGATGCAAAAGGTAAGTTGAAGGTGAAAATTTGTCATAATCAGGCTAAAGCCGTTAGATATTTTGAGAGACTTAACAGACTGGGAGGAGCTGTTCGTTGAAAGAGATCAGGACGTTTGCAAAATGGATGGCACCCTGTTGAACAACAACGTCAATCGCCATTCTTTGACGAATTTGACAGAGGTCTAGCGATAAGGTATGGACATTTTACCACATCCGCCGTATTGTTCTGACTTGGATTTTCATTATTACTGTCTGTTCAGGTCTTTCAAGTGATATTTAAACTGGAGACGGTGTTGTAGTTGCCGAAGTGAAAAGACAGGTCCAGTCACTTTACATAACGCCACGTTCTTCGTGAAAAAGATTCATGTGCTCTTCCACTAAGACATCTATCTATCTATCTATCTATCTATCTATCTATCTATCTATCTATCTATTTCAGGCTATCCGTATCTATCTATCTATCTATCTATCTATATATCTATATATCTATCTGTTTCAGGCTATCCGTATCTATCTATCTATCTATCTATCTATCTATCTATCTATCTATCTATCTCTGTCTCTCTCTCTCTCTCTCTATATATATATATATATATATATATATATATATATATATATGTGTGTGTGTGTGTGTTTCAGTCTGTTCGTATCTATCTATCTATCTATTTCAGTCTGTTCATATCTATCTATCTATCTATCTATCTATCTATCTATCTATCTGTTTCAGGCTGTTTGTATCTGTCTATCTGTCTATCTATCTGTCTGTCTGTTTCATGCTGTTTGTATCTATCTATCTGTCTGTCTGTCTATCTATCTATCTATCTATCTATCTATCTATCTATCTACTTCAGGCTGTTTGTATCTATCTATCTATCTATCTATTCGAAGGTTAATTAAAAAAGGTGATATTTCACGTGAGGAGGGCTTACGTGTTTCAACAAGAAATATTAGAGATCTTGCAGGATTTATTTTCGTTTAAACACATAAAGACCCTATTTTCAATCATGAATCACGCCAACACACACACTGCACTGAACACATACGTATAAAAACACATACGTATAAACATATACACATAAACACACACACACATGGTAATGGTAATATTGTTTGTTTCTTTATAAGGAAACAGTTGGTGTTCATTGAGCGAACAGACATTACTACCGTCGTTTGAATTTATTAAGATAATTTTTCACAAAATTAGATTTCGCAAATCCAGTAACTTTTGCCAATGATGATGGGGGTTTCCTCGTTTGAAGTAGTGTGTAAGGTCATCATCATTATGTTATTGCCTCTTAAATTGCATATGTTATTCATTTTAATTGTTGCAGTTGTTGAAAGGTTAACTATTAATTTACTTTCTGTTATTTTGTACAGTACTTTTGTTTGCAATTATGTAGTGTCAGTTTACGAGTATTGAAGAAGGGCGGTTTTCGCTTAATTACTACAGGCTTCATTATTTCATTTAAGCATTGATCTAAGAAAGCAATTGTATACAGCTGACAGTTTACATACCCCCCCCCCCACACACTACTTAACGAGTTTGGAGCCCATGCATAACAACTGTATGAAAGTTGGACAAGATTTCTACAATCTGGTTCCTTCCATAATATTTTATTCAAACAATCAACATATTTCTCATATACTGATGATGCACTGTTAATATATTCTCCTGGTGTTGATTTATCTTATCTTGGAGATAAAATAACAAAGGCGAACATAGGAATTAATGTGTGTGTGTGTGTGTGTGTGTGTGCCTGTATGTGTGTTTTTGTGTGTGACAAAATCGAAAAAGTCCTTTAGGATTTTATTGGACTAAATTTATTACATCTGCGCGACTACACATGCGCACGAACGTGGGATGCTGGGAATTCTAAATTTTAAACTATTTTTTCATTTTTTTTCTATGTGTGTGTGTGTTTATCTGTGTGTGTATGATCTGGATATATAATCTAGCCAATTTCATTTAGATACTTTTCCTTTTTGTTTCCATCACTTTTGTTAATAAATATTTCACACTAGGACAATAAAAGATCTGACAGTTCTTCTGAACACATTACTTTACTAATCCTAGATACAACGCGTTAACAGCAACTTAAAACTTAAAACTGTCCACCAGATATAAACTAATAAAAACAATCTAATAATTCTCTATTTCTATCGTTACAACAAAATAAAATCCGGAATAAACATCGAATTCAACTTAAGAGCACTCAGAATTTGCAGCCCTAAATATTTACATGAAGAGGAGAAAGACATTTAAATACTTTTACCTTCTTCGAAATCCTATTTTATATTCAATACGAAACAAAAACTGTCACTCCTGAGAAACCCAATGAATAAAAAAAAAAAAGATATTTTCTCCTACCAAATAAATCTCTACAACTGAGCAGATTTTATCTAAACTCAACATGATTTTTTTTACAATTATATCTAATACATGAGAAGAATTAGTCAATGCAAAACAAAACATTAAGCTAAAACTTGAAGGAGAGATTTATTTGATCGTCTGTAGCAGTTGTCACAAAAATACATCGGAGAAACCTCAAGGAATCTAAATGAAAGATTGTATAAACACAAAATTTATATTTGTAACGAACAGCACATCCATTAGTTGGTCAGCGAGACTGACCACAGTATTGATATAAAGAACGCCACTATGATCAAAGGAGAAAAAATTCACTACGAAGAAATGGTTTAGAGAGTACCTTGATCGTAAGATCATCTACAGTAAATTTGTGCCAGGCTCTTAGTACGTTTCCCCATTACTACCAGATATTCTATTATCACAGTGTGGATATCTAATAACACAAATGATGGAAACAAAAAGAATGCAAATGAAATCGGCTAGATCATATACCGAAATGATACTCAAAAAAAAAAAAAGAGAAAAAAATGAAAAAATAATTTAAAATTTAGAACTCCAAGCATTTCTCGTTCATTCGCACGTGAGTGGCACTAACGTAAACATATATAGTCCGATAGTCCTAAAGGACTAAATGCGTCACACACACGCACCATATATATATATATATATATATTTATATATTTATATATATATATATATATATATATATATATATATATATATATATATATATATGTGTGTGTGTGTGTGTGTTATTTATATATATATATGTATGTGTGTGTGCTATTTATATATATGTGTGTGTGTGTTATATGTATATATGTGTGTGTGTGTTTGTGTTATTTATATATGTATATATATGTGTGTGTTATATATATATATATGTGTGTGTGTGTGTTATATATATATATATATATATATATATATATATATATATATATATATATATATATATATATGTGTGTGTGTGTGTGTGTGTGTGTGTGTGTGTTATTTCTCACCGGTAGCACAACTTCCAGGTGCTGAGTAAAGATTGATAGCTATATAATTTAATTTTTTAATAAAAACAACTCGGTAAAGAAATGCTGGCGCAGTCTGTATATAATACGAGGATTATTTATTTTTTTTATAAATGTGTATTTACAGTAAGGAGGATTTATATTTTATATTTATAATAAACAGAGATTAATTTAAGATGAAAGGTGATTAATGGTAACCCAGTTCAGTCTTTGCTCAGAACCTGAAGAATGCATCGGGCCACCGGTGAGGAAAAAAAAATTATTTAATATATACTAAATAGCTCTGTTACATTTTATCGAGCACTATTTTATTAACAGCAGCATTCAGTGTGTGATATTATATATATATAGAGAGAGAAATATTATATATATATATAGAGAGAGAAATCAGACTTCTCTATCTAAATATTTTTGGCATCTGAAGGAAATAATCAGTACACCTGAAGTAAAATGGAAAATTATAAATAGGACTAGAACTTGTAAAACTTGGGATGACCCATGCCATTTGTGCCTCCATGAGAAACTGCTCATTATTAAGTTTCTAAATAATAAAAATCTATTAAACAATAGACATGAGTTAACGGTTTTTTGCCGACATCATCAAATTTATGCACTGAATAATTAGCTAAAAAGAAGCGTACAATAAAATAACTTTTATAATATATAGGCCAAATAAATAGTTTAAATACCCTACAAAAAAGATAGCCCTTTATGAAGTCGTCAATAAACAAATGTTACGGCAGTTTTTATATACACAAATCCCTTTCATAAAGAAATAAAATAAAAAATAAATAAATCTCCATAGAAACGTAAACCAGACTAGGCGAAAATATCTTCCGTTTTAAATTTAGACACCCCCACCTTACCCTGACTTGACATCCATAAAAGTAACTCTGTACTGAGACAAATTATTAACACCGAACACCCCTATCAATTTTAAACAATTAGCCCTGGCTGTTACCATGGAAATTTTGATTTCAATTATGAATATACTATTAAAACACGTAAATTTCAGAAATAAGGTATTGCCAAAAAAATTTTACATGAAGATGGAACAGAGCTTACTTTAACTCAATTTAATTCAAATAATTATATTGAAGTTTTCGGCTCTTGTTTTGAAACATGAGACCTCTTATGTAGCGTCTTGGAATCATATTTTTAAATAAATAATTATATATATATATATATATATATATATATATATATATATATATATATATATAATATCACACACTGAATGCAGGTGTTAATAAAATAGTGCTCGATAAAATGTAACAAAACTATTAAGTATATATATATATATATATATATATATATATATATATATATGTATATGACAAACTGGAAAATTTCTTGTGGCGCGAAGTAATCATACAATGAATCAATTAGTAATATTCACTTCGCTAGCAGACTTAATATAAGCATTAACTTACTAACAATCCACTGAATGACGCGGTCCTTATGTATAAAATTGTTGTCAGATCGATCTGGTGTATTTTTAGACAATTTTATACATGGGCATCGCGTCATTCAGTGGATTGTTTTTGGATTTCTTTAAGCATTCTATCCCAATCAAGGCGGGAAGCCACTAGCACGGAAGTGGTTACAGAGAGTTGGAGCGAGAGGAAAGAACAGTGATATATGAAAGGATGATGAGAAGGTCAGGTTACATTTGAATAGTTAGAGGAAAACAAGAAATGGGGAGGAAGTTCCACAGGCAAGAAGTGCGACACATGAAGCTATTGGAGTAGAAGATATAGCTACATTTAACAGTTTTGACAGTGAAAGGGTGAGAGTGAGATGGCAGCCTAGTTGAACGCTTAAATTCATGAAGTCTGGGAACCAGCGAAAGCAGCTCATCGGAGCAGTTAGCGTGAAAGTATTTGTAAAAAAGACAGAGGGAGGCAACGGCACGTCTGTGAGAGAGCGACTGCAGATGAGATGCCAGGTCAAGGCCAATTACATTTTCATATCCGTCTTTGGATTTTATCAAGGACCTTGAGACAAACAGAAGAGGCTCCAGACCATACATGGCAGCAATATTCCATGCAAGGGCGAACGGTAGATTTGTAGATTTGAATGATCGATTACGGGGAGAAAGATTTTCTGGCGCGGCACAGGGAGCCAACTTTTCTTGCGGTGGACGAAGCAATTGACTCAATGTATTTGTTCCATCTCAGGTCAGCAGTCAACGTGAGACCGAGCAGTCGCAAAGAGGTGCTCGCGTGGAGTTGAACGTCAGACATACTAATGGGAGGCAGGGATGGTTCTCTCTGGTGAGTAATAGAGAGCAGTTTTATTTTTGAGGTATTAAAGTTAACCAGACAATTCCTGCCCGAGTCCACAACCGATTGTGGGTCTTTTTCGAGAAAAAACGCCCAGGTTAGTTTTGTTGGCGACACTAGATTTGTTTTTGAGGCAGGTGTAAATAGTAGTGTCGTCCACATAGATGCCTCTATGACATCAGGAAGATCGTTAATGAAGATAAGGAACAGAGTAGGGCCGAGAATAGTGCCTTGGGGAACACCTGTGTTCGTGGGATAGGAGCTGGAGGATAATCTGTTGAGAATGACCTTCAATGCACGGTCTTACAGGAATTATTGTATTAAGTCGAACCTTCGACTTGAAATTCCATAACCCTGAAGCTTGCGAAGAAGGCCGGCATGCCAAACCCTATCAAACGCTTTGGATATATCTAGAGCCACGGTACGAGCTTCTTCGTTATTATGAAGGGGTTGGTAAACAATTTCAGTTATGGCCGTAAGCCCATCAGCTGTAGAACGGGCAAAGCGGAAACCATATTGCTTGTAGGAGAGCAAATTATGGGATGTAAAGGTGCATAACCATTTCGGCGTTGATTAAAGCTTCAAAGACTTTACCGAAGAGTGGTATGAAACTGATAGGACGGTAATTAGAACGGTCAGAATGGTCTCCAGAGTTCTTAAAGACAGGAACAATGGATGAGAACTTCCAACAAGCTGGAAAACAAGATTGACTGAGACAGTAGTTATATAATTTGGAGAGGGCAGGGGCCAGTTCAGGCACACATTTCTTAATGTTTATATTAAGTCTGTTAGCGAAGTGAATTCGCCATTAATTACATCAATATTACTGATTCATTGTATGATTACCTCTTTAAAATATATATATGCTGCTCAATATATATTATTAGGAGGTTTTGATAATTATAATTAAGTAATTCATCGAGTCTGAAAGAAACCTCAACAGAATGCAGAAAGGACTGGACGACAATTTCGTCTTATATTTGGGACTCATCAGCAGTGCGCATCCACTACCGAGAATTGAAACCCTGATGGTTGTCAAGCAAAAATCATACAAACTGTTCGGTAACGAAAAGGTTGCAAATCAGACTCAATATAGCGCCCCTCGTTCACATATTCCGTGGTGGAACTCTACTGAGATTCTCTCTAACCATAGGACTGTGCCCTCTGGAGCCACGACTACTTTCACCAAGCCGCCCACTCTAGAGCATTAGAGCCGGTTCAAGCAATGATATGCACAAATAGAAATTTTTAGAAGGATTTGATAATTATATATAAGTAATTCATTGAGTCTGAAAGAAACCTCAACAGAATGCAGAAAACATTGGACGGCCGTTTCGTCCTATATTTGGGACTCGTCAGCAATGCGCATTCACTACCGAGAATTGAAACCCTGACAATTAGGTTATCCAGCAAGCGTCATACCAACTGTTCCAATATTCGGGAAGGTTGTGAAAACATCTCGACCCGACCAAATCTGGTCAAATGACCTAAAATTAGAATCAGTAATTTCTTAGACTGCTTCTGTCGTAGGGTCGAAACCTTTTCAACATATGTGCGTGCGTGTGTGTATGTGTGTGTTTCCGTGTGTCAAATGTGAAGTAAGCATGTTTATGTGTCCATTCAGAAAGGATGGATGTCTGCAAGTGTTTGTCATTGTCGGATCCAGAAATTGTCCCACCCCCACAACAGCGCCGTCTTCCTACTCGCGAAATTTATCTCCTGTATCATCTTGCCAATCAATACAGAAGGTCACACGCTGGTAGGACATTTGAGATAAAACCACGCCAAAGTCACCAAAGACGTCATCAAATCACTACCGGCCTCTTTTTCATCAGCGTCAACTTGAGCCTTCTATATCAAGAATGTTAGACGAGGCGAGAGAAGACGAAGACGAAGCTTATTGGTGGATAGAAATATCAGGCAGGGCCACGGAGATGAACAGCACGTGAGGAGGAAGAACGGCAGGAAGTAGTCGCTACTAGAACGAAATAAGATGAGAATTCGCCTGCGATTTGTGCTGTCCCCAAATAGTGGTGTTTAAAAAACTACCAACCTATCTATCTATCTATCTATCTATCTATCTATCTATCTATCTATCTATCTATCTATCTATCTATCTATCTATCACAACCTGTTGATCTATCTACTTATCTATTACTCTGTTACACATGCTATGTATATATTGTATTTTCTTCTTCTGTGTCAATCTCTCTGTCTCTCTCTTTCTCTCTCTCTCTCTCTATATATATATATATATATATATATATATACACACATTCGCGATCACTGTCTATCTTTCTCTGTGTTTAACTCTCATGCTGTATATATATATATATATATATATATATATATAGATATATAGATAGATAGATAGATAGATAGATCACCCTCTCTCTCAATCTCTTTCCCTTTGTTTTTTCTCTCTCTCGCACACACAAACTCTCTCTCTCTCTCTCTCTCTATATATATATATATATATATATATATATATATATATATATATACATACATACAAACACACACACAGACATATATATATATATATATATATATATATATGCACCTAAATTATCTGGAAAGAGACGGTGAGATACATGTATATATGTTTGTGTGTGTAGCGAAATATTTCAATATCTCTGATTTATCTTATTATATATATATATATATATATATATATATATATATATATATATATATATATATATATATATATATATAATAAAGTACAGTGTGTGCTGGTGATAATAACACAAGGTTCGATATTAAATAACAGACTTAAAATATATTCTAATAATAAATATACATTTTGTTCTTTATTGTTTAATACAACTCTGACTTTCATACATATAAACTACGTCTAGAGATTATTTGCAAAAGAGGTATTCTCAAATATTTTATGTAAAATTCATAGATATGTGTTATCCAATGAAATAATTTGTACTATTATGTATAGCGAGTAAGCATGAAAGCGATTAAGTCCCAATTTTCAATTTCAGATTGATATTTAGTATTTTTTCAGTAATTTTAGCAATTTGCAGTGTCAAGAGATTATTTGCAAGACCTAGAATTTAGTATTATGGCTCGTAAAAAAGAACCAACAATGAATGAAAAGAACTATATAATCAAAGAAATTAGCAAAGGAAAGTCTTCGCTTCAAATCTCTAAGGATTTGAAAAGGGATCATCGAAAAATCAAGAAAATATGTCAAATGGGAATTCAACCAAGGAAAAAAAAGTCTCAAGCTGAATTCAGGATTTAACAAAGCGAGATCCATCACATATCCAAAGAAAATTAATAAAAACCCAAATGCGTCAAGTGCATCCATATTTTAGGCCGCTGGAGCTCCTATGGTGTCAAGGGAAACAAGGTGTAAAGCATTAAGGAAGTTTGCTGATATAAAAATCAAATAAAGAAACCAATTTTAACGTAAGGAAAGACGATTGCAGTTGGCGAAAAAATATATGAAAACTGTTTTCAGTAAAGTACCTTTTACAGACGAATCAAGGATCACCCTCAATGGGCCCGATGGATGGGCTAGAGGATGGGTTTGCAAGTAACATGACTCAAGGAATTTTTTTAAACGTCAACAAGTCGGCGGTGGGAACATGACATGGGCTGGGATTATTGGTAATGAGCTCGTGGGTCCATTTAAACTGAAAGACGGGGTTAAAATGAATTCCAAAAGATACTGTGATTTTCTAGAGCAATATTTCTTTGAATGGCTTGATAACCAGTCTTTAGCCAAGTGTGACCTCTGGGAGGCAGTTAAAGTTGCTGCAAACAACTTACCAGCCGCTAAAATTGCAAATCCAACATCAGATGTTGACAATAGGCTGCTAAGAGTTATTGAAAAGAAAAGAGCATTTGTGCAATAAATTTTAGGAGGTTCTTATTAATTTTTGTTAATATATCTTTTATTTTTAAAATAAAATGTTTATTTTATGTTTTTCCTTTAAGAAATTGGCGAATTTGTTCTAAAATCTGTTCATATTTTTTTACATTAGTTTTACAAGGTATGATAATGTAAAAGTATCAAAATAAATAGCTGCAAATAAACTACTGACAGTCAAATTAGTCTGTTTTGTTAACTTAGTAAAATATTTTCCAACCAAAAACAATAGTTTTCTCTATCAATATATATCTAAGTTAATAATATTGCGTAGAATCTAAACAACATCATCTTTATACCAATTCATAACTTGCATATAATATAGACGCAGTTTATTTTTATATATATATATATATATATATATATATATATATATATATATATATATATATATATATATATATATATATATATATATATATATATATATATATATAAGAAATGGACAAAGTCCGACAATTTATTTATTAAAGACATTTTTATGTTTAACGTTCTTTTTATAGATACAAGTATTTAAGTAAATGCTCTGTTTATAATAAACAGTATTAAATAACATTTACCAGCCTGAATGTCTGAGAAATTTTCATAGAAAATATTCGTCCTTTGACAGGATTCGAACCTGCATCCTATACGGAAACGTCATTTACGGCTGACGTGCCTAACCGCTCGGTTCCGTATAGGATGCAGGTTCGAATCCTGTCCAAGGACGAATATTTTCTATGAAAATTTCTCGGACATTCAGGCCGGTAAATGTTATTTAATACTGTTTATTATAAACAGAGGATTTACTTAAATACTTGTATCTATAAAAAGAACGTTAAACAAAAATATCTTTTTATTTTTATATATATATATATATATATATATATATATATATATATATATATATATATATATATATATATATATATATATATATATATATATATATATATATATATATATATATATATATATATATATATATATATATATATATTTTCCTTCAGTCTTTATAAGATATCTTTATTTCGCATATTTGGTGGTAGCTAGCTATATCTTTTCAGCTGAACTCAATATGTGTTGACAGAGATGATGAACAGATGGATATTGTTGACGAGCGTAATATTAATTATAATTTTCTCACCTTATTCTTTAGTAATGTTCCTGTATACAAGGCTCAAGAACCGCTTATTATGGTGTTCTTGAAAAAGGTTTTGTATGAGCGGTATGAACCGCATTTTATAAGGATATGTGTGAAATATAGCAGTCAATAGTGTTGAAGACGTTAATATCGTAGTGTACTGGAAACTGCTTACTAGGGATTGGGTTCGATATAATAGCGATTCGTGGTAAGAAGCTGTTCGAGTAGAACCCCTTTCCTACTCATGGAATAGAATCAGAATGATGATGTTGGTTGAACTAAGTGATGGAATTCCTTAGAATATTCTCCATGTGAATAGCAACAGAAAATCGAAAGTGCTGAAATGTTTGTCTCTGGGAAAATGGTTTTGGGTTGAGAATATTTCACCATCTACAAGGCCACGTAGAACTCTACCAAAACTAGATACCGGAGACTAGGCAACTTCCGCCGAAATACACACCCACACACACTTATGCTTGTACCTTTGATTACTTTTAATTCCAGAAGCTTCAGACCCACCACAATATTCCAGATTGTAGGCCAAGAGACGCCAGCGTTTCTCACTTGAGGGGTATACACATTCGGATACTTACCGGTCACAGAGATCCGTCCTTGCGCTAGTAGTATCACAGCAATGACTAGCTTGCACCAGCTATGACCAGATTGGACCAGCTATGACCAGCTAAGACCAGTGGCCCGGGTGAAAACACTTGGGTCCCCACTTTAAAAACCGACCTTGTGTCACAACCTGGGGACGGGAGTCAAGAAAATGCCCTAGTGTTGTAATTTCTGTTGTAGATTTTCTAAAAAGTTGATACGATTTCCACGCATACACTCCCCACTTGAAACAATCAAACGGCAGTTTCTCAAAGAACAGCATGATGTTAATAGAATATGGTTTTACCTCAAGTTACTCATTGTATCTCACCATTGGTTATCCCACGTTCTGAGATCTGTCATGCGATTGGCTGCACACAAGTTTTTCGGTGCCATTTCCACACTTATGCGCACAGCCCATCGAAATTTCGATCAAATTATGTCACAATGCCAACCTCTTTCTGCAAAAGTATTGAAATGGCAAGGCCAATTCCTTTGATTTTATTCTTCACTGAAGATATTTGGGTTTTAAAATCACAAGATTATATGAAATAAGATTTCCGAATTTCAACTTTTGTTTTCTCGTATTTACATTTAAGTGTGGCAAAAAGCTTAGGACTTATCACCTTTTGTATCAGATCACCCCATTATCCAAGTGATAAAAAGTAAATTAACATTTTATTAAAGTCAATAACTTTTAACATTTGGCTGCATATACCTTGCTTGCAAAAACCGCATCAAGCCTGCGACCCAAACATCACCGAAATGTTGCATTCTTCATTTGAAATGCTTTTCTAGACTTTTAACGCAGCGCCTTTCAATTCTAGTTTTTTTCGTGGTTTCTTCCTTTCAGGAAATGAAATGTAAGCGCTATTAGATTATTGTCCTCTGACTGAGTTGGTCAGTCTAAAACCGTACACTTTTTTTTTTCCTCTAACAAAGTCCTTTGTCGGGTTCTCAGTATGTTTTGGGTCATTGTCCTACTGCATGACAAACTTCCTCCCAATGTGTTTGGATACATTTCTCTGTAAATTAGCAAACAAAATCTCTCCGTAGATTTTGAATTTATTCTGCTTCTATCATCATGAACTACATCATCAATAAATATAAATGATTTTGTTCCAGAAGCAGCCATGGAAGTCCAAGCCGAGACTCTGTCCCACCATACTTCACAGATGAGCTTGTATGTTTTGAATCATAAGCAGATCATTTCTTTCGCCAAACCTGTGCCTTTCCATAATTTTGGTAGGTATTAATCTTGGTCTCATCAGTCTATACAATGTTCTTCCAAAGCTTCCTTGTAAATTCAAATCCGGGTTTCCAATTCTCACTGCTGATGTGTAGTTTGCATCGTTTGGTATGACTTCTATATTTCTACTCTCAAAGACTCCTTTGACCGTTGGATTGCGTTACCATCATCCCTTTTGATGTAACCGATTGTTGTTTTGGGTTTTTTCCTTGCAGCTCTTACAGTGTTTCTGCCATCAGTTGTTGTTTTCCTTGAATGATCTGATCTATATCTTTAAGGCCATTGCAATTTGTTGACGTGTCTATACTCAATGTTAGACCAATGACTCTGATCGATTTTACTTTTTTTCTCAGTTTCAAAATGTCTTCCTTTTCGCCTATAGACAGCTCTTTCATCTTCATGTTGGTTTACCCTTTTTAAAAAAAAAATGCTGTCTTAACAGGCGAAGTCCGAGGCTAAAACCAAGCGTATTCATTCAGAGCTTTTAAATGTTAAGCAATCAATCTGAAAGGTAATAACTGGGCAACAAGAAACACCAGTCAGTCCTATGTTCCAATAATTTAGCTAATCTGAAAAATGTTTGGGTTCAAACAAAAGGTGGTATATCCTAAGTTGTTTAACGCACCTAAATATAAATACCAAAAAATAAAAGCTGAAATTCTGAACAATTGTCTCATATTCATCTTTCGACCGTAAACTTAAATCCCTTCAGTGAACAACAAACAATGCCATCCAATACATTTCAAGAGGACTATATATATATATATATATGTATATATATATATATATATATATATATATATATATATATATATATATATATATATTATATGATAGTAAACGATTCTAATTTTCAGTAGAAATTTAGCTATATTCGGGGGATACATTTACAAAACATCTGTAACCCTAATCTTGGCAAACAACTAGCCCTAAATCACTAAATGTCATCAGTAATATAACACATAGGGAAAGACCCCCCAACAAATGTGCCACCTCATTTTTTATCTCTTGTGGAGATTTTAACATCTTTCTCAATATGCTTCTGCTTGTTCAAAAGGCCTACTAATATGAAATAGATATTATCAATATTAGTATTTATAATATATTATTTATTATATATATATATAATATAATCAATAATATATTATATAAAATATTACTATATATTATATATTATAATATATTATATAATATTAGTATATTAATATAATATATAATGTAATATATATAATATATTATTTATAATACGATTATTTTTATTGTTTTTTATTATTGTTATTATTATTTATTTTTATTATTATTTTTATTGTGATTTTTGATAAAATATAGTTTTAAATTATGCTATATTTATGGATAAAAGTGCTCTATATTAGAAACAGAGCGCATGCATATATATATATCTAGTTTATGCAAACCTAGGTAATCCGCATGGGTAGACCCAAGGAGGATAATATCCGGAGAGCTCAATGTAAAATTCAGAGCAGACATGTTTGAATAAAAACAGACCATTTTAAGGTTCCATGTAATAAGTTAATTCACCACAACCCCTTTAACAGGGCTATGGATCATCAGACTTTACTTCCAAAGGTTGAAATGAAAAATGAAAAGAAATTCACGCGTTTTTGATGGACCTCATCAAGCATATGTAAAATTAACGAAGTGAGGATGTGAGGTGGGAGAGAAGATATGAGTGTGAGAGATGTACCATTTCAATTCCTTATTTTTAACCCCACTGTGTGTCGGCTAGACGTTGCTTAAATTTAACGCGTCTTGTCTCTGGATATAGATGGCTAAGGGGTGAGGGAGAAGACCGACGTTAAAGGAAGAAGCTACAACAACCCTAATAATTACATTCCACGAGGACAGGTTTCATTCAAATTCTTAGATGCTGTTAATTCGCGTTACTTTAAAGGGCATATTTGGGAGGTTAAGGTTTGATATAGATCTAAATCTCTAAACAATCTACGAAGAAATTAATTTGAAGTTCGGTGGAGTTTTGGGTATTTTCTGTGAAACAGTCGATTGGAAAAACTCATAGACAGTACATTGAAAGAGTAATCCATTTCATATTTAGTAATCTTTTTTATTTTTCTAAACTTTTATCTTATTGCTTGTTAGGTTGATATCTATTCGTCTGAATTTTCTCCATTAAATAAACTCGTGATTGTTTTTAGGTACCCAATTATCAACGGTTATTCCAATTTAAATAATTTTATCATCAATAATGCGGTAGTATATTTCAATGTAAATTAAATTACCAATTTAAACTTTACCTCCGTGCTATTTCAAACTAACTTCCAATTGGAGAATATTAGAGGAGAGATGTGTAGATAAACTCATAGGCATATAGTGAGATATAGGTATGTGGATATAAATAGGGGTTTAGGACATGTGTAGATAAAAGATTGTAAAAGAAGAACCTAATTATATATATAAATCCAAGACTAAGTAAAGTCAAATGAAAGAAAGTGAGAAGAAAGGACTAAACATTAATTACGAGAAGACAGAATACATGGCTGTTAACAAAAACATGTGACACTGAAATTAAGAGGGCAAAAGATACATTCCTAAAAAAATAACCAAAGTATTAAGATACAGGATACAGTTCCAAACAAAGTGTACTAAAATGTTACATAATATCTGTCCTCCTTCATGACTGTGAATGCTTCTTACAGATGAAGAAGAGACTCAAAGCAACAGAAATCTACAGGAGGAGGAGGAGAATACTATGGTCTAAATATTTAAGCAACAACGAAGTTTTAGAGAAAATAGAAACAAAAATTACACCTATACTTAACATAGAAAGAGAGAGTATTTCCCGAGCACATAATGAGAAAAGAAGGTTTTGAAAATTTCACACAGCATATATTGAATGCAACTGAGATAACGAAAACTACCATATAACCTACCATGTGTAAATAAATGGATGACAGAAGAAGGTTTAGGAGAGGTGAGGAAAAGAGAAAATTTATTAAGCGCAACAAATAACAGGAAATTGTCGAACGCCATGAGGAGACTTCAAGACTTCCTACAGGAGGTAGTGAAGGAAAGTGAGAAGAAAGAACTAAACATCAATTGCAAGACAGAATGAATAGTTGTTACCAAAAGGAGCAGCCAAACATGCAAATTACAAAACGGAGATGGCAAAATCAAACAAGTACAACAGTTTAAATATATGAGAAGCGTTTTAACAGATACTCAGAGTGACAGATGTAATTCTCCCCATGATTATTGACAAGAAAAAAGCGAGTAACGAGAAATTTTTAAGGAGGGAACTACCTAGAAAAAATCCAAAATAGCTGGAATTTCTGGGATGCATAATGAGAAAGGAGGACATAGAGAGCTTAACACTCACAGGGAAATTAAATGAAGCAGGGGAAACAGTAGTTAAGTAACGAATGAGCAAAGTGAATTCATGATGGAATAAAATTAATAGCTTAGTGGATTAAAAATTTGGTTCGATATAGCAATGGCTAGATTAATCACTGAGCCGTGCAGTGTGTACTTGGATTCAGCGGAATCGGAGTGAGCAATAAGTGAGTACTACTAAAATGAAAACATACATATTCCGAGACCTAAGAATTGAAACAAGGAATATACATCCTGCTAGATTAAATAAAGTGGCCAGTACGAAATTATCTATATCTTACATGGATTGATAAACATCGGACGAAGGCTGGAGGCCACAACGGTTGAGACATTGCGATAACAACAACAAAGATGAGGAAAATAGTCCTCGTGCAAATAATGCAAATACGGAAAAGGTGGTGCGCTATTAGGAAAAATATTTACTTTGTTTGTAGTTGAAAGGTTTAATGAAACATTATTGTGACATTATTAGTATGAAAATGATTAAAACTGTTCATGTGAAAATCTCGTATAGGATTTGGAGAATTGGAAAGGTTGAAAACATTAAAGTGAAAACAGAATTGAAAGAGAGAACAATAACAAAGAGAGATTTTTTTCTGATAAACAGAATCGAAGAGTGGAATGTTGGGTCCAAAATATGATTTGAGAAATATAAAATGTAACCGCTTGTCAGCTGAAAAACAAATGGAATTGTTACGATTCGCAAAAGCTGATAATGTAAACAATCTGAAATATGATTTTGTAATCATGCAAAATGGGCAGAGATTTTAATCGGTCATATTGAAAAGTCGACAACAAAGAAAATTCTTTGGCTTCAAGAATATAGGAAATGATATATAAAACAAAGTTTTTAGTCGAAGAATTTATTGTTTTGAATAAGTGATCGCTTTGTCCGAAGAGCAGTATCGTTTCTCCAAAATTGGAAAGACAATGAATTTTAAGGTGCGGTATGAGTCGGGCGAAATACAACCGGGCGCTTAGGCGACCCAAAAATCAAAAGCCGACAGAAGCCAGGAAGAGCCAGAAGCCGCGTGGCCTGCTGTAGAGAGAATTCCCGACCTTGTTATTTTTTGAACCCACTCTAAATGTTAAAAGAAAAAGACAAAGTGTCACAATAGAGATTTTAACAGGAAGGGTTCATTTTATTGTATCAAGAACTATGTAAACCAACTGAAAATTAACCCGGTGATCTTCGTTATTTTATTATGTCTTTTTTTAATTTTTGTCTTTGTCCTTTTGTAGGACGGTTTTGCCGCGGTTCGACCCAGCGCTAGAGTACGGATCAAATTCAATCTTCACTGCTCTGCGATCAACGAACATGCAGCAAGCGGATAACCATCAGTTGACTGGCGGCAGAACTAACCAGTATGGGAAGGGCCCATGCTTGAACCGGGCCAGCCATATCATACTTAGAGCAACAAAAAAGGAAGTTGTGAAAAGCCTTGATCAAATGTGAACTGACGCCACATTCCATACACGATAAGAATACTTTTTATTTTATTTTTCGTGTTCCTTGGAGACGTGGAAAATTTCCACAACTTTCTATCCTTTGTAGCTCTTAACAATGTATTTTTATTATACTTCCTCCTTGATCTGCTATCTATTTTCACATGCTCATTAGGTAAATTATTTTACGTTTCCCTCTGTCTCTCTTGCCTTCGATATGTCTTGTGAGTGTCATTTTTACAAGCTTTCTTTTCTCGTAATGTCTCCCATCTTTTTCGAATCGCAAATTTCGGATAAGCGATTCTATATTAGACTTTTCTTAGAGGAATACTGGAAGTCCCCTGTTTTTGTTTTTCATATTAGCACTAAAAATCGTCGTTTAAAGCTCAAACTTGTAGTTGGCGGGAAATTAGGTGTTTTTGTTACTGAAATAGAATTACTAACGAACTCTAAGAACTCTCGGATAATTCCCAATAATATATGGTATTAATATATATTAGGAACAATCTAGAATTTTGAAAAATAGTAGGGAAATTGCAAAGGAAAATTTGAAGATCGGATAAAATATGCAGTAATGGAAGAACGGAAACAGCGCTGAAGAAAATATTCTTGCATTAAGAATAATGATGAAGATAACATAAACAAAGCTTTTAAAACGAATATATTTTTAAAAAAATGTATGTATTAATATATAAGGCATATAAATGAATTACACCAAAGGAGGAGAGCAAGGAAAGAAAAGAAAAAAAACATTTTCGAAAAAATCTAAAAAAAAAAAAAGAAAAATATATAACCTGCTCATTCAATAATTTTTAACATTTTACGGTAAATATTTTCTTTTTTGGGTTACCGTCCATTGCTTCAATATAGTGATTTTCTATGCGTAGCTTATATGTGGCACAAGACCGAAATTATAGAGCTCCGACCCATTGCTTTAATATTTGCTAACAGTTTCATCTCTCGCTCTCCTCACATGTGGCTTCCGGCTTTTTTGCTTTCCAGTTAATATTGATTCTCAAAAACGTAAACGCAATGTCAATCGTTATTTTCTGTCTTTTTAATTACTTTTCTTTCATTATTCTCACTCCTTAATAAACCTTTTCTCATACTGTCACACACCCAGTGGCCGTTTTAAGTTTTAGTGGCTTTAGTGGTTTGGTTTTGTTTTGGTTTCGGCGTATCAACCTCAATGGGTTATTTAATGCCGACAAGATTTTTATTGCTGGTTTGGTTTGGTTTGGTTTTACGTCATATCAACCTCAATGGGTTATTTAATACTGACAAGATTTTTATTGCTGGTTTGGTTTGGTTTACAGCGTATCAAATTCAATGGGTTATTTAATGCCGACAAGATTTTTAATGCTGGTTTGGTTTGGTTTCATTTGGTTTCCGGCTTTTCAACCTCAATGGGTTCTTTAATTACCACAAGATTTTTATTGCTGGTTTCATTTGGTTTGTTTTGTTTTACGACTTATCAACCTCAATGGGTTAATTAATGCCGAAAATATTTTTATTGCTGGTTTGGTTTGTTTTACGGCTTATCAACCTCAATGTGTCATTTAATGCCGACAAGTTTTTTATTGCTGTTTTTTTTTTTTTTTTTTTTTTTTTTTACAGCATATCAACCTCAATGGGTTATTTAATACCGACAAGCTTTTTATTGCTGGTAATTATATTTTTTTCAAAAATGTATTGCTGGTAATAATTTTTCGTCAAAACCTTTATTGCTATTAATAATTTTTACAAATTATTTCTGATATTATTTTTTCTCACAAATGTATAGCTACTAATATTGTTTTTTTTTTTTCAAAAATGTATTGCTCGTAATAATATATTACTGGTATTAATTCTTCTTCAAAAATTTATTGCTGATAATAATATTTCACAAAGTATTTCTGGTACTAAAACGTATTTTTCACTTTCATAATGTTTTGATCACAGTTTGAGGGTTAACTATTTACCCATAGCTGAGACCCTAACAGGGACTACCACCCCGGATAAGTGTGGATCAAGGAACACCGGCAATTTAAGGGTGGTTCCCTGCTCCTCAAAACCTCCTTATCAGAGGCCTTGCTGTTGGACGTAGTTTATCATCAGACACAGGACTTGGATGTAGTTTATCGTCAATCCCACAAAGATGGCTTTAGTGACTTGGGGTGAAATGATTAAAAATATATTTGCACAAATTTGGACACCTTTAGGTACAATTGCATATTTTCAAAAAATTAATTTTTCAACAACATTTTATTGATTCGGAATATTAACAAATATCTTCAGTATGCTTTCCATCATTTCTGATTCACGCGAAATCGATACAATAACTCCACATTGCTGTCAATTTTAGCATATTCCATCTCTATGCGTTCAAACAAGTGTGTTGCATCTGTGATATTCATTGAGTACACCTACTCTTATAGGATTTCCCAGAAAAAGATGTCAATTCTTTCTACTTTCGACAAAATCATGTTTAATTTTGGCATTTAAAAAAACATAGTTAATGAAATTTCCTGCGTCCAGACTTTAAGGACACCCAGTATATTAGCATATATTTTTTATATATCTATTTTAAAGTTATAATGAAAGTCTTTACATCTCATTTATTATTTCTGATATAATTAGAAAAATACTTAGAATAGTTAAAATCTTTTACGCAAAAATATGGAAAAATATTGACAAAAATAAAGTCTTTTCTTTGAATAAAGTAGAATAGGCATTCACGACTGGTTTAATGTTTATCAACGAGAATGAAATCCCGGAGTTTATATACTAGTTAATACTTCAGAAGTAGTTTATATTGGCAGCCAACAAATCCGCCATTGTGACAGACATAAATTTAATGTCTTAATTGAGAGATTAGCCCTTGATATTGGTACCATGTAAACTATTGTAATCTGTCGTATATTACATAGGATATGCTCAAATAATAATTCTATTACCTCCAGAAATATTCTGAATACGTCAATGTGCTACCGCTTCATTCTGATGGCTCATAATATTTTTTTATTTGAATAAACTGAATAATGGAATTGGTTGGTTTTTCAATAATAAATATTTTCTTTACAAAAATGAAAAGTAAGTTTGAAAAATATATCAGTCATGAAAAAGAATAAGCAGGAATTAAATAAATAATATATTTCTATTCTTCGCCATCTAATGCAAAATAGAAATATATACTTATCTAATTTATTTTCCTTCAGATTATTATCTTCGTGTTTGATGTTATTACACCGGCGTTTCAGACTGCTGCTGTGCGGCCTTCTTCAGGTGTCTGTCGATCCGAGTAGTCTTCAGAGAATTTACCACTAACCATTTTATTGAATCTACGGATCTAGATCTTTCTCCTTCGGCCGTCTATTTCTAAGGCTAATTCATCTTCTTCTTTAGTACATAGGCATCCCTAGGTATGGTCAGTGGGAAGAGAACAATCTACTCACCCAGATTAAAATCCGAAATTCCCTGAAAGTTACCAGAATGAACAAGCTTCTGAAGAAGACTGATGCGTTAATTGCCGAAACGTTGCGACGATAACAACAATGATGAGGACAATAGTCCTAATGTAGATAACGTAAATATTGATAATTCCTCATCCAAGAAATGCAGATTATATAACGTATATTTCCCCGTATAAGACGACCTTTAAATCCCCAAAATCACCCTTAAAAATCGGGGATCATCTCAGATTACAATTCTACAAAAGAAACCTTATATTCTGAGAGTTGTTTGTCGGTAGACCAATCTCGTCCTCAGTGCGAACCAATAACGTACATGAAAAGATTCATATAATCAAATAAACTGATAATAAAAGTAATAAGACTATTTCTATCTTATATGTTACTGGCATAACTTCATAATAAATTGCCTATTCGAAGAATAATTCCATATCAATAAAATCAACTTGTATTCATGTAAACTCAGTTGAGAACATATAAACATCAAGTTATGATTGCGTTCACAGCAAACTTATCTTTTGATGAGCTTTCAGTAATCATCATGACAGGGTTAATTACGACAGTAATAATATTTAGTTTAATAATCATCGTGACAGAGTAAATTACGACAGTAATAACATTTAGTTTAATAATCATCGTGACATAATTAATTACGATAGTAATAACATTTAGTTTAATAATCATCGTGACAGAGTTAATTACGATAGTAATAAGATTTAGGATAATAATCATCGTGACAGAGTTAATTACGACAGTAATAACATTTAGTTTAATAATCTTCGTGACAGAGCTAATTACGACAGTAATAAAATTTAGTTTAATAATCATTGTGACAGAGCTAATTACGACAGTAATAACATTTAGTTTAATAATCATCGTGACAAAGTTAATTACGATAGTAATAAGATTTAGGATAATAATCATCGTGACAGAGTTAATTACGGCAGTAATAAGATTTAGGTTAATAACCATCATGACAGAGTTAATTACGACAGTAATAATATTTAGGATACCTAGATAATTAGAAATTTCAACTGGCTTAGATAGAACTTAGGAACAGAGTGTTGTAAAAAATTTTGAAAATGGAATATACTATAATCCTACATTATCGCACTGTTATTAGCCGTATTTTGTGATTGTAGATGAAGTATAAGTAAATGGCCATTAGTACACCAGGCTGTTTGAAACTGTTTAAATATAGTAAAAGAAGAGGAAGAAGAATAATCACTATTCACAAGAGATCACGTGAAGAAACGTAAATAAAAAAAATGGTCTCCCTTTTAGGAGACGTGTGTAGGAAAAACATGCTATCGAACTGGTTTCGTTATTTCGTTTATTTTTAATTTTCTAAGGATACAATAACCACATTTCCAATAGCATAGTCTTTATAAAATCAATAAACAGTCGTCTTATACTATATGTATTCAAGAAAAATTTGCTATTTTTTTTACCTCGTCTTATCTAAAGGTCGCCTTATACGCAGAAAAATACTGCATTTATACTTGTTTTGAAAGCACAGCCCAAAAACGTATAAAACATTTATGGAGAAAATACTGATAATACAGCCGATACCTAGAAGATGTTCCTCCGTCTCTTCAGTCTTCCGACAATTCTATATACTCTTTTATTTCAACTTTAGCCCTTGTCTATATCAGCTAATCGATATCGGAAGAACAGATTCGTTCAATGTGAATATGAATTTGTATATTTACAGAAACACCCACATATAGCTCAACGTAGTCTGTCTAAGCTTTTCATATGTGAGCAGGTATTTAGAAACGACTGTGCAAAGTATAAAGATTTTAGACCTGGAGAATATAATATACAATATATAAAGAAAAACAGGGATACAGATAAAGATAGGTAGATTCTGGCGTATTTCATTAATGAATACTTATATTTGAGTCAGTTTTCATGTTGTGCAGTAAAGTGGAGATGTTTGAGTTTTATTACTGACATTTGTAAATGACTACCTACGATGGTCCTCAGTGTTGGTAGCCTGATTCTGAAAAGCACATCCCCAAAGATCTACAAAGCTACATAACCATTATCAAAAACAGAATATTTCATGTTGTTCTGAATGTGTGTAGAGAGGCATATAATGGAATAAGAATATAAAAAAAAAAGAATTTCCCAGGTACCTATATAAAATCGGGTACCTTTACTGACTATGGGGATGAATTTCAAACCGATATTCTAAAGCGGATGAAGAGTACCCGTTTCAGGAAAATCCGGCAGTGAATTTGATTCATTTGTTTGTTTTCTGACGCTACCAGTTATAAGCATGAAATATATTGTAAGGTAGATCGTTCTCTATTCCTTTCGTAATTTAACCTCACAAGATTATTTGGTAGTTTATTGTATTTTAATCACCTTCATAATTTGTATACAAAGTTTTTAACTAGTCTGTTTTAATGAACATTGTTGCGTAGTTTATTCTTAGCATTATTTGTGTATAAGTAAGACACGTCATGTTTATGGAAACCAATAATTATTTGAAAACGTAAGAAAAACGTCTTTTAAAAGAATACCTGACTTGTAATAATGTTAAGAATCAGTTAAAACGATATTTATAAAAATGTGATAGTGAGGGTGAGTTGTTTTTTCTCCCCACGCCCTACAACTTCTCATAATTGATTCCAATAATCATTCAAATCTCGAAGTAATTTTAAGTAATGGCATTTTATAGCAGTAAATTAACAAATTAAAACTAGAATTTTAGAGTAAGGTGCTAAAACTTGTTTTTGGAAATAACATAGAGGGTTAAGTTTAAGAACGTTACATTACGTCCTTCGTTATCCACTGAAGCTGCTATCCAACGGAAAAAAGAGAGAAAGGAAAGAAATCAGCCCAGCCCCCAACGTAGAACATTTAAAAATCAGTTCGCGCAGTAGATTAGTTGTTACAGAAATCCAATCGGGTGCGTGGAAAACGTGGTCTAATTTATTAAAAAGGCCATAGTCTCTGTTAGCTTTTTGATGTCGAGGGGTAATCAGGGATTGATCTCCCCTGATTTAGTCGGCTTGGTGATGGGGTGTATGATGTTGAAAAACCCGAAACCCCCTGACGAACCAAGTCAATTTACATCACTGACGACTCCCTCCGGTGCCCATTTAAGAGAGTATTTTTAAATTTAAAAAAAAATATATATAATTTCAGATTAGAGAATCTCCTGGCCTGTTTAGGTGAACATCCACCACTACACGATTTGACATTTGCAGCTGATCAGTTAATTAAAATCTGACGCAGTGAATTAAAACACCTTGGTGTCTGGAAAATTTTAAATACAAATATATTTGATAAAGCTGCATTTTCTTTTAACAGAAAACTACAGTCTTTTTACATAGCGAGGTAACGTTGAAATAATCTGGGATTGTTGCTGTATTGCCTTGGACCCTAAAATTTGCTTGGTCATCATCTGTTGAAATCTATGTTGGAAGGTGTGCTGCTGAGTGTAGATGCGAAAAAAATATGTAATGTACTGGGCATGTAGGTGGCAGATGCTGTTAGAGCCTTTGATGCCCTTGGATCAGTTACAAAGAATCTCGAGAGACATATTGCTAAAATCAGCCTCGCACCCAGAATAAGAGTGTTGCAAAAATTATCTTATCCAATGGCAAGTGCTTAAAATTATTCTACTGAAAGTGAACTTCCGATGAAAGCATTCAACCTTATCTGCTGTAGATGTCAAGGCTTCAAACTGATTGAATAGAGGATGGATTGAGTATTTACTGTTTTTCAGCACACTCATGCAGAACCGCCAATAATGTCTAGGATCGAACTAGTGAGAGGCTATACGTTTTTCGTTCTATCAGCAAAAGGTAACTTCGCTACTTTGGGGGATACACTTGCATTTATTACAAGCAGAAACAACGAGACGTCTATTGCAATAAGACCTGTCGTTCTGGTACAGCTGTAAGAAGTGATTCCTGTAGGCTATAGCATCCAAGTATGCAGGTGAGAACTAAGAAGCTGATTGTGGTTTCACTTGGTATTTACGGGTTGGAATGAAAGCATCGATGCCACCAGCTCTTACCCAGAAGGAGACTTCAGAGGCACATTTTTTAACAGGATGATTTAAAACTTCCTTCTCAGGAACGGCGTGAAGGAAGTCACGCAATACGTCGCAATCGGCGCGTTGATAGCAGCAAGATATTCTATTGATAGGAGGTTCTTGGCAAATGGAAGAGCATAAAGAGATCTTTACAGACACTACCGCATCATCGGAGTTACGAAGAGGGCTGAGATGCAATGTACGGCATGAGTCAGGGGGTAGCGGTAAAGAAGGGATCAAGAAGGGAGACGTGTCGGTCAGAATAACTGGAAAAACGTTTGAAGAAGTCTGCCACTTGCGTGAGAGACTGAGTGAGTGAGAACCTCAGGGTTTTGATCTCAGTAAGATCAATGACAGAGTAATTTAGCCACCTGGAAGCTCGGCACTAAAGTCACCGAACACAAAGATATATTCAAACGGGTGTTGAGAGTTGGTCTAATCTATATTTTCAGAAATACAATCTAGGACACAACAGTCATGAGAGGAAAACGAATGATAGAGGGAAAAGAGATCGCTGAGTTTTGTAGATAGAGATGGCGGTACATGTAAAAATGGTCTTGAAACTCAAGAGGGGGTGCCACATCCAGCGGGAGATGTTCCCGAACATGAACTTCAAAGCCATGCATGTTGACACCAGTGTCCTTCCTAAGGAGAGGAAGATAGACAGGAATCGAGAATTTATTAGGTTGGTGCAAAAACAATGACGTAATAATGTCGTTTTTTGACGTTAAAAAATACGCCAAAAAACGACATTATTACGTCATTAGTTGAGGAGAATGGAGAATTAAGATTTGTTTCGCAGAGAGCTAGGATGTCCGGAGAATATTCGAAGAGAAAAGATTCCACACTGAAGAAATTGGTACGAATACAACGAATGTTGGAGAAAGAGTTTAGATTATTTTTGTCCTTTTGGTTTGGTTTTATTTCCTTGGTTACTTATCGCGATGCTGAGTTATTTAGATTAAGGCCAAGAATAGTATTAATTGTTAGTCATCTAAGGTAACATCTGCTGCCCGAGAATTTGCGCAGTCTGTAGAGCATAATATTGTCGGAGGTCTTGCAGGGTCACCCTTCCATGCACGACATGGCAAAGTAAGAACCCCGCTATTATGAGACAGTTAATCTGAGCTGCCTCTCTAGAACCAAACGCAAGAGTTTGGGCTCCTAACTACGAGTTAGGAAGCAACAACCAGAAAACTGCCAACCTGGTAATCTAAATATGAAGAGATATAGACACTATCTACACTTATCGCCAGAACTTCATGACAGTGCCACTCTTAAGGCCTCGGTAGTGGAAAGGAACTGAGAACCTCTTCTTAAACAAGGAACAAAGAATAAGCTTCTACTCCCGTTTAAGAGAAAGGAGAGCAGTATGAACCGGATGATATGAATAGCCTCTCTTTTATTAAAAAGTTTCTCAACTTTTAATTTAGTCCAGATATGTATTAAAAATTCAAGCAAAATTAAAAATACCTCTGCGTATACATGTCCTGGGTTTGGCCTTTGCAGTTATGAAAACATCTTTTAAAATTAATTCTGTTAACTTATTTGGAGAGTGCATCATCGAACCACAAGGCATGGGTGTGTTTGCGTGTGTATATGTGTGTGCTTGCCTTCCTGCGTACCTGCTTACGTGTATAGATTTGATCACAATATCTTTGCCGCGACGACCAGGATCAAAAAAAAAAAAAAAAAGAAAGAATATTAAGTGGATATGATGCTTGAGGAATTTCTTGTTTACGCCCAGGCGTACAGAATGTTTTGAACTCTAAGTCGTATAGAAGACATCCAGTGGATACGTTGAAGTTTAAAAAGCCTATGTATGTTTTTAATTTAATTCAATGCAAATATTTGAAACAACGCTGTCAAAGTTTCCAAAAACTATGGTAAGCCTTATACATTCGTTCACCACTGTAAAGATCTTGTCGTATCCTGATATCACTCCCATATATTTTAAAAACAACCGGAAGAAAAAACTTGATTAAAACCGATTCAGCATATAAAAAGGCCTCACTAATAATAAAAAAAAACAAAACAATCCGAACCAAGATACCTAGGATCAAAGTGAAGTATATGTTTCAGCAGCAGAAAGCCGGTCCATGAGTCCAGGCAATATCATCAACTCCAGTTTGCCATCGGCTCTAACCAGTCAGCCAACCATCTCCATCGCCAGCCATCCTCGCCAGCAGCATTGATATGTGATAAACTGTCTGGACAACACTTTTCAATCACTGCAAAACTGTCCGTCATGACGAAGCTCCTCTCACCCTCTTCGTGAACATGCGGAGATACTTTTTATCTAGTGCACTGTAAACTTAATTTTTATCGATGTATTTTATGGGCTATTATACCACCGAAAACAATCTCATATGTGTTTGTAGCCGAATTCATTCCGTAGTTTCGCTGTTGATACCTACATTAGGAAACGCAAACAGGTTCGCTGGCCAAACAGTTACAGCGACGGGAACAGTCAATGTATATCGCTAAAAGTCTCTATCTAATCAGCATTAGCCATTGGATGATGACTCATGTACATATTGATGGACAATTGAACTGTGGGGGTGTGCAATGATGACAATGCAGATCTACTTAGATACAATCCTGGAAGAGTCGATAAAAGGATCCCTAGGTATTGTATACCCATATCTCTAAATTGACATCACGTTGCAGCTGCCTGGTTATCCAGTGTCGCAGACAAAAGGGCAGCAAGGTTTATTTTGTGTAGTGTAATATCCACGCACCCCCCTCCAAAAAGGGGTCGCACTTCAAAACGAAAAACGGAAATTCTGTCTCATGCTCTTCAGGTCACACTTCAGCTAGTTTCCTTCGACAGGAAAGCTCACCCTGGGCTCGGACTCGTAGCAATTGATTGCATCGGGAACACTCTCCGCCCTGGTCATTGAATTTCAATCTATGAGGCTCTCCGCCCAGCGATATCGTTTCATCACCGAACTAGTTACATACATCGCTGTGGAGACCAGTTTATCCCATAGATGTTGGGCCTAAAAATCAATTAAAGCCCAATTAAAATGGCTAAAGGCTAGAGAACACAGTTTATTCTCCTTTTCAATACATAGCTGGCGGATGATTAATGTATTTTCCAATCGGGCAAAAGGGAACGCCATAAACAAGTCGATAATTTGAATTCTGTTCGTTTAATCATCACTCTATCCGATGTCAGCCGGGATACCAAAGCTGAAACCGTAATTGGCACGTTTCTAAAATAAAAAAAAAAAATGAAATTCTTCAATCGTCGAAAATGAAGAATTAAAAAAAAGAACTAATACATAAATTCTGACCATTCCGCGGAGTTTGCTGATAATTTCGATGCGAAATATCGAGCGAGACGCTCTGACGGCTTTTCCAGGTGAACGCTGAATGTAGATTCCTGACGGAAAAATAGTCTGCGAGAATAAATCGAGAGACGACGGCAATGGAAAAGCCGTACGCTTGATTGGATCTGTTACAGTGTAGCCTATCCATCTTCAATTGAAGTCGCTCGATAAAAATGGAATTTATCAAAAGTGAACTTACCAAATGCAATGTCTACAAATTGACTACTCGATTATTTATTGGCTTACGCGAAAAACCTCATTAAACTTACCCAGATAAGGAATAAGGTTATCTATCTATCTATATATATATATATATATATATATATATATATATATATATATGTGTGTGTGTGTGTGTGTATGTGTGTGTGTGTATGTGTGTGTGTGGAGAGGGAGGGAGATACAAAGAGTTATAAAGAGAAATAATGGGTGTTTGGAAAGTTCTCAGAGCAAATAGCAGAAATTTTCAGCACATTCAATTTCATATATATATATATATAGAGAGAGAGAGAGAGAGATTGTATAGATTGACAATCGGCGTTGACATCCTTGTCTATGCCTCTATTTCTGATATTGGGCATTTTTTCCAATAAATAAAGCATACATTTAAATTATATATATATATATATATATATATATATATATATATATATATATATATATATATATATATACCCGAGAAAGTGTGAGGCATAGGAAAATTCATTGTGACTGTCCGTTTAACGCATGAGTAAAGGCTCCACTACTGCGTCGTCGGCACCCGCTCACATCTGACCATCGGGTTGCCATCCTCTCTCCTTTTTGCCTTTCTTCTCTCTATTGGCCGAGGCGGAAACGTCTGTGATAGCCTAGCCTACTTCTGAATATTTGTGAGCAGGAATCATAGAAGAGTTTGGGTGATGGACGCGGCTGGGCTTGTCGGGCCTTTTTGACAGCATGTCGCAGATCCTCTTCATATGGACGGTTGGACGTGAATATATACCCCTGCCCCAACCACGCCCCTCGGATGGTCCTAAGCCACACAGGTCGATTTGCAGCAACCATTTTCCAGGTCTCAGGGTCGATGTTGGCCTGTTTCAGATCCTTGAAGCGTCGTTCTGGGTCACTGTGAGGACTCTTGCTGCTTGCATGTTCTCCAATTCGGGTAATACGTGGGAGTCGAGTCGGACGCATTCTGGGCAAGTGACCTACCGAGCGGAGGCGATTTTGAAGGATAGAGATTTCCGAGAGAGGACCTCCTTGGTGGTGATGCGGTCAGACCAACTGATGCGAAGGATTCTTCGGAGCTTCGTTTGCCCGAAGAAATTTGATGTCCTGAAGAAACAAAGTCCAGGTTTCGCAAGTGTACAGAAAGGAAGAGAGAACCATGACCTTGATTTTGGTATTTATGGTGAGGCTGTTATTGCTAAAGACCGAACATATGAGTGTTCGATACGCACTATGAGCGGTTTTGATTACGTTGTCAAGGTCTTACTCGCATTCGACATTATTCGAGATGCTACTGCCAAGGTAGGGAAATTCATCAATGACTTCTACCGGATGTTCGTCGATGTTGATGCTGACGTCCGGTTTTGCCATTCCTGAGACCGGGGTGGATAAGGAACTTTGTCTTTTTTACATTGACCTACATCTAGAAGGATAGTGAACAATCTTTTCCTACCTATATATATATATATATATATATATATATATATATATATATATATATATATATAGCAAATGTCACATATATATATATATATATATATATATATATATATATATATATATATATATATAGCAAATGTCAAATATATATATATATATATATATATATATATAGTAATGGTAGCAAATCCGTTGGTACATAATCCAAGTAATATAAAATATTAAAACTGATCAACAAGGCAATACAGGGCAATAAAATTCATTCAGTTATGTGCCATACATGCATGACTGACGAGGCAATTTTTTTCCCGCAATAGGTTACCATTTCTTTTTGCGGTAGACCAGTTGCCATCCAAGGCTATAGAACACGGTCTGTCCTGCTATTTACCCATAGCTGGGGGGGGAGAAAAAGTGGATTCATACCTTTCCCATGGGTATTAGCCCGTAAATGAATGTAATGGATACGACCGGAATCAATCCGAGCCGCTATCCATTACTTCACGGTACCTCCTATATATAATTAATATATAATTAATATATAATTAATATACAATATAATTAATAAACAAAAAAATAAGAGGGGGAAGTAGGAATTGAAGATTATGAAGATAGTGTAAATAGCAGCTGGCCTTAGACTTGAAAAGTCCCGATTGTCGTGATCAGGGAAACATCATCAACGGAATCTGTTCCTCGAAGTAACGCTTCTCTTGAAGAACGTATTAAAATAATCGTTACAGTGGAATGTTCGCCTGGACGGTCTTGGCTGTAAAGTTCTGAAACTGTAGAACTAAGAAATGAAGCTCATCTGAACATTTGCCATATTTCTACGGTAAATTTTCAGAGGAACCATATTTCTTAATTCGACCATTTTCTTTATTTCGGTTTTTCTTTTTTTTTTTTTTTTTTTTTTTTTTAAAGTTCCACCAGCGATTGAGTAGCGAGTTTCGTCTGTGGAAATGGAGTTGAAGGATAGAAAATAATTTATTGCCCTCGAGTAGATTCTTTTGAACTCTGTCTACGCGGGCAAGTGAGGATTGGCTACTCCAGTGCAGATATGGCGTAAATATTTCTTTTTTTTTTTTTTTTTTTTTTCCTGATCTGACTCTTATATAGAGCATGGTAGTTTGCGTCGGGTATTAGGTTGGTGCAAAAATAATGTCGTTTTCTCACATAGTAACAAATGTGAGAAAACGGCATTATTTTTGCACCAACCTAATAATTTCTGAAGTGGTACAAAGAAAGGGACCATTTTGCCAGAACCTTCAGCAATGTATCGTATACAGAAGTTTTACTTGTGATCTGGAGTGAGATTGAGTTCCAGTAGACGTTCAAGCCAATTATTCGTATGGTTAGGAAAATCAGCAATTCGAAGATGGTTAATTTTTTCTACGAGGGGACTGATTGCTGTCCTTTGAAATTTAATAAGATTTTATTTCATTAAGGGATCTTGTAATGATGTAGATTTATTTCGAATGACTTCGTCTGATATTGTTATTTACTAACATTGGTTTAGATTTCTACCCCCCCCCCCCAAAAAAAAATGATCCGCACGCCATAAATGAACACACTACAAAGTGTAACCTTAGTCTCCACATGACAATCTGTCGTAGCTAGCCCGATTATTTCTTTTCTGTCGAAGGCACGGCGCAATGAAACGTAATCCTTACACCGATCTGGGAGCGGATCAGGGCAAAAAGATAATTTTTCCAGCAGCAAAAAAATCACTACTGGTCAATTCTAAAAAGCCTTGCCATCTTCGAACAGTAGTGTAACAGTATCGACATCGAACAGTTCAGCAGGCACATATTCGACGTCTGTCACAAAATAACACCAAAGATTAACAGCCTTCCCATTACAGGAGTAAACAACAGCGATAAGTCTTACATCCTTCGCTCTATCAAAAATGGTCTAATGAATTGTGGTCGCATGCGGTGCCAGGCGAGCGACAATTTCACTTTCGGTAGCGGCGTTGACAAAACCCTTATATACACTGATGAGATGTGGTTCACGCCTAATAACATCGAGGAGGCTAAGTGTATACTGGAGGGGGCTGAAACGTACGTTAACGTAAAGCACCAAAAAGAAAGAATTTTACGTCGCACTCCCTGTATTAGCACTTCTAACGAAGAGCCGTGGAGAGACACGTACTGGGAGAAAAACACACGCTACTGAATCGCATGCACTACTTACGCGACCAGGAGACCGATGCCCGCGTTAAAGGAATGGGGAAAAATAGAGTTGAATCCTCTAATGTGGCTCATCAACGCCTACAAATCAAATGAGCATAGTAGCGTTGATGGAGACATCCTCCGGCCAAAAAAATGTCTCATCGAGATTAGTGATCTGCATTCCCCGCAAAAGAAACGAGAGAGTATCAGCTCCCAAAAACGACTGAGTAATGAAATGTTGACATCGTACATACCGCCAGACGCACCGGGTTGCAGGCTAAATCCGGACTATCCCAATCAAGTACAGTGTAACCCGGATATAAGAGACCCGGATATAAGAGAATCCCGGATATAAGAGCTATTTTCGCTGGTCCCAAATTAGAGCCTGTGTTAATGTATATAAAATAGACCAAATCCGGATATAAGAGAAACCCGGATATAAGAGATATTTCTCTGGTCCCAAATTAGAGCCTGTGTTAATGTATATAAAATAGACCAAACTCGGATATAAGAGAAACCCAGATATAAGAGAAACCCGGATATAAGAGACTTCTTCTCCGGTCCCGACAGCTCTCTTATATCCGGGTTACACTGTAAAACACACTCCTGTAAAATGGAGGACTGTTACTGGCTGTGGCCAGACGATTACAAATTGAAGAAACTTGAAGAGATCCAGGGAACATCACCACCGCCGCAACCACCTCCAAGTCCAGAAACAACACGGCACGCAATAAAAAGCCCTAATAGTCATACCGGAGACACTACCATCACACTATGCACATCTTCAGCGCTAGAAATACTTGCTAGACATCGGGAAACGGTAGATTCCAAGGACGATAATGTACTTGAATTTAGTGGATGATAATAATAATGCTAAAATTAGATGTTTTTATACAGGAAACATTCTGTGTTTATTGGAACAAAAATTAGCTTTACAGGGAGAATTTCATATATCAACAGTTATCATTGTTTCGAATACTCCTGGCATTGTGTTTCCCGACCTTTTTTAAAGATGGTCTGAAAGGTTAATAGCTCGATTATATCATTATTTTCACTTAAGGTAACTGTGATCATATGAACATTGTTCGAAAACAATTTTCCAAAAACAATTATTTGAAAAACAGTTATTCGAATTGTAAATTCTTTGAATGAAAATTAATCGAAAGGACAATTATACTAAATGATAATTATTCGAAATGCAAAATTCTTTATTGCAATAAAAATGTAAAAATTAAAAGAGGAAATACACAAATGATAATTATTCGACATACATATATCGTTAATAAAACAATTTAGTAAGAAAAAAAAATCATTATAACTTTAAGTTATATGATACTGCACGCAAATAGTTAACTAAGGAAGATGACTCGTTAAAGGAGGCCACTACTTTTTTTTAAAGTTTTCCATTTGTGTTGCTGTATTTCTTGGCGTTCTTTATATTTTCGCAACTTTCACTTACTTTTGCAATATGAATTTCTTTCAAGTCCTGTTCTTTTTTAAGAGCATCTAAGAATTTTCATATTATAGGATGATGGGACGAAGCTGCAAAATAGCCCAATTCAATCTTTCAAGAGCGTTATTAGTTCTAGGTAAATCAGCATTGACTCTCTCAAACAAAACCACATACGTATTTCAAACATAGGTATATCGAATAATTATCATTTAGTATAATTGTCCTTTCGATTAATTTTCATTCAGACAATTTACAATTCCAATAAATATTTTTCGAATAATATTTTTTTCGAATAATTGTTTTCGAACAAATATTTTCAAATAACTTTTTTTTGATACGGTAAACCGAAAGTTTGGGAACACCGTTTGGATTTCGAAGAATTGCCTAAAAATTGAATGGCGTGCATTTTTCAAAAAGAATTTACTAGATCACTCCGTGCTAAAGGGGCTTTCGCTTGCTGAAGGGTGTTATATAATCAATAAAAAAAATAATAAATTAATTAATCTATTTCTGCCTAATGATTCGTTAAACTGTAGCTCTTTTTACCTTATCTCTGGTGCGAGCAAAGCTTACGGCCACATCAAGTTCAAACACCGATCACTGAAGTTAAGCAAAGTCGAGCTTGGCCATTGATTAGATGTGTGACCCACTGGGTATACTAGGCTGCAAAAATTGTATGTGCCGGTGGAACAATGGATAATGTTTCGGAATTGTTAATCGGAGAGCCGGTGGATTCGTCATATTGACTTACGCGTGGATACAACTGAAAAAACATATGGATCCAGCTATGAGTTAATTAGGAATATTTTTTATCACGAAACCATTACTATCTCAAAAAGAAAAAATTACAATCTAAAAATTTCGTCTGGTTTTAAGTAACCTGAAAAGTGTTGATAACCCGTAGAACAAATCAATCTGGCTAATCTTAATTTTAGCGCTGGATGATTTGAAATTTTATGTTACCGCTTCTCTAAATGACTGAACGCAAAGCCCTAATATATTACATAGTTTAAGCACTCAGAGGTTACAGTATTTAACAACTAATAGGTTGCATAGTTTCGGCACTAATATATTACATTGTTTCAGCACTAAAAGGTTAGATTCAGCACTAATGTTTTACATGTTTTCGACACTAATAGCTTACAATAATAATAATAGGTTACATCGTTTCATCATTATTACGCTACATAGTTTAGTAGAAGTTGATTAATCCAAAGACTGTATGAAACTTACTATGAAATCAGTAGGGGTGGACGCAAACTTTTAGACTATAGTGTACAGGTTTTACGCTTTCTTTGGTGATACTGTTGTAAGTGTTCAAATGGTGTTAGGTATTTCAAAAGGCTCGTTGCATGTAATAGTATAAAATCGGTTTATAGTTTCTGAGGCAAAATCGTCTCTGAAAGATTTTGAATATTTATTTTTCTGAAGCCAAATTTAATTATTGAATTTAGAAAATGGTTGTATGCAGTGGTTTAGACATTTCTGAAAGTGCTGGATGCCAGGGATAAAGTCCATGGGAACAACTGAACTTGAGTGTAGAACTGACGAGACCATGGGGACAACTTAGCTTGAGTGTAGATCTGACGAGACCATGGGAACAACTGAACTTGAGTGTAGATCTGACGAGACCATGGCAACAATTGAATTTGAGTGTAGATCTGATGAGACCATGGCAACAACTGGATTTGGGTGAAGATATGACGAGACCATGGCAACAACTGAATTTGAGTGTAGATCAGACGAGACCATAAGAATAACTCAATTTGAGTGTAGATCTGACGAGTCCATGGCAACAACTGTATTTGAGTGTAGATCTGACCAGACCCTGGAAGCAACTGAATTTGAGTGCAGATCTGATGAGACCATGGCAACAAATGTATTTGAGTGTAGATCTGACGAGACCATGGGAACAATTTATCTTGTGTGTAGATCTGATGAGACAATGGGAACAACTGAACTTGAGTGCAGATCTGACGAGACCATTGCAACAACTGAATTTGAGTGTAGATCTGACGAGGCCATGGCAACAACTTAGCTAAAGTGTAGATCTGACGAGACCATGGGAACAACGGAACTTGAATGCAGATCCGACGAGACCATGGGAGCAACTGAATTTGAGTGTAGATCTGACAAGACCATGGGAACAACTGAACTTGAGTGTAGATCTGACGAGACCATGGCAACAATTGAATTTGAGTGTAGATCTGATGAGACCATGGCAACAACTGGATTTGGGTGAAGATATGACGAGACCATGGCAACAACTGAATTTGAGTGTAGATCAGACGAGACCATAAGAATAACTCAATTTGAGTGTAGATCTGACGAGTCCATGGCAACAACTGTATTTGAGTGTAGATCTGACCAGACCCTGGAAGCAACTGAATTTGAGTGCAGATCTGATGAGACCATGGCAACAAATGTATTTGAGTGTAGATCTGACGAGACCATGGGAACAATTTATCTTGTGTGTAGATCTGATGAGACAATGGGAACAACTGAACTTGAGTGCAGATCTGACGAGACCATTGCAACAACTGAATTTGAGTGTAGATCTGACGAGGCCATGGCAACAACTTAGCTAAAGTGTAGATCTGACGAGACCATGGGAACAACGGAACTTGAATGCAGATCCGACGAGACCATGGGAGCAACTGAATTTGAGTGTAGATCTGACAAGACCATGGGAACAACTGAACTTCAGTGTAGACCTGACGAGACCATGGCAAGAACTGAATTTGAGTGTAGATCAGATGAGACCATGGAAACAACTGTATTTGAGTGTAGTTCAGACAAGACCATGGCAACAACTGAACTTGAGTGTATATCTGACGAGTGCATGAGAACAACTGAATTTGAGTGTAGATCTGATGAGACTATGGGAACAACTTAGCTGTAGATCTGAGGACTGCATGGGAATAACTCTATTTGTGTGTAGATCTGATGAGACCATGGGAACAACTGATCTTGACTGTAGATCTGACGAGACCATGGGAACAACTTAGCTTGAGTGTAGATCTGATGACTGCATGGGAATAACTGAATTTGAGTGTAGATCTGGCGAGACCATGGGATCAACTTAATTTGATTGTAGTCCGACGAGACCACGGTAACAATTGATTTTGAGTGTAGATCTGACGAGACCATAGCAACAACTGTTAGATTTTGCATATTTATTCTTCTGAAGCCGTTTTTGATTATTGAAATGACAAAATGATTGTATGAAGTCGTTTAGACATTTCTGAAAGTGTTGGACACCATGCATGATGTCCATAGGAATGTAGATCTGACGAGACTATTTCAGAAGTTGCTTGGCGTCTTCAGATCAATGAGCGCTGATTATTTATTCTTTTCTAACTCGCACCAATAATATTTATCCATGTGACTATCGAGCTTAATGTAGAAACGTCCCTGACTAAAGTTACTTCAGAGAGAAACAAAACCATTGTCGTAATAGGTTGGCGTTGCGTGTGGACAACGTTTATTACACTGCTTACAAACTGGCAGGTAGTATTCTTATTTTTGCTGTACATTTTGTAATATAGCTTTGGTAAAGGGAGGAATGCATCTCTAGTCTCTAAAGTTACATCTGAATTAGCAATGTAGACAGCGCGCTTTAGGCTTGACTGACAACCATTCCAGAAGTAATATGTTCTGGTGTACTCCCACTAAAAAGGTGCACTCTTCCGCCTACTATAAGATTATTAGTAGAGGAGCCATTAGGGGAACAGTTGCCCAGATTGTTCTTCTGTCGAACTCTCTGCCTCGAGCAGAAAGAAACCCAGACGAGGCTTTGCCGAATGGCAAAGTTTCATCCGGGTAGGTAGACAGGCCCTGGACCAGTTTAAGCGGGATCTAAGGGAATAATTTCGGCCGAGCCTACGAACTCGGAGAACCCACGGACTTGGTGCCACATACATCTCTCGTGGAGGGGCAGCTGATAAATAGTAACAATCGAATAGATTGTTCTACCTGGCTGTGACAGTTCGTAGCTGCTATCGAACTTCCTGCCTAAAGGCAGAGAGGAACCCGGTCGTGGCTATACCGAGTGGAAGAGTCTCGTCCCGGTAGGTAGACAGACGCGAACCCGTTTATGCGGGTTTAAAGTGAATATTTTTGGCCGAGCCTACGGGCTCGGATAACCCACGGTAAGCTTGGTCTTGTGCCACATACATCCCTCGTGGAGTGGGGTGTTAAATATTAATAGTAGAGTAGACTGTTCTACCGGGCTGTGACAGTTCGTAGCTGCTGTCGAACTCCCTGCCTAAAGACAGAGAGGAACCCGGTCGTGGCTATACCTAATGGCAGAGTCTCGTCCGGGTAGGTAGACAGACCCGAACCCGTTTATGCGGGTTCAACGGTTTTTTTGGCCGAGACTACGGGCTCGGATGACCCACGTTAAACTTGGCCTTGTACCACATCTACCTTCGTGGTGGTAGTGGTGGGGGTGCTACTAAATATCAAAAGTCGTATAGATTTAATGCTGGTCAACCGACACTTACTCACTAGTTCTGTTGTATTTACTGTTTAATAGATGATATATCTGTGATACTTGTTTTGTTATTTCTTAAACCATTTATTTGGTCACAACAAAATATAATTCTGAATTTATTAATATTTATAAATTTTGCCTTGGCACGATTTTTTTCGGGAAAGATAGTTGATTATTTTCTCGTTGTTTACCCCTGATTTCGACTTTATAATTGTTCTGTTACTGATTCGCAATCAAGGTTCAAAATCACAGGCTATACTTATATTTAATTTGTCACTGGTCAAGTTCCTTATCTCCGATACCAAATTTATTATAACTGCTAATTATGTGGAGATAACAGGTGAAGGATTATTTCGTCTTTTTGCTGCATCTGAACTTACGTCATTCAGCACAAAATAAGATATTTCTACGCTTATTGATTACTTTAAAGCGGAACTATAATAAGCACATTCGATCATGCACTTTCTAATTACATGTGTACAATCTAGAAAATTCTGAATTTCTCGATGGTTCAGTCTTTGAAATATTGGAAAGTTATTTTAAGGTTTTTGAATGGCAAAAATAAGTATCGAAAATAAATTA
>OZ010589.1:37432597-37435097 GCA_963932145.1 Acanthosepion lycidas
GCAGTACTTTTTTTTTACCCTCTAATCAGTCAACTGTAGCATATAATTTACAAACCGTGAAAGTGTAAGGAGAATTGTCAATCCAGTGAAATAAATTCCAAATGATGTAATGTTTAAAACTAATCTTTTACTTTGAAGAAAAGAAGTCAATAACATTGAGAATAAATATGGAAAATAAATAAAAGGAAGAAATTACCAAGATGCTTAATGACTTTAAACAATTCAACCCAAAAAGATTTTACTACGCAAAGGACCTACGGCAATCTTTAAGCTTCGTGACCAAAAAAAGGTGTGTTTTTCCCTTGACGCCGCTATTACCTTTACTCTTCGATAGTGTTTATTGCTTATTGTTTTAAAAGGCGATAAGATCATATTCACAAAATTTTAAGAAATAATATAATGGTATTAAAACTAATGCAATATTTATCATTTACCAATTTATAAAGAAATAAATATGAATTTTTTTATTCATAAACATATACTAAATTATTCAAAGATGTTAATCAACTAAGGAAATCCTTATTATTTACCATTTTATAAAGTTCGAATCAATTGTCAATGAAACAATCTAATAAATAGTGTAAATTAAACAATTAATTAAATAGTATTTTTGTTATCTCAAGAACAAAAAAAAAGTATAAATTCACATTCATATGCTTAGGATTGATTAAAGATTTGATCATCGCTTTTTAAAACAATGAACATTGGCAAAGATTGATGGTAGTTAAAATAATAGCGGCGTCAAAAGAAAAACCGTCCTTTTGATAACTTTTTTGTGGGCCAGAATGTTAAAGATTGCCGAAATTACCTTCTGTTTTTTTTTTGTTTGTTTTTTCTTTTTTGGTGGGGGCGGGTTCAAACGGAATACATTATTAAAAATCTCAGTAAACTGTTATTGCGCAAACTGGGAAAACGTTTCGTTCGGATGGGAGGATGAAATGTTTGCTTTCTAGAATTATTCGCATAAAAATGTCTCTTCTTCTTCTTCTTCTTCTTCTTCTTCTTCTTCTTCTTCATCGGCTTCTTCTTCTTATTCTTCTTCTTCTTCTTCTTCTCCGGCTTCTTAGCATTTTTCGGATTACGACCTCGTTTTCGTTTGTCCACTTATTACTGAGAGTAAAAACAAGAACACAATCTATTTCATACCTGAGGATGTTGGTATAATTTTTATAATATTTTTTTCTCCCTGTTCACTCATTCATGTCATCCATAAAAGACTTTTTCTTTTTCTTTTCCCCGTTAACACTTCTGATCAGAGGGGACGAAACCGGTCGACTGGTGTGTGTTTTTGTTTTAAATCTATTATGGACAATTTTTATTGTCCCAAGCAATTTCGGCCACTTCTATAGCCATTTTGAACGGTGTTTTTTTTTTTTTTTGTCTCTGGTGTTGTTAGTGTTCCGTCATGTTTTGCCTGTTACGGCGAAAATTGTGTTTGTTTTATTTTTTTCAAAAAGGAGTGCTCCTTCCAAGCTCTCAAATACCGCGCGAGAATGGGATTCGCGGGTGCATCTTTACTGTTTTTTTTTATTTTTTTAAATTTCAACACTTCATTTCCACTATTAAATAATGTAATGTTCGCATACAAATCTATGAAACTAGTGCATATATTCGGATTATTTTTTTTGAGTAAACCTTTTGCAGAATCTGAATATTATCAAAGCTACTCTGTCTGATATCCGGCTGAAAATTTCTACATTGCCTGCAACGTCACTAATGATTAAATAAACCTACCCAGCAAAAATGCTTATTCTTTTTTACCTTTTACTTTCTCTGACTCGCTCAACGTGAACATATATACATATATATATATACATACATACATATACATATATATATATATATATATATATATATATATATATATATATATATATATATATATATATATATATATATGGAGAGAGAGAGAAAAAAACTGTCTGTGTTTCTGAGATTAATTACAATATAAAGAAAACTCGAGTAAATGATTCAATTATATTTGACAACTAATTAAAATTATGTCATTTCTGAACTGTAGCAATTTAGAGTTCTTGGGAATTGTTTACGTGAACATTTTTTTACGTTACTGAAATGATCACTTGCTTCATATAAGTTCTGTTAACTTCTTATTTGTGTATGAAACTTACGTTTTTAGACAAGATTTTTCGTTAAAAGCTTACGACCAAACAAAGTGTGGATACAATTAACTATATATGTGAAATATGTCGTAAACTCTGTCAACTCAATCTGTCTGTCAGTTTATCTATCTATCTATCTATCTATCTATCTATCTATCTATCTATCTATCTATCTCTTTCTGTTCATATCTGTCTATCGCCGTCTGTTCACATGTATCTATCTATCTATATGTATATCAACCTAATCATATCTATCTAGCTATGTAGGCCTTTCTTCTGCTGCATCAGTGAGTGAGCGGAAATTGGAACTGGTGATAGCATAAACCGTAAATGGATCTTGTGTTTTGAATAAACAAGGCGCACAGGTGTCCTGAGTGGAA
>OZ010589.1:37437597-37457597 GCA_963932145.1 Acanthosepion lycidas
GGGGCGTAATGCTTAAAAAAATAATAATAATAAAATAAAGTTTTAGCTTTGCATTTATATGTTTCTTTCTTTTATTTTTATCATTATTCTTTTTAAATATCACACATGGCATCAGCATTTGTCTTTTTTCATGAAAATGGCTATGTTCTACAATCCCAGGTGTAAAATTTACCAGATTTATCTCTATTAATTTGTTATAAAGCAAATACGATCAAAACAAGCCTAATACTGTTAATCTATCTATCTATCTATCTATCTATCTATCTATCTATCTATCTATCTATCTATCTATCTATCTATCTATCTATCGATAGATCGATCGATCTATCTACCTATCTATTAGTTACCGCCGCTGACTTCCTAAAAAATAAAAAAAAGAAAAAGCAATTTAAATATCGCCTTTGAAGTTCCATTTTCGCTTAATTCGAAAGATAATATCCTAAAGCTAATCTGTATTAAAAGAAATATTAATTTCCGTATGTAAATAAAGTTTTTAACCATTTTTAAAACATTAGCACGTTCTCTAGTCACTCATGGAATCTTGAAACAGTCATCATAGGCAAAAAATGTAAACACCAATTCCAAAAATCTCTTAAAATCCAATATTTATCCAAGGGATGTGTTTCGAGGTCACTTATTATATTTAAGAATTATTTATCAAGATTTTCAAAATATAATGCTCACTTCTTGCTTAAAACAGATTGAAAATGGCGCTAATTTATGTACTGTCACCTGTCAGGTAAGAAGTCAAGAAATGTAAATATCTCTTTCAATTCTCCGTCCTAGATATGACGATAAAATACATACGGCAGCAATGGCTCTGATGGGGAGGTTTTGAAGAGCATGGAACCACATTAATTGCTGTTGTTCCCAGGTCCATCCTGAACAGGGGCTATAACATCTATTAGGGGCCCAGCAATGGTAAAACAATTTACCCCAAAAATGATATCGCATTGATGATATTTAAAAATGATATGTGTGTATCAAAATATTTGATATTAATATTTTTAGATTACTTTCAAAGAATTTTGTAATGCCAAAATTTTTCTTGTTTAAATCTTGTATGAGAATTCGAAAATTGTTGATAGGCTATTAATTATTATTAGATGGTTATACAGTTTGTTGATCAGAGAAATGCCTATCAATAAATAAGTCCATCTTGAATACATCAAAGTTGGAAAATTGCCCATCAAGAAATAAGTCCATCTTGAATTCATCAAGGTAGGAAAATGCCTATCAAGAAATAAGTCCATTTGAATTCATCAAGTTAGAAAAATTGCCTATCGAAATAAGTCCATCTTGAATACATCAAGGTAAGAAAATTGAGTATCAAGAAATAAGTCAATCTTGAATTCATGAAGGTAGGAAACGTTCCAATCACGAAATATGTCCATCTTCACTTCATCAGGGTAGGAAAATTGCCTATCAAGAAATAAGTCCATCTTGAATTCATGAAGGTAGGTTAAGTGTCTATCAAGGAATAAGTCCATCTTGAATTCATCAAGGTAGGAAAATTGCCTATCAAGAAATAAGTCCATCTTGAATTCATCAAGGTAGGAAAATTGCCTATCAAGAAATAAGTCCATCTTGAATTCATGAAGGTAGATTAAGTGTCTATCAAGGAATAAGTCCATCTTGAATTCACCAAGGAAGGAAAATTGCCGATCAAAAAATAAGTCCATCTTGAATACATCAAGGAAGGAAAATTGCCTATCAAGAAATAAGTCGATATTGAATTCATCAAGGTAGGAAAATTGCTTATCAAGAAATAAGTCCATCTTGAATTCATCAAGGTAGGAAAATTGCCTATCAAGAAATAAGTCCATCTTGAAATCGTCAAGGTGGGAAAAGTGTCTATCAAGGAATAAGTACATCTTGAATTCATCATGGTAGGAAAATTTCCTATCAAGAAATAAGTCTATCTTGAATTCATCAAGGTAGGAAAATTGCTGATCAAAAAATAAGTCCATCTTGAATTCATCAAGGAAGGAAAATTGTCTATCAAGAAATAAGTCAATCTTGAATTCATCAAGGAAGGAAAATTGTCTATCAAGAAATAAGTCAATCTTGAATTCATGAAGGTAGGAAAATTGTCTATCAAGAAATAAGTCAATCTTGAATTCATGAAGGAAGGAAAATTGTCTATCAAGAAATAAGTCAATCTTGAATTCATGAAGGAAGGAAAATTGTCTATCAAGAAATAAGTCAATCTTGAATTCATGAAGGTAGGATAAGTGTATATGAAAAAAAATGTCCATCTTGAATTCAACAAGGAAGGAAAATTGCCTATCAAGAAATAAGTCCATCTTGAATTCATCAAGGAAGGAAAATTGTCTATCAAGAAATAAGTCAATCTTGAATTCATGAAGGTAGGATAAGTGTATATGAAAAAAAATGTCCATCATGAATTCAACAAGGAAGAAAAATTGCCTATCAAAAATTAAGTCCATCTTGAATTCATCAAGGAAGGAAAATTGTCTATCAAGAAATAAGTCAATCTTGAATTCATGAAGGAAGGAAAATTGTCTATCAAGAAATAAGTCCATCTTGAATTCATCAAGGAAGGAAAATTGTCTATCAAGAAATAAGTCAATCTTGAATTCATGAAGGAAGGAAAATTGTCTATCAAGAAATAAGTCAATCTTGAATTCATGAAGGTAGGATAAGTGTATATGAAAAAAAATGTCCATCATGAATTCAACAAGGAAGAAAAATTGCCTATCAAAAAATAAGTCCATCTTGAATTCATCAAGGAAGGAAAATTGTCTATCAAGAAATAAGTCAATCTTGAATTCATCAAGGAAGGAAAATTGTCTATCAAGAAATAAGTCAATCTTGAATTCATGAAGGAAGGAAAATTGTCTATCAAGAAATAAGTCAATCTTGAATTCATGAAGGTAGGATAAGTGTATATGAAAAAAAATGTCCATCTTGAATTCAACAAGGAAGGAAAATTGCCTATCAAGAAATAAGTCCAATATGAATTCATCAAGGAAGGAAAATTGTCTATCAAGAAATAAGTCAATCTTGAATTCATGAAGGTAGGATAAGTGTATATGAAAAAAAATGTCCATCATGAATTCAACAAGGAAGAAAAATTGCCTATCAAGAAATAAGTCCATCTTGAATTCATCAAGGAAGGAAAATTGTCTATCAAGAAATAAGTCAATCTTGAATTCATGAAGGAAGGAAAATTGTCTATCAAGAAATAAGTCAATCTTGAATTCATGAAGGAAGGAAAATTGTCTATCAAGAAATAAGTCAATCTTGAATTCATGAAGGAAGGAAAATTGTCTATCAAGAAATAAGTCAATCTTGAATTCATCAAGGTAGGAAAATTGTGGATCAAAAAATAAGTCCATCTTGAATTCATCAAGAAAGAAAAATTGTCTATCAAGAAATAAGTCAATCTGGAATTCATGAAGGTAGGATAAGTGTATATCAAGAAATAAGTCAATCTTGAATTCATGAAGGAAGGAAAATTGTCTATCAAGAAATAAGTCAATCTTGAATTCATGAAGGAAGGAAAATTGTCTATCAAGAAATAAGTCAATCTTGAATTCATGAAGGAAGGAAAATTGTCTATCAAGAAATAAGTCAATCTTGAATTCATGAAGGAAGGAAAATTGTCTATCAAGAAATAAGTCAATCTTGAATTCATGAAGGAAGGAAAATTGTCTATCAACAAATAAGTCAATCTTGAATTCATGAAGGAAGGAAAATTGTCTATCAAGAAATAAGTCAATCTTGAATTCATGAAGGAAGGAAAATTGTCTATCAAGAAATAAGTCAATCTTGAATTCATGAATGAAGGAAAATTGTCTATCAAGAAATAAGTCAATCTTGAATTCATGAAGGTAGGATAAGTGTATATGAAAAAAAATGTCCATCATGAATTCAACAAGGAAGAAAAATTGCCTATCAAGAAATAAGTCCATCTTGAATTCATCAAGGTAGGAAAATTGCTTATCAAGAAATAAGTCCATCTTGAATGCATCAAGGTAGGAAAATTGCCTATCAAGAAATAAGTCCATCTTGAATTCGTCAAGGTGGGAAAAGTGTCTATCAAGGAATAAGTACATCTTGAATTCATCATGGTAGGAAAATTTCCTATCAAGAAATAAGTCTATCTTGAATTCATCAAGGTAGGAAAATTGCTGATCAAAAAATAAGTCCATCTTGAATTCATCAAGGAAGGAAAATTGTCTATCAAGAAATAAGTCAATCTTGAATTCATCAAGGAAGGAAAATTGTCTATCAAGAAATAAATCAATCTTGAATTCATGAAGGTAGGAAAATTGTCTATCAAGAAATAAGTCAATCTTGAATTCATGAAGGAAGGAAAATTGTCTATCAAGAAATAAGTCAATCTTGAATTCATGAAGGAAGGAAAATTGTCTATCAAGAAATAAGTCAATCTTGAATTCATGAAGGAAGGAAAATTGTCTATCAAGAAATAAGTCAATCTTGAATTCATGAAGGTAGGATAAGTGTATATGAAAAAAAATGTCCATCTTGAATTCAACAAGGAAGGAAAATTGCCTATCAAGAAATAAGTCCATCTTGAATTCATCAAGGAAGGAAAATTGTCTATCAAGAAATAAGTCAATCTTGAATTCATGAAGGTAGGATAAGTGTATATGAAAAAAAATGTCCATCATGAATTCAACAAGGAAGAAAAATTGCCTATCAAAAAATAAGTCCATCTTGAATTCATCAAGGAAGGAAAATTGTCTATCAAGAAATAAGTCAATCTTGAATTCATCAAGGAAGGAAAATTGTCTATCAAGAAATAAGTCCATCTTGAATTCATCAAGGAAGGAAAATTGTCTATCAAGAAATAAGTCAATCTTGAATTCATGAAGGAAGGAAAATTGTCTATCAAGAAATAAGTCAATCTTGAATTCATGAAGGTAGGATAAGTGTATATGAAAAAAAATGTCCATCATGAATTCAACAAGGAAGAAAAATTGCCTATCAAAAAATAAGTCCATCTTGAATTCATCAAGGAAGGAAAATTGTCTATCAAGAAATAAGTCAATCTTGAATTCATCAAGGAAGGAAAATTGTCTATCAAGAAATAAGTCAATCTTGAATTCATGAAGGAAGGAAAATTGTCTATCAAGAAATAAGTCAATCTTGAATTCATGAAGGTAGGATAAGTGTATATGAAAAAAAATGTCCATCTTGAATTCAACAAGGAAGGAAAATTGCCTATCAAGAAATAAGTCCAATATGAATTCATCAAGGAAGGAAAATTGTCTATCAAGAAATAAGTCAATCTTGAATTCATGAAGGTAGGATAAGTGTATATGAAAAAAAATGTCCATCATGAATTCAACAAGGAAGAAAAATTGCCTATCAAGAAATAAGTCCATCTTGAATTCATCAAGGAAGGAAAATTGTCTATCAAGAAATAAGTCAATCTTGAATTCATGAAGGAAGGAAAATTGTCTATCAAGAAATAAGTCAATCTTGAATTCATGAAGGAAGGAAAATTGTCTATCAAGAAATAAGTCAATCTTGAATTCATGAAGGAAGGAAAATTGTCTATCAAGAAATAAGTCAATCTTGAATTCATCAAGGTAGGAAAATTGTGGATCAAAAAATAAGTCCATCTTGAATTCATCAAGAAAGAAAAATTGTCTATCAAGAAATAAGTCAATCTTGAATTCATGAAGGTAGGATAAGTGTATATCAAGAAATAAGTCAATCTTGAATTCATGAAGGAAGGAAAATTGTCTATCAAGAAATAAGTCAATCTTGAATTCATGAAGGAAGGAAAATTGTCTATCAAGAAATAAGTCAATCTTGAATTCATGAAGGAAGGAAAATTGTCTATCAAGAAATAAGTCAATCTTGAATTCATGAAGGAAGGAAAATTGTCTATCAAGAAATAAGTCAATCTTGAATTCATGAAGGAAGGAAAATTGTCTATCAACAAATAAGTCAATCTTGAATTCATGAAGGAAGGAAAATTGTCTATCAAGAAATAAGTCAATCTTGAATTCATGAAGGAAGGAAAATTGTCTATCAAGAAATAAGTCAATCTTGAATTCATGAAGGAAGGAAAATTGTCTATCAAGAAATAAGTCAATCTTGAATTCATGAAGGTAGGATAAGTGTATATGAAAAAAAATGTCCATCATGAATTCAACAAGGAAGAAAAATTGCCTATCAAGAAATAAGTCCATCTTGAATTCATCAAGGAAGGAAAATTGTCTATCAAGAAATAAGTCAATCTTGAATTCATGAAGGAAGGAAAATTGTCTATCAAGAAATAAGTCAATCTTGAATTCATGAAGGAAGGAAAATTGTCTATCAAGAAATAAGTCAATCTTGAATTCATGAAGGTAGGATAAGTGTATATGAAAAAAAATGTCCATCATGAATTCAACAAGGAAGAAAAATTGCCTATCAAGAAATAAGTCAATCTTGAATTCATGAAGGAAGGAAAATTGTCTATCAAGAAATAAGTCAATCTTGAATTCATGAAGGTAGGATAAGTGTATATGAAAAAAAATGTCCATCATGAATTCAACAAGGAAGAAAAATTGCCTATCAAGAAATAAGTCCATCTTGAATTCATGAAGGAAGGAAAATTGTCTATCAAGAAATAAGTCAATCTTGAATTCATGAAGGAAGGAAAATTGTCTATCAAGAAATAAGTCAATCTTGAATTCATGAAGGAAGGAAAATTGTCTATCAAGAAATAAGTCAATCTTGAATTCATGAAGGAAGGAAAATTGTCTATCAAGAAATAAGTCAATCTTGAATTCATGAAGGAAGGAAAATTGTCTATCAAGAAATAAGTCAATCTTGAATTCATGAAGGAAGGAAAATTGTCTATCAAGAAATAAGTCAATCTTGAATTCATGAAGGAAGGAAAATTGTCTATCAAGAAATAAGTCAATCTTGAATTCATGAAGGTAGGATAAGTGTATATGAAAAAAAATGTCCATCATGAATTCAACAAGGAAGAAAAATTGCCTATCAAAAAATAAGTCCATCTTGAATTCATCAAGGAAGGAAAATTGTCTATCAAGAAATAAGTCAATCTTGAATTCATCAAGGAAGGAAAATTGTCTATCAAGAAATAAGTCAATCTTGAATTCATGAAGGAAGGAAAATTGTCTATCAAGAAATAAGTCAATCTTGAATTCATGAAGGTAGGATAAGTGTATATGAAAAAAAATGTCCATCTTGAATTCAACAAGGAAGGAAAATTGCCTATCAAGAAATAAGTCCAATATGAATTCATCAAGGAAGGAAAATTGTCTATCAAGAAATAAGTCAATCTTGAATTCATGAAGGTAGGATAAGTGTATATGAAAAAAAATGTCCATCATGAATTCAACAAGGAAGAAAAATTGCCTATCAAGAAATAAGTCCATCTTGAATTCATCAAGGAAGGAAAATTGTCTATCAAGAAATAAGTCAATCTTGAATTCATGAAGGAAGGAAAATTGTCTATCAAGAAATAAGTCAATCTTGAATTCATGAAGGAAGGAAAATTGTCTATCAAGAAATAAGTCAATCTTGAATTCATGAAGGAAGGAAAATTGTCTATCAAGAAATAAGTCAATCTTGAATTCATCAAGGTAGGAAAATTGTGGATCAAAAAATAAGTCCATCTTGAATTCATCAAGAAAGAAAAATTGTCTATCAAGAAATAAGTCAATCTTGAATTCATGAAGGTAGGATAAGTGTATATCAAGAAATAAGTCAATCTTGAATTCATGAAGGAAGGAAAATTGTCTATCAAGAAATAAGTCAATCTTGAATTCATGAAGGAAGGAAAATTGTCTATCAAGAAATAAGTCAATCTTGAATTCATGAAGGAAGGAAAATTGTCTATCAAGAAATAAGTCAATCTTGAATTCATGAAGGAAGGAAAATTTTCTATCAAGAAATAAGTCAATCTTGAATTCATGAAGGAAGGAAAATTGTCTATCAAGAAATAAGTCAATCTTGAATTCATGAAGGAAGGAAAATTGTCTATCAAGAAATAAGTCAATCTTGAATTCATGAAGGAAGGAAAATTGTCTATCAAGAAATAAGTCAATCTTGAATTCATGAAGGTAGGATAAGTGTATATGAAAAAAAATGTCCATCTTGAATTCAACAAGGAAGGAAAATTGCCTATCAAGAAATAAGTCCATCTTGAATTCATCATGGTAGGACAATTGCCGATCAAGAAATAAGTCCATCTGGAATTCATGAAGGTAGGAAAGTACCTATCAAGAAATACATCCATCTTGAATTCATGAAGGTAGGAAAAGTGTCTATCAAGGAATAAGTCCATCCTTAATCCATGAAAGTCGGAAAAATGTCTATCAAGAAATAAGTCAATCTTGAATTCATCAAGGTAGGATAAGTGCCTATCCAGAAATAAGTCCAACTTGAATTCATCAAGGTAGGAAAATTGCCTATCAAGAAATAAGTCCATCTCGAATTCATCAATGTAGGAAAATTGCCTATCAAAAAAAAAGTCCATCGTTAATTTTTCAAGTTAAGATACGTGTCTATCAAAAAATAAGTCCATCTTGAATTCATCAAGGTAGGAAAATTGCCGTTCAAGAAATAAGTCCATCTTTAATTCAACAAGGTAGGATATGATTCTATCAAGAAATAAGTCCATTTTGAATTCATCAAGGTAGGATAAGATTCTATCAAGAAATAAGTCCATCTTGAATTCATCAAGGTAGGAAAAGTGTCTATCAAGAAATAAGTCCATCTTGAATTCATCAACGTAGGAAAATTGCCGATCAAGAAATAAGTCCATCTTGAATTCATCAAGGTAGGATAAGATTCTATCAAGAAATAAGTCCATTTTGAATTCATCAAGTTAGGATAAGAGCCTATCAAGGAATAAGTCCATCTTGCATTCATGAAGGTAGGAAAATTTTTATAAAACTGTTGGTATATCTTAGCCAAAATCATACCGATTAGAATTCTGGGTGAGTGTGAAATAAAGAGAAATATTCGAGGCAAAATAATTTAACAAAGAATTTATTCAAAGCAATGAAATTATACTGTATATTATATTCTCTTTTGTTTGCTTTCATCATATTTTTTTATTCCAAGCGACGTTTATGATGTTTTGGTTATTCAGAGTTATTTACTTTTTCCGCAACTTTTTAAAGCTTCCAATTACGTTTTGCTTATTTTTTAGTAGATATTTTATTCTATCTGCCTGAATAAACGGTAGAACACCTCCCACAGGCAGATTTGCCTTTTTTGTACACTCATTTAAAGCATTCAAAAACTACTCCCACTTACTCATGGTAATGTTTTTATTTTGTTTTTTTATGCCCGGAAGACTTTCTTGATTTTTATGTTCACGTCTTTCGCTTAAAAGAAAACCTTTCCTTGAGTAGATTTTGAATACTTTAAAAGCCGGAACTATTTAAAACTGTATTTTAATAAATTTAATTATTAATTGTATAGTTTAGTTTTATGGAAGTTATTTACATAAGTTCATTCGTTTGAGAAACAGTAAGAGCTGTTTCACCTCTGTACCTGTGGCTTGAAAACAATATGACCGATCGTATTAACTTCTCAATTTCTCATTCACTAATTTTCCACAAACTAGCTCTTTCGATGTTAAAACGGCCCACAAAGTTGCGCAAGGTTTTCAATATCGAATAAGTGATTAAGGGCGAAAACGTTGATACATAAAAATATTCATTGAACACTTAAAACGCTAACCCTAACCATAAAACTAAATTATATATATATATATATATATATATATATATATATATATATATATATATATATATATATATATATACATACAAAGAAAGAAAGAACAGTAAGATAAAAATGCCGCAAGAAATTTTGCCGTTAACAATAAAATTTTAAAAAATCCAAACAACATGCATTTAACGGATGTCAGATCGCATTGATGAATACATCCCTACTCCCTACCAAACGTAACTAATAACGAATACATAAAAAAACAGACATAAAGAACACGCAAACACCCCTGTCTAGTAGATGTGAATTAATCTGTAACCTTGGAAACGTGAATTATGATTTTAGCTGTGCCTTTAAAACCCAGTAATTTTAAAAGTTACTCCAAAATTCGCTTGAGGATGAAATGGAACTAATGTCTTTAATTTAATTACAAAATTAAATTCGGACCTTCCATTTTTGAAACATGGTTAGAACTGTGTAGCGGAAAAACCATATTTTAAATCAATTAATTTATTATATATATATATATATATATATATATATATATATATATATATATATATATATATATATATATATATACTATTTACATTATTCGGACTATTGTCCTCATCTTTGTCACCATATTTATTACAACGTTTCGGCCGTTGTATGCTCCGGCCTTCTTCAAGTGGTTGGAATGTTGAACTGAACCTTTTATTTCGCTCAGTAGTGTAGACTGTTCTAGTTCCACGTTCCGTGTCTAATGGATTTCAGTTATCAGTTATCTTCTGTTAATTCCCCTCTCCAAGATCTCCACTGTCTTAACTGGTATTGAACTCGAACTCTTTGGATCCTGTCACTGGATCTAACTAACGCCTTTATCCACTGTGCCATGTGTCCTTGAGGACACATGGCACTAGATCACACAGCACGTGGAACTAGAACAGTTTACTCCAGTGAGCGAAATAAAGGGTTCAGTTCGACATTCCAACCACCTGAAGGAGGCCGGAGCGTACAACGGCCGAAACGTTGTAATAAATATCGCGACAAAGTCCGAATAATGCAAATAGGGTACATAATACCTCATCTCAGAAATATAGACAAATCCTAAATTATATATATATATATATATATATATATATATATATATATATATATATATATATATATAATTTTCAGTTGTCAAGTTTGCTTTCGTTTGTTTGTTTGTTTAATAAGACATTACAAGAGGATGCACCGACCAGCGTTATTATTTTTTTTTATCTCCCTTTTACATCATAAAGTCAGTTTACGAACTAGTGGCGAACTTTTACCAAATTTTAGTACGCTTTTGAATATTTACTGAAGAAGATGGACGGTGGAAAAATTTACCATCTGAAAATGGGCGATGACGCAAAAAAATGTTTGGGATCCTCTGCATTAGGCAGTGATGGAGGTTTTGATAAAATTCATCGAAAGAATCCAGTGACAAGCAAATGCTCACTTCCCCCTTTTCTTCAATTAAACCGTTTGATAGGTGTCGGTTTTTTTTTTTTGTTTTTTTTTTTTTTTGGTATTTGAGAGGCTGGTTGTTCATTTCAACGAATTACTTCGCATGTTGGACAAGACATTGGCAATCGTATTAAAATGACACCGAAGAACATATTCTGGATGAAAATAATCGCAACTTCGTTTACATCCAATGATATAGATTTTTTTTTCTTTTTGAATAAATTTATTCGATGTTTAGAGTGTGGGATTAATAAAAAGCGTTTCCTTATTAAAAGAAAAGAAAAGAAAAAAAAAACATACTTGTTTATTTATCGCTTGGTTTCGTTTGACTTGAGTTGAAAATATAAGAAAACTTACAGGCCTATGGCAATAATAGGGCTCTGGAATCATAGCATAAAAGTATGTAAGATTCTTCTTTTTCTTCTTCTTCTTCTATGTCCCGTGTTGTTTCAAGCTATGACTCTCTACAACTTCCTATCTCGTGTTGCTCTTAATAGTTTCTCCCACCTCATGAAGTGTCTTAATAGTTTCCCCTATCTCATTATATATCTTAATAGTTTCTCCTTCTTTAATATATGTCTTAATAATTTCTCCTACCTCATTATGCGTCTTAATAGTTTCTCCTACCTCAGAATGTGGCTTAATAATTTCTCCTACCTCATTAAGTGTCTTAATAGTTTCCCCTACCCTATTATATGTCTTAATAGTTTATCCTACCTTAATATGTGTCTTAATAATTTCTCCTACCTCATTATGTTTCTTAATGGTTTATCCTTCCTTAATATATGTCTTAATAATTTCTCCTACCTCATTATGCGTCTTAATAGTTTCTCATACCTCAGAATGTGTCTTAATAATTTCTCCTACCTCATTATGTGTCTTAATAGTTCCCCTACCCTATTATATGTCTTAATAGTTTATCCTACCTTAATATGTGTCTTAATAATTTCTCCTACCTCATTATGTGTCTTAATGGTTTATCCTTACTTAATATATGTCTTAATAATTTCTCCTACCTCATTATGCGTCTTAATAGTTTATCCTACCTCAGAATGTGTCTTAATAATTTCTCCTACCTCATTAAGTGTCTTAATAGTTTCCCCTACCCTATTATATGTTTTAATAGTTTATCATACCTTAATATGTGTCTTAATAATTTCTCCTACATCATTATGTGTCTTAATGGTTTATCCTTCCTTAATATGTCTTAATAATTTCTCCTACCTCATTATGCGTCTTAATAGTTTCTCCTACCTCAGAATGTGTCTTAATAATTTCTCCTACCTCATTATGTGTCTTAATAGTTCCCCTACCCTATTATATGTCTTAATAGTTTATCCTACCTCAGAATGTGTCTTAATAATTTCTTCTACCTCATTATGTGTCTTAATAGTTCCCCTACCCTATTATATGTCTTAATAGTTTATCCTCCCTTAATATGTGTCTTAATAATTTCTCCTACCTCATTATGTGTCTTAATGGTTTATCCTTCCTTAATATATGTCTTAATAATTTCTCCTACCTCATTATGCGTCTTAATAGTTTCTCCTACCTTAGAATGTGTCTTAATAATTTCTCCTACCTCATTATGTGTCTTAATGGTTTATCCTTCCTTAATATATGTCTTAATAATCTCTTCTACCTCATTATGCGTCTTAATAGTTTCTCCTACCTCAGAATGTGTCTTAATAATTTCTCCTACCTCATTATGTGTCTTAATGGTTTATCTTACCTTATTCAAGTGTCCAATGAATTTGAAATAAAATTGAAGGCTTTTCTTGATTTTCAATATGTGTTTTTGCTGTTGCTATTTCCTTAAAGGTTTCCTCGTTGCTAACTCGCTCCATTCATGGAATTATCAATATCCATTTCTAGAACCACATTTCTGCTGCTTGTAGGTTTTTGGTCATCCTTATGGAAATTGTTCAACATATAAAAGGAAGGATACAATATAGCACTCTCGCACTCTTTTCTTTGTCTCTAAGAATTCTTTTTAGATTCTCAGTACCTTACTTAGCTTTGGAATACCTCTTTCGCTAATTCAATTCATGTTCGGATCTCGGTGCCACATTTTCGATCCTCTGTTTAAACGCTTCCGCTTTTTTATTTGAACTTATGAACCTGATTGATGTTTATATTTCCAATTCTTAATTGACATCTTGATTTTTTCCCCTTGTTGACGACCATATTTTCTGTCTTCTTGTATTTGATGGTTAGTTATTTTATGTGCGCTTTCGTCTATCACTCTGACCTGGAGGTATTTTACTTTCCTATGCGAGACTGCCATCAGCGCAGTGCCATCTGCGCATCTTAAATTGTTAAGATTATGACCACCGATAATAAATCCAAATAGAGTCTCCAGTTCCCTTAGGACAGCGTCGCTGCAGACGTTGAATAAATATTGAAAGACGGCGCACCCTTGTCTCACGCCCCTTTCTATTTTTGCATACCTACTTTATTTATTCAGGCGATTTGACCTCAGTATAACTTGATTATTCTAATATCTTTTCCAAATAGATCTAGTTTCTCAAACAGTTCAAATAGATCCATGTGCCACACTTTGTCAAATGACTTTTGCCTAATCTATAAAATATAACTGCTGATTTTTCTGAATTTGTATACGCCTCTCTAATGTTATTCTGTTCATGATTATCGTATTTTCCAGGACAAAAAAAATGCCACATCCAAACTGCCTATAGTTCATGGTGTATTAATCGAGGACATTACTCGAAAGCCATTATAAATTTTCAAAATAGGAACTTCAAATTAGAACATTCTGGAGGTGAGAAGTATTACTATACTTTTGCATTCATTTTCGCACTTATTTGTTCTCTTTCGTCCCTCACAATGGTTAAATGCCAGGGTAATCTGTGTTCCATTACCCTGGTTGAAGGACTGCTCTGTATTTAAAGCAGTGGAGGAACCAACGGTAAACCATCCCACTTTTCTCACAAGATGTTATCGCAATACACAGATAATAAAGAAAAGAAATCTGTAGAAAAGCGTGATCATCCACGTCCTGTACTTATAGTCATGTATATATCTCAACATATAAATTTATAAAAATGAGAGTATTACGAGTACCCTACCTATCGCCCGAAGAAGCACTCTCATGCAACTTGATATCAGGGAGAAAAAAACTATGGTCTATGCATCACCCTTATGTTAAAGTCACAATATGTATTACATAAAGTTGTAGCCTCTGTTTGTTTGTTATTGAACTCCTACTAGGGTTTTGAATATAAGCAGATATATTCTGAAATTATATTACCCAGGGTACTTGGATAAGTATATTTTATTTTGATAAAAGGGGGTCCCTTACCAAAGTACCCTAGGAGCCATTGCCTTGTTCAAATTTAAATTTAATTTGAATCAAAGAGAAAAGAAAATCAGTGGTGGTGGTGTGAGTGGTGGGTGTTGTACTCACCCCCGTCACCGGGAGCCCATTTGATCAAAATGAAATATATTTATGAAAATACTGTAGGAGTCATTCTCTTTTTCAAATTTAAAGTCAATTTAAATCAAAAGGAAAAAAAATTCAAGTGATGGGGTGTTCCCCCCACTCGCGGAAAACCCTTTGATCAAAATGAAATATACTTATCAAAGTACCCTAGGAGTCATTCTCTTGTTTTAATTTAAATTTAATTTAAATCAAAAGCAAAAGATTTTCAGTGGTGTGGGGTGGGAGAGTTCGGTCGTCATCTGAATTTCAAGAAGCACCATGCAAGAAGAAAAAAAAGGCTTTCTACGAAGATCTCAAAATGTTATTTACGCCTCTGAGAAATGGTTAATCTGTTTTGTATTCTGGTTGTTAGACTCACCTTATTATTGGAGGGTGCATTTTGAGACAGTTCTTATTTTCAACTCTGCCAATTTGAATAACGTAACTGAATGCATTCTTCAAACACCAGAAGTCCCCGAATTGTCTTTTAAACAGATTTAAATGGACATCATGAAGCGATTGGAAAAAAAGTTATCTGATCAGCATGAAACCTCTCTCGAATCGGTAAAGATAACATTGATAAGATTGAATCCTTCTGAAAATCCTACACCATTACTATCATTTGCCAAATAATGAGAAGTTTCAGCTTGATCAGATAACTTTGTCAAATCGCTAAACGTTGATTCGTTTAAAATCAACGATTTGTTTATACGCTTCGTTCGAAGAATGTGAAGGAAAGTTTCACTACACAAAAAATCGTGATATGAAAGACAGCAAGTGTGAAGAACGGAGGATATTCATCACAATATTTTGTGATTATGTAATCAATCAATATGCCAATGCTTTGATCTTGGATGCATCCAAACTGTTTTTTTTTTGTTTTGTTTTTTTGCCTGTTGATGGAAAGAGAAAACAGAAAAAGGAAATATATGCAGAATATTTGAGTTCATTTACCCATATTCCATTCGAATAGAGAAGACTAGAAATATTCAAGTCTTCCATTAAACAACTTGACTTTAGCTGGTTGTTTTGGCTGTCTGTATACAATTGCGTATTAAATGAATATTTTTCTACTATAAGGAAGCCATGGTTGGTGGTTAACAAATGGAAACTATGGGATATATGTTTCTAAGTCAAAGGGTGTATCATGATTCTATTTGTATTAGGTTGGTGCAAAAATAATGACGTAATAATGTCGTTTTTTGACGTATTTTTAACGTCAAAAAACAACATTGTTACGTCATTATTTTTGCACAAACCTAATAACTCCAGGCAAAACAGTGGCATCGCAATTTTATATGCAATGGGCAAACCGAAAATTTTCACATATGAATTTTCTTCAATTCCACTCATCTAGAAGAATTTACATCTTTCACCGACGTTTTTCTCTCTTAGATGAACCTGCAAAACAAGAGTGCAGATATGTGGATGGTGTCCTCCATGTTTACGTTGCCAAGGCAAGCTAAACATGAATCATAGATCTCTGACTTTCACCGTAGATATATAGAGGGAAATTCTCAGGTGCTTATATGCACATCCAACCTAGAACAACACTCGTTCCAGGGACTAAAGATGATTATGATTACAAAAAGAATTAATCTCACAGCTGCTGAACAGAGAACTATCCTCAGAATTTATCCTTAATGTCGTTCTGTGATGAAATTAAAGGAATATATAAAAAGTAACTCATGTCGACGGAGATGTGTTCTACAGAAGGATTCTAAGGATATCATGGAGCGAGCGTGTGAGCAACGATGGGGTCTTAGAGAGGTTACAAACAAGAAGGAGGCTTATACTTAATATAAGGAAGTTGCAGCTGAAGTTTTTGGGACACATAATGAGGAAGGACGGCCTGGAGAATCTGATACTCAAGGGTCGAATAGGAGGAAAGAGAGACAAGGGAAATCAACGCGTGACATACCTAACAGGCTTAAGCAAGTGAAAAGAAGGTGGTCTGGGGGGGAGAAGAGAAAAGGGACTTTTGTGTTTTGTCCCCAGTTTGGGGACTTTTTGCCTATAGCTGGGACCATAACATGTGTTACCACATATCAGGGTGAAACAGAAATTAAGAGGTGGATCCAAGCTTTTCAAAACCTCCCGATCAGAGGTCTTGCTACCGGATGTAATTCATCGAGGAAGCAGAGAGAAGGAACTTGTTGAGAGCTGCAAGGGATAGAGTGAGGTGGGGCACCATGATCGCCTACGTCATGAAAGAACATGGCAAATAAAAAGAAGAAAGAAGAAGCATTAAAAATGGTGAGACTCGTAATCATCTTTCTAAGGCAATAACTTAAACTTTGCATAATATTTTCCACAAGTCAGTCAAATGCTCCCTAGTAAATTACTTTGAGGAAATTAAGATGAAATAATAATAATAATAATAATAATAATAATAATAATAATAATAATAATAATAATAATAACAATAATAATAATAATAATAAGAAGAAGAAGAATCGGAAGGTGAATAATAATAATAATAATAATAATAATAATAATAATAATAAGAAGAAGAAGAAGAAGAAGAAGAAGAAGAAGAATCGGAAGGTGAATAATAATAATAATAATAATAAGAAGAAGAAGAAGAACAAGAACAAGAAGAAGAACAAGAACAAGAACAAGAAAGAGAAGAAGAAGAATCGGAAGGTGAATAATAATAATAATAATAATAATAATAATAATAATAATAATCAAAGAACAGAATGTGGTTACTTATTGACATGGCAGCCTCTATAGATTGTATCTTTAAAGTTCTTCAAAGAACTATCAAAATACAAGAATAATAAGGTGGAAATCTATAAAATGTGGAAAAAGAGGACATCAATAATTTCAGTTGTAGCTGGATCAAACGGAGTGATTGGAAATGCTCCGATAAACTGATTGAAGGAATTCCTAATTGTCCATACCTTAAAGTAATAAAGATAGTACTTCACAAGTACAACTGACATTATAAGACCTTTATCTATGTATAATGTGATTGATCTTAGGTTTTTTTGTTTATTGGGCTTTTTTTTTAGAAAAAAAATGATCAGTGTATAATATCATGAAGTCATTTGTGAGCTTACGTCTAAGTTTGGGAGCCGGAAAGATATGTGTATAAAACAGAAATCTAACGAAATATTAAAAACAACAATAATAATAATAATAATAATAATAATAATAATAATAATAATAATTTATGAAGGTAAACTTGTACAAGAATGAAAAAATTATAACCAAGAATGTTGTAAAACAAGCGATAACGAAATCCCCAAAATGGAAACCCCCAGGAAATTATAAATTATATCTATCATTTGTTGTCAGTCCATAAACCCCTTGCGCAAAATTTGCCAATGCTAATTAATAACCTCAATAAAATTCCAAAATGGATCACTGAAGCTATTACAAATCATTTACTAAAAGTGGGTGGAACAGACGATCCAAACAATTATAGACCAATAACATGCATGTCCGCTACATATAAATTGATCACGTGTGCTGACGAACTGTATTTATACTTTTCTTGATGAAAACAACATTATTTTCCTGGAACAGAAGGGGTACCGTAGAGGTTCATATGGTTGCAAAGATCAAGTATTAATAAATAATTAATAAATAAAACGATCCTGGAATATTGCAGCAAAATAGGTTGAAAATTTACCACAGCTTGGATAGATTACCGTTTTAAAGCATTTAGCAGTGTGCAAAATTTACCTATTCAACATTTTTTATTCTGCTATTTTTCGAAACACAAAATTACTTTAATATTTAAAAGCTGAAGTAATATTGAACAGGATAGTGGAAATTAAGAATTATTCTCAAGGGTCTTGAATGTTGGTTTTCCTGATCGACAAACTAAGACGACTCAAATGCGAAGTAAACTTTTTTGAACGTCATGTCGTCTTGGTTTGTGTTGCACTAAGCTAAAACAAGGACGCCAATGAAAACCACAAAATACTAAAAATGATTGTCATGGGTCGTGAAAAAATATATAAATCAAAAGAGAAAGAATATACAAAAAGTGTAGCTGAATGAAGCCGTCTCGTATGTGCATCCAGAAACATCGGTCTCCAGAAATTACAAATTTCAATTTAAAGTTAAGTATACCTACTTTTTCAGCGTTTCTCTTGATATAGAATTATTACCGGCGTTTGTCGTATTTTGTTTCCTTTACCTACATATCTAGTGTGTGAGCGATTTCTTTTATTTTACTGTTCATCAATACTTTGCAGTTTTTAAAGACAGAAAATACATTTATATTGTAAGAAAGTTTCTAGAGATAATAATGATTTTGATTTTGAAAGTAGTTCCTACTAATTAACCCATACCAGATGTTAAAAGGAGCGTTCATAACTTTCCCAGGGATATTTGAACGTAAGTGAACATAACTAGACAAACCGGAATTTGAAATCGGCTCACCGATTTCCATATACTATCCATACACAAAGCGAACAACTAAAACTACAGTATCATTTATTCCCAAGCAGTAAACTATATCGGTAATAAGAAATTTCAAAGTTGTTTAAAGATGGTGGTCGTACAGAAACTGGTGTTTTAACGTGGTTTGTCCGTAGACCCACTACATATGTCGGATACAATCAATACAAACGTTATTTAGTTTGAAGAAAAGCGTACATATGATTATTTTATTCCCATTTTGTCATTCAGTTTGTCCAAAGAATATATTGTAAAGTGATTTCGTTATGAGAAAACTGCGTTATATATCGCGAGAGAATGGAAAAAGAATCTATAACAATCAAAAAGAAGTAAAAAAAATATTGGATCCAAGAATTCGGCAAAAGAATATGAGAACATTTTAAAGAATCATAATTACCAAAGTGAAATTGCCATCAGTAAAATATTTGAAGAATCTGTTGTTTCAAATGTAAAGAAAACGACGTAGAATATTAAGAATATTGGCTAAAGACAGGGACGCAACGAAACTATTAGGTTGGTGCAAAAATAATGACGTAATAATGTCGTTTTTTGACGTATTTTTAACGTCAAAAAACTACATAATTACGTCATTATTTTTGCACTAACCTAATATTACGGATGTCTGTTGTTTTTCGTTTTCTTTCCGTATATATATATATATATATATATATATATATATATATATATATATATATATATATATAGATAGATAGATAGAGAGATAGATAGATAAATATTACGTTGGTGCAAAAATAATGACGTAATAATGTGGTTTTTTGACGTATTTTAACGTCAAAAAACGACATTATTACGTCATTATTTTTGCACCAAACTAATAGAAAGATAGATAGATCTAGGTGGTAATCCGTTGATATAATGCAGGCGAGTCCTATTAACGCAACGCAGAATTTGAAATACGTTAAAACTCACAAACAAGCGCTCAATGTTTATTTTATTTTCATTATAT
>OZ010589.1:37462597-37647597 GCA_963932145.1 Acanthosepion lycidas
TGACAGTGGCGGTCTGATATTCATGCAGGATAGTCTACCGCTACATTTTGCGTTTAATGTGCGTGCGGGTTTACACCAACATTTTCCAGGAAGATGAATACAACGTCGCGGACACATCATGAATGGCCAGCATGTGATTTTTACCCGTGGGATTACACAAATGAGGTGTACAAGACTTAACCTTGCACACTGGAGGACTTAGAGACACGGATTCAAGAGGTTCTCAGTGATATCCCAGACGTTGGGCGTTTGAGGAAACTGGTTGACGCCAACTGAAAATAGACATGGCACGTGGAAATAGAACAGCCTACTCCAGCGAACGGAATAAAGGGTTCAGTTCGACATTTCAACCACCTGAAAAACGCCGGAGCGTACATCTGCCGAAACGAATATGGCAACAAAGATGAGGACAATAGTCCGAATAATGTAAATGGTATATATATATATATATATATATATATATATATATATATATATATATATATATATATATATAAAGTGAACATTGAAGTCAACACTCAGAAGCGACAGACTGTTTCATGCTGGACGCAATCCTCAGGCCAACTATATATATATATATATATATATATATATATATATATATATATATATATATATATATGTATGTATGTATGTGTATGTGTGTGTGTGTGTGTGTGTGTGTGTGTTTGTAGCCTGGGTCGTCTTGGCCTTTTGTGCAGCGAGGGGGACGTCATAACTCCGTTCTTCTTTCAAAAGGGCCTGAGAGTCACCGCTGAGATCAAGAAGCACACCCACAACACGGTCAAATGTCTGAAGGCTGACATCGTGGAGGCATTAGTCGCTATGGACAAGGACATAGTCGTCAAAGTTTGTGAATCATTTCGCACCCCCTTTGAGATGAGATAGTCGTCGCCGCCAGCGGCGGATACATTGAAAAATAATGTAGTATGTACCTCTAACTGTTGCTAAATAAACTGTTGGGTATCTGCATATACAACTTTTGTTTTTATTGTCTATTTCATTTTCTTTTTGTCAAGTGTCGGATTTTGCTGCTACACCCTATATATATATATATATATATATATATATATATATATATATATATATATATATATATATATATATATATATATAAAGAGAGAGAGAGTGAGAGAGAGAGAGAGAGAGTCTAGTAGTGTTATAAAAACATTAGAAAATTCCAATAAGATATCGTTAATCATTTCTAAGATACTACGTTTCAAAACTTAATCCAATAATTGGATGATGTACTGTTACACTCCGTATATATATATATATATATATATATATATATATATATATATATGTGTGTGTGTGTGTGTGTGTGTATGTGTGTGTGTACATATATATGTGTGTATATATACATATATATATATATGTGTGTGTGTGTATATATATATATATATAGATAGATAGATAGATAGATAGATAGATAGATAGATAGATCCAAATATTATTACAACAAATGCAAATGCAACAATTCTTATAGAATATTCTTTCGTCTTCCGATTCTTCTTAGTGCTAAGATCAGTCTGTAGTGCATTCCAATGCGATAATGAGATTATCAGTGTAACTCAAGATTCAATGCAAACCATCATATATTATTTGGGATAATCCAGACATAGATTATTTACTAATTTTACTTCTGTAACATATCCACCTGCACTTCCATTCTCCAAACCTACAACCGGACAGCTCAAAATTGGTCGAATTTTTTTCAATCTTGATAATGGCTAGTCGAAGACACGTTGGGGAAATTTCCTTTACACAATCAACACCAATAGACAGTTATTAATACACCAACAAGAAAATCTCATTAAAAAATATATTTCCCATAACTAGTCTGTAATCATAAAAAAGTACTCGAAATATATATAGAAATATGTTTGTGTGTCCGTGTGTTTATTTTTATGCATTATAGTCGAGCACCTGTTTGTTTTGTTTGTTTCATTTTACAAATATCACGCGTCCTTCCACAGAGATTAGTGTATTTTTTTTATTCTGAAAGAAGTATGCTCCAATGTGGTGTTGGACATGTGTATGCATCAACGAACCTTCTCAAATAAAGAACAATATCGCAATGAAAATAAATTTTCTACGTAAAAACAAAGCTAATTTAGAATGCAACGAATTTCCTTTACCCAAAGCGAACAAACTGAAAGAACATTGCGAATGACACTGCAAAGATTTTTGCAAATTAGTTACTGTCTTAATTTAACGTCTACAGATGTAATGACACAAGTGTCGACATTTTTTGTAATCATTTCATCCCAAGCAAGGCGACAATGCCACGAAGAAGCAACGGGTTATTGCGAGTGGACAAGAATGAGAAGACATATAAAAACGGGTCGTCTATTTTCACATAATAAATGTCCACTTAAATAATTTAATTTTTTAATAAAAATGTCGGATTAAAATAAATAAAAAAATTCATTATATATATATATATATATATATATATATATATATATATTAGGTTGGTGCAAAAATAATGTCGTTTTTTGACGTTAAAAATTACGCCCAAAACCGACTTTATTTTTGCACCAACCTAATATATATATATATATATATATATATATATATATATATATATATATATATATATATATTAAGTTATAAGGAACTTGGTAAACCGAATTGGTAAATCCAAAGAGGATGAAATCCTGAGAGCACAATGTTAGGACAGAGCTAATATGTAATGAAAAACAAATCAAATGAAAAACAAATCAAATGAAAAACAAATCACTTTAATGTACCATTACGATAATTTATTTCACCTATATCCTTTTTTAAGGATTCAGGATCATCAGGTAAATCTTCCAACAACGAATTGGGATTAGAAATTGGTGGGTAGTGTAATTTTTGTAATTTAATAGAGGGGGTTGAGAGTGGTAGTTAACCAGACAATATAAAGTATAGGGAGGGGTTAATTTTATATCTCTCTTAAGTATGTTTTATATTGGAGTAGGAGGAGTGACAGAAAACTTGACCTCTTTAGATGGTTAATAAAACGGAAATGAATTGTAGAAAATGTATACAAGTGAGTCTGACGGTAAAGAGAGAGATAGGGGTAGGGGGAAAGAGAGATGGAGTTGTTATAATTTTGTTTTAACAAAATTATGTAAAAGATAGTTTACAATGTTTGATAGAAAATTCGATGTCTGAAAAAAATTTTGTTATTAACTTAAATGTTTAATTTTTTAAGTAAATAGTTTCAGGACTAAATATAACTATTATTGTAATAAACATATTTATCTAGGACATAAAGAAATATTTAAAATCTAGAATAAATAAACTATCCTCTAGTAAAAGCATCTTTTTTTGACCTATTTTTTAACGTCAAAAAACGACATTATTACGTCATTATTTTTGCACCAACCTAATATTTTTAAAGGTTCATATTCCTCGGAATATGGACATATTTCTCCTTAATTCTGTTCTTATCAGATCGTGTATGTATATCAGTTGTTTTTTGTTTTGTTTTTCAGACTTAATGATATCGCTTTGTTTTTACTTTAATCCATTGCATTCACTTACGAGATAATACCCTTGGGAAAGGTATGACTCCTCTTCTTCTCCCTCCCCCCAGCTGTGGGAAAATAGCAGAACAGACCGGGTTCTATAGCCTTGGATGTGAACTGGTCTACCGCAGTAAGAAATGACAAGGAAAAAAATCTGCAGTAATACAAACATATACAAACGACAGTGTTACAGCAAGAATGTTCGGTCCGACTGTCAGAGTTGACTGCTGGTAACTTCCCTCTCCAAAAGGCAGTACCTGCTTCTATTTATAGCTGGAAGAGTTCATGTTTGGGTGGTAAATTACCATAACCCCCCTCTTAAGTATTCTTAAGGGTATAACATTATTAACATGGCAAGCGCACGTATTACGGTGTATGCAAAGGCAATGCTATTAGCATATCCCATGAGAGAATTGAGAAAACGCTGAAGAATGAACTTTGCATGAAGCTTATTGCTCGGTAGGTTTCACATTTTCTGACACCTGATCAAAGCGTATCATCCTGATCATATCACTGGCTAATCTGACATTGTTTGAGATAAATCCAGCTGGATTCCTTGAACGTTTCCAAACTCAGGCTGAGAGTTGAATCCTAACCAGCTCCAAAGATCATTTCCTTCAATAGAGAAGGTGATGGTCTCATTTCTTTGAGATGCGAAAAACATAATGTTTCTTGAGAAACATCATCAACGGCGATTACTATATCAAATGCTGAGGACGATACAAAAGGCTACCAAAACCAAATTCCCAGGAGAAGTTACGGAAGGTGTCTTGTTTCAAGGACAATGCTCCAGCACATATCCTTGCTTTCAATGTCTGATGTGCGTGATTAGTGTCCAGTTTTGCAGTGATTATGACGTCACATGTGTTGTTGATTACCTTTTGACCCACAGGATGAACAGTCTTCTTTGAGTAGTCAGGTGTCAGTTTACTCCGTTTTTTTTTTTTTTTTGTTTTACGGCATATCAACCAAAATGGGTTATTTAATGCCGACAAAATTTCCTTTCTTTTTTTTCCAAAAATGGTGGTAATTTTTTCAGAAATGTATAGCTGGTAATTTTTAAAAAAATGTATAGTTTGGTTTGGTTTGTTTTGTGGCATATTAACCTCAATGGGTTGTTTAATGCTGACAAGATTTTTTATTTCTGGTAATATTTTCTTTTTTCAAATATTTATTGCTGATACTAAGTTTTTTTAAAGTATTTATGGCATTAAAATCTATTTTTACACTTTCATTGTGTTTTGAGTCAGGTTATGGAGTTAAATATTTGCCCATAGCTGGGACCCTAACAGATGTTACCACCCTGGGTCAGGATGGACCTGGGATCAACAGCAATTAAGAGGTGGTTTCACGCTCCTCAAAACCTCCCGATGAGAGGCCTTGCTGCTGGATGTATTTTATCGTCATACCCAAGACGCCCAGTTTATCTGAGAGGAAACAATACAGTTGTTAATAAAAACGAGTTGAAATGAATGCAGGCATGGCTTCACGGTTCAAGTATCACTCCTTCATAGTCAGTCTATGAACTTTTCAGCCCAGCGTCGCATCTATGTGTCTTTCTATGTTTTTAAGTTATTTCTTCTAAAACAAATTAATTATATATTTTTTTAGTTCGGATATGACTAGCATTCATTAGCATTCTTAGAGCTGATAAAACTATATTTTTAATAATATTCTGCCATCCTTAATATTATACAATATATCTGGAAGATGAAAACTCTGAGTATACAGGAGGAAAACAAAAAATATCAATCTATGAATCTTTGCAATAACGAAAATAAATAAAATACAAGCACGGGATAAATTGCTTGTTCAAAAACTCAGAATTAAAATGTATTGTTAGAATCACTCTCAAAGATATCAAATTTTAAACGTATTTGTACCAAAAGAGAATTTGAGGGGAAAAAAATGGCCATTATCTCAAATTTGTACTGAGTTCGGCTCTGCATCGAAAAAATTGTTTCTTTTCGGACACTCCCACGTTAACTGTTTTGTGCCAATATGAGTATTGTTAAATAAAAAAATAAAAATAATAAAAAAAAAACAGTAAAAAAATAATAAGCCGAAACGTTTCAATTGGGAAACTCAGCCATCCATAAAGAGAGGTGAAAAGTTTCCTTGGCAACAAATCTTATTCGCTGCTCCAAGAATATAACTCTCTCGACATTATTAACATGGGAAGCGCACGTATTACGATGTATGCAAGTGTGTGCCTATGCATCAGTGTGCTCATTCAATCACACACATTACACACGTGTATATATGTATACACACACATACACACATATATATATATATATATATATATACATACATATATATATGCACGCATACATACGTACATACGTGTACATATACATACACACACACATATATATATATATATATATATATATATATATATACGTAGTTACACACGAGCGCGCGCACACACACACACACACACACACACATATATATATATATATATATATATATATATATATATATATATATATATTAAAAGAATTATTTTGTCGTTCCTTACCATGTGATGATATTCAAAGCGTAGCAAACATGAAGGATACATTTGAAATTTTCTTAACACTCCTTTATTTACAGGACGTACAAGTCATGCCGCTTGTAGCAAAAGGGTGTATTATTATTATTATTATTATTTATTATTATTTATTATTGTTGTTGTTGTTGTCGTTGTTGTTGTTGTTACTATTATTATTATTATTATTTATTATTATTATTATTATTATTATTTATTATTTATTATTATTATTATTTATTATTATTATTTATTATTATTTATTATTATTATTATTTATTATTTATTATTATTTATTATTATTATTAGTATTATTTATTATTATTTATTATTATTATTATTATTATTAGTATTATTTATTATTATTATTATTATTATTATTATTATTATTATTATTATTATTATTATTATTTCCTTAGATTTCTGTTGAATACATTCTCCTTCCCGGTCCCAGCCAAAGACACAAGGTCAGAAATAGCTTCATGGCATTTTTCACTTATTATTTTCTAAAAAACAAAACAAAACAAAAAACAAAACAAGATCACATACATTTTACGTAGATAAAACCTCTTCGTAATATACGTGCTGTGAGTAAAACTTTTTGTATTTCTTTAAGGCATGTTCTACCAGGAATTCCTTCAATGAGTCTATCAAAACCTTTTTTCCAATCAATCTGAATTCTCTAACTCTAACTGGAAAGACTGATGTTCACACGTGGCACATTTTTTACATTTCCACATCAGTATACTTATATATTTGAACATCTTCAAGAAACTATAAAAATACATTACATTCTGCGGGGACTGAACATGTCATTAAGAAAGCACATTCTGTTGTTGTGGACTTAGAACTATTATTATTATTATTAGTAGTAGTAGTATTAGTATTTCTTTTGGGCATGCCGATTGATAATCCTTTATCAAGTTTAAAATCTGAGACGCAATGAAAATGTATGTTAGTAGTCGGTTATTAGTTATTGAAACTGTTTTACTAAGTATGTATTACTAATTAACATAGTCGTTTGTATTTCAATATAAAGATGGATTATTATTATTAGTAGTAATACTAGTATTAGTATTATTAGTAGCAGTAGAAGTAGCAAAACTTTTATTGGCAAGTCTCATAGTGTCGGTATTTTTAGTACGGTAAAATCTCTATTTTTTTCTCTCTTCACCTGATAAGAACAAATTATTCATTGAATAGGTGTATATAATGTCTGTCGGAAAAGGATACAGTCATTTTGATATAAACGATTTTCTTTTTCATATGTTATCGCAATTATTTTTCTTACTTCGAAATTTTTGACAACATATACGAGACTGATCGTTTGAGAGAAATTATGAAATGTTTTGATTCAAAATTGATCCGAAAATATTCTGAATTAACACCCGAAATAGAATTTCTCGTGGGGAAGATAAGGAATGTATAATTTGATTTTTTTTTCTTTATTTTACTACCGTATTTAAAATCATATATATTAGTTTTTGGTAGGAGCTAACTGGAAATACACAAAAAATAGTAAAAAAAACAAAAAAACAAAGAAAGAAAAAGAAAGGTATTTACTTCATGGAGCCATTTTTTTACTGAGATAAATAAATACCCTAATTCCCCATGTATAATACGCCATCATCTATATTACGCACACCTAAAATTGTGTTGAATTTGTGGGAAAATGCTTCTACTGATGCATAATACGCAGCCCTTATTTTATTATCAAACCCTATAAATTGTACCTCTCCAATTATCATTTTTAGAAAAAAATACGTATTATACATGGGAAATTAAGGTAATTAACTTACATTTATTTACACTCCTGCTCTGCAGTGATTGTCGCTCCGGTTAGCCGCCAGGCAAATTCGAAGTGAACTTTTTATTTAAATGTGGGCTAGATTGTTTCTGTTTCAACAAGTACCTTATGAAGGCCGGCGATTTTAAGAGTCGAAATATTGTGATGATAAAAGCAAATATGAGGACAATAACTCGCATGTAAATAATGTAAATAATAATAATAATAATAATAATAATAATAATGATAATAATAATGACTGCTCATCTCAGAAATAAATAATAAATAAATAAATATTAAAATATACAAGCGATTGCGTTAAAAATAATTACATTCAAGGATGATAAAAAGGTAATACCGTGTAAAAAATGTAAACTCACTTATGTACAGCTGAAAAATGTTTTCAAAACGTTTTTCTTTATCATTCTCGGTGCTAAAGAGTTTTAAAAGAAATACATATTGTTATTTTAAATATTCCTGGTTATTATACAATAATTCAATTGTAAAGTTCTTAAATTAATGGTTACAAGCATCGATATTAAATTTAACATGCGCGCACGGATCCACAGTATTAACGATAGACGATCCTGTTAAAGATATATATTTATTATATTACAGCGAATTTTAAAACCTCAAAAATATGAACGTATATAGGATAAGATATATAAATTGAGGATACGACTGGTGGGAAATGTAAACAGAGGAAGACGAAATGACGTCATCGTGAGGCCGCGAACTCAGAATTGTTCCTCATGGCGGCAATTTCCAGTCGGGTAATAGGAAATTCTTGTGACACAAAATGATTTATACAGACTTGTGGTAAGTGGAACACACGCGCGCGCGCGCACACACACACACACACACACACACACACACACACAGTGACTCATAAAAAAAATTGAAATAGAAAAAAAGGAATATTTTTGCCTCAGGTTGACTAGATTCCCTTGGAAAGTGGGGGGACTGTAATTATTGTGTCACCAAACCGATCTTTAATCATTGATTTTCTATTTTCTTATTTTATTTTATAAATGACATCCACATTCAACAAATAAACTAACTAGCCCAATATATGGAAAGAAGGTTTGCCAACGTCATTTTAACGAAGTACGATTTTTATGAGAAATAAAAACAACACACTGTTGTTGAGGCAAATCAATATTATCAATATTTAAACTATGACCATAAGTCTAGCGTATGCCGATAAACTACATCCGAATGCAAACCCACTGATCGGGAGATTGGAGGTTTGAGGAGCGTGGAACTGCATCTTAATAGCTGTTGTTCCAGGTCCTCTTAGTTTCCTAGCTATTGTCAAATAGTAAGCTCCCAAACAAAAAAACAAACACGATGAAAGTATCTTTCAGGACGTAGGTGATCATGGCTTTCCACATCTCTCTATCACTTGCAACTCTCAGCATGCTGCTTCCACTCGCAGACCACGTTCTGTCATTCACTTGCTTAAGTTTTAAGCATGTCACGCCTTGTTTTCACTTGTCTCTTTTTCACTCTATTCGACCCGTGAGTATCAGTTTCTCCAGGCCCTCCTTCCTCATTATTTGTCCCATAAACTTCAGCTGTCTCTTCCTGATATTAAGTATAAGCTTCCTCTTTGTTTGCATCCTCTCTAAAGCCTCATCGTTGCTCACACACTCGGTTCATCATATCCTTAGCATCCTTCTGTAGAACCACATCTTTGTCGCCTCGAGTCTCTTCTCCATCTTTCAGGAAATCGTCCAACATTCGCTGTCGTAAAGAAGATGTCACGTAACAGTTCAGTATTCTTTTCTTTGTTACCAAAGATATCCTCCTGTCTTGCAGTATTCTGCCAAGCTTTTGGAATTTCTCCTTGGCCATCCCAATTCATCTACGGATCTCAGTGTCGCACTAACCGTCCTCTGTCAAGACGCTTCCCAGATATTTAAACTTCCGCGTTTGCTTGATTCTAGTGTTCCCGATTTTCAACCCTTTTTTATGGTGAAGATGCCAGCAATATATTTTTAAATACATCTCTTCTCCTTCCAGCCATAGTCTGAATAGCAGGACAGACTGGGTTCTATAGACTTGGTTGGCAACCAGTCTACCGCAGAAAATAGCCTTGGTTGGCAACCTACTGTGAAAAAAATTCTTCAAACTCTCACTCCCAACGTGTGGATCGTTGTTTCATAATATTTAATGCGAAATTACATATTTGTAGAAATACTTTAGCAAATGCGTTTGATAGTTTCTAAAATGTACCATTTCCATTTGAAAAGAGGGCCTGAATTATATTGTCAAATATATTTCAAAGAAGTGTTGTTTGTTTGAGTCTCCAAAGGCAACTATAAATCCAGCACTGAAAGTCTTGAAATTGTTTTAATATTTTCTTGGTAACGTATATGGTTAGCAACTTACAGCGGAAAAAATCTCTAAACGTTCCCTTACAACATGCCTTGAGCCAGCATGGAAGAGTAGGCTCATGAAATTAACATGAGAATAATATCTCATGTTGATGCGCAGTTTTCAATATTTAGGCGTGAGCGTTTTTTAACATAACCAACAATATATATTTAAGGCAAAATGACAAGCAACTGATTTTATATAGAATTATCAATAATACATTTTATAATAAAATGACCAACAATACGTTTTACCTGTAGGTGAAGCCTACAATTTTATAATTGTGTTTAAAATATTTAGATTTCGATATTGAATAATCAATAGAGGTTACTATGCCGCTAGAGAAAATCAACTAATCAGAAGCAAACTAGGACCAAGTACACACCGTGGTCATTGTCGGTTGAATCTTGTGTTAAAGTCGGTTAAATCTTGTGTTAATCATTGGTGTAGTGTTTATTATCGAAGTCAGTTTCTCTTTTCTTGAATTCTATTGGCTGCATTTATTTGCTTCAGGGAGAGTTAAATATTCGTTTTTATATCTGATTGTTTAAACAATTAATTTTTTGCGGGGATTAACAGATATTTGTTGTTTATTTATGAGTCTATCATTTTTTTAAAGGTTTTTGTAATTTTTTTTATTTGCTATTTTATTCAGTACCCAAGTTTCACTTACAATCCCGGGTTTCTTTATATATATATATATATATATATATATATATATATATATATATATATATATATATATATATATATATATATTTAAACAGTTGGCAGCCACACACTTTGGCTAAAACAATGGTTTCCCTGGTGTAACAAAGGTGATACAGATTCAATTCCTTTCGGACGAACAATTTTACCTTAGTATAACTTCTCAAGGAGGCACGGTGCAGTAATGGATAGCGGCTGGTATGGTGGAATCGGAGAGCAGAGTTCGAATTCCAGTCAAATCCTTTACATTCACTTACGTGCTAATAGCCTTGGGAAAGGTATGAATCCTCTTCTTCTCTCCCGAGCTATGGGTAAATAGCAGGACAGACCCGGTTCTATATACTTGGATGGCAACTGGTCTACCGCAGAAAGAAATAACAACCAACTGCAGGAAAAATTCTGCCTCGTCAGTCATGTATCGGGAGATACATTATCACCTAAGCGTGTATCACGCATGGCGCATAACTGAATGATATCCACTTACGTGCTAATATCCTTGGGAAAAGTATGAATCCTCTTCTTCTCCCTTCAGCTATGGGTAAATAGCAGGACAGAGCGGGTTCTATAGCCTTGGATGGCAACTGGTCTACCGCAGAAAGAAATAGCAACCTACTGCGGAAAAAATCTTCCTCGTCAGTCATGTATCGGGCAAACTTTAGAGTAGCTCCAGTGGTAGGCTTTTGGTCCTTCAGGCTTTTACCTTCCGCATCCGATGTACGTAAAAGTTATGAGAATTTAGAAATCATAAAATCAATTTATCTTTATTCCACACCTTAATTCAGCATAATCTTTCTTCGTATACGCAACTGATCTTTTTATTTTGTTTACATTTACTTTGTGCGCAATTTTTATTTTCTTTTAAAAATCACCATTTTTTTTAGGATTTCTTCACATAAGTAACTCTTAAAGACATAAAGGAACCCGAGCTATGTAATACTTCAAATAAGTCGCGGTACGTGAGCTAGAAAAAGATAAAAATTATGAGCAACGTACCGTGCACCGGTTAAGTCTTAACTGCGTTAACCGCAGTTAGACAATATTAATTGCTATTTCAACGAAAACCGAAATTAAAATTAAACCTTTAATAAAGAATTGTTTTTTTTTTTTTTTAATTTTTCACTCTGTTCAATATTTAAATTTAACTTTAAATGAGGGATTTATTTAATTTTAAATCGTTTGTAATTACCATTGTCACTACCTGTTACTTCAGATTCGCCGGGATCAAAAAGCGGACGGACGGAAAGACGGACACATGTACACTGCGCTTTATTTATATAAATAGGAATTGCTTTGGGATTAGTTAAATGTTGATGGATTGTATATGACTCTATAACCATTTCTTTGGGCCGGCAACAGGTAAATACTGATATATATATGGGCCTATAAGAATTTATTGGGTTTAGAGATAAGCAAATATTGGCCATTTACATTTGAATCTCTAAGTATATGCTTGGTTAGGGTTTAAGTAAATTTAATCATGTAAATTTCTGTCTCTCACAACATACTTGTTTCAGCGATAGGCACATTTTAGTTGTTTAAATTTCTATCCATGGGCCTTTTCGTGGTTTTTTTAAGGAAATATAACCATTTAAAATTGTCTGAAAGAAGTCCACTCATATAAAAGAATATGTCCTCTCACTGAGGGCGGCGATGTGGTGGTCTAAATTACGATTAACCTTAATTATGAGAAGAGTTTCTTTTCAATTCTTATTGAGTAGAAAGCCGAGGAAATGTACTTGAAAATTAATCATTTCAAGTTTTACAAGAAAAATAATTATAAAAGAAACATAATTTATACTTTAGGTAAATAATAATGAATGAGAGTTTCAGAGAAACAAATAATTTTGTTAATATTCCAAAGATTTATTCCAAAAAGATTTTACCTTTTATAAACTATTACGTATATTATTTGCCATTATTATTATTAAACAGGAATCATGATCTGAAATTAGAATGAAAGTAGGGATTGCACATACCCTGAATCCATCATAAAATTTCAGGATGTGTAATTAATAAATACTAAACATTTCAAAAACTTCGTTGTATGGAAATATTATAATGAATTTAGTATAAGGGAAAAGAAAAATGAACAGAAAATAGGCTGCGCCAGAGGTACTTTTCCTCAACACCGCAATTTGCTACAAAACCAAAAGTTGAGAATCTGAGTAATGTACTTAAATAGCCTCATTAGATCGTGATTTTCATATGGATGTCATACATGACGTCAAACACGTTCAGAAATATCTAAACTGTCAGCTGTATACAACCACTTTCTAAGAGCAATGGCTAAAAAGGCCTTTGATCGTGTAAAGCTTGTAGGTCTTGGCGAACATTGTGGACTGGCGCTACACAATCACACACAAAGTACTACACGGGATAACAGAAACCAGATCACTTGAGGATTTTCAACAGCAGCAACAACTAAAATGAATAGTAGATATAACTCGAAGAGAAAATAATGGCAAAAGGAGGATGTTGACATTCCACACGACTTCGAATAATAGGCCAGGGAAGAAATCTCCATCTGGAAAGAGCATTGAGAGACACTGCACTTGAGAAACCTATTTCCCTGAAAATTTGTTTCAACAGAAAGATTTTATAAATTTCAACCAATAGTAGCACTGCCGATTTTTTTTTATTTATATGCAAACGGGTAATATAACCATTGCAGTTACCAGTATTACAGAGAATATGAATAATATACTATACTATTATAGAAATATATGAGTAATATACAATAATATTATATAATATAGGAATAATATACAATATTATATAGTATGTGAATCATATAAAATAATATTATAGAAATATATAAATAATATACAATAATATTATATAATGTATGAATAGCATGCAACAATATTATATAGTATATGAATAATATACAATAATATAGAAATATATGGATAATATACAATAATATTATATAACCTATGAATAATATACAATAATATTATATATGAATAATATACAATAATATATAATCTATGAATAATGTATAATAATATTATAGAAATATATGAATAATATACAATAATATTATGGATATATATGAATAATATACAATAATACTATATAATATATGAATAATATACAATAATATATAATCTATGAATAATGTATAAAAATATTATAGAAATATATGAATAATATACAATAATATTATGGATATATATGAATAATATACAATAATACTATATAATATATGAATAATATACAATAATATATAATCTAGGAATAATGTATAATAATATTATAGAAATATATGAATAATATACAATAATAGTATATAATCTATGAATAATATACAATAATATTATATAATCTATGAATAATGTACAATAATATTATAGAAATATATGAATAGTATACAATAATATTATAGATATATACATGAATAATATACAATAATACTATATAATATATGAATAATATACAATAATATATAATCTATGAATAATGTATAATAATATTATAGAATTATATGAATAATATACAATAATATTATAGATATATATGAGTAATATACAATAATATTATATAATCTATGAATAATGTACAATAATATTATAGAAATATATGAATAAAATAATATTACATAATATATGAATAATATACAATAATATTATATAATCTATGAATAATGTACAATAATATTATAGAAATATATGAATAATATAAAATAATATTACATAATATATGAATAATATACAATGCTAAACATTTGAAGACAATTTCAAAACTTTCAGTGATGGATTTTTAGTTGTCTTTGGAGATTCAAACAAACAATAATTCTTTGAAATATATTTGACAATATAATTTCAGGTACTCTTTTCACTTTGAAACGATACATTTCAAAAACTACCAAAGGCATTTGTTAAAATATTTCTACAAATCTTTAGTTTTACATTGAATATTAAGAAACAGAAAAAAGTCTACTAGTATCTTGAGGTATTTTTAAATTTCCACAACCAATCATTTCAAAATTTAATGTAATCCTACAATAATTCCTCTTGTCTGGGACAATCTTTGCTCGTGCCATAAAAACAATTAATACATTGATATCTTTGGGTTATACGATTTTTCAATGCTATTGCTCAGATGTCATCTCACCGACGTTATAAATAATTATGTGGTAGATCAAAATTTTATAATTACTTTTCAATTTAAGAATTAATTATGATTTTTTCTGTATGGATTTTTTAATTAAATTTTGAATTTATCAAATATTCATCTCCTAAACCTTGTAATTTATTAAATCATTTTCTAAATGTGGTAAATTCTCCCAGAATAACAAAATTAATGGCACTGATCAGTAAATAACAACAAATATTGAATATGATATTGCGTTTCTGCTGGACTTGCTATATGAGTGGCACATCAAAATTATTTAACTCTTCCTTTTCTCCTCATTCTTTTTGCCATTTTGAAAAATTATCTAAAATATCACTTTTTTTATCATTTATATGTGCTACAGCTTATTTAGAAGGATCATTTATCTCAAAAATTAAATCTTACTCAAAGAAATTAACGGGTTTTTTTTCTGTTTTATAATGGGAGCATGTTAATTACAGCTACAGTCCTACAACAAAATACTTTTAAACAATATAAAACATTCTTGAATCTCGATTGATTCGAGGTACTTATATTTCTATTAATTGTTTTTTTTCATGCCTAAAGTCCTTTAACAATTTCCCATCTTACTGTTTTTTCATTACCTTTAGAATAACACGGCAATAAACATCAGTTAATCAATTAAGAAGACTTTTAAGTATATGGACATAGTGAAAAAGAAAGTATATACCATTTTTATGAATACAAGATTATGTCAACAATCAAATTCACAAAAAAAGGCTTGATTTATACTATTATTGTCAGATATGACTGCAGTTATATGTGTATTTTACTTTTAATCATTTCCCCTCAAGCAAAAGTATAAAGCCACTGAGATGCAACGTGGGGTTTATTGAGAACGAAAGAAAATGAGAAAATGTTATTGCAAAGAAAGGACAATAAAAGATACTGGAAAATTAATGCCCGACGGCAATACCAGTCGAAAAAGCTACTATAAAATTAAATCTTTTAAAAAGAAACAAACAAAAACTTGTTTTAAATATGTCACAAAAACACCCAAAGAACAGTCAACAAGAAAATATGGTGTTGGGAACAGAATAATCTTTATCGTCAGTCACATGACCGAGTGTGCAGTTCAGAACCAATAAGCTTTAAGACAAATTTACCCATATATGACAATTCCCTTTCTTATTCTACAAATCTAATTATTGTCTATCTTATGAGAAAGAGACCAAAATCATCAATTCCATTCTTAAGCCTCTGGCCTCTCCAGAGAGTAATCCAATAGAAAATTTGTTGTCTCTTATTAAAAGAGAATATTAAGACGAGAATGGAAATGAATATTGAAGCAAAGACCTCTAGGCATAACGCTGAAATACCGATTCCCGTATGATCATCGAAGTTAAGCAACGTATTTAGATGGGTGACCGCTTGGGATTACCAGGCGCTGTAAGCATTTTTGTGCGTGTGATGTAATGTGTAGTCAGAAATTGTTAATCGAATAGCCGAGTTCCAATTCATGTTGCGTCTGTTATATTCACTTACGCGCAAATACCCTTAGGAAAAGTATGAACCCACCTCTCTTCCCCAGCTATAGGTTAATTAATAATACCTGTATCACTAAAACATTATCATCTCCAAAAATTCTCACAATCTAAAATTCTGGCTTTAAATAACTTGCAAAACAGCTTTATATCTATAATATTTTATTATACAAGTCAAAGTTATTTATTATACATGTCCTTGCTTTTTATGGCTTATCAACCTGAAAACGGTTGATAAACCGTAAAAAAAAACGGATCAAAGCAAACACCTCTGGAAAGCAATAACTAGCCTCTGCAAGTAAGATTTCCACTCTCCGCGTTGATAGCTGTTAGACTACCAGAAAATAACCGACTGTATTTTGATTAATACCAGGTTTATTTTGAAAACATTGACTTTTATGATAAAATATTTAGATATAATGTCGTCAGGGTTTACATTAGTTTTTGACGAAAACTTTAGCAAAGTTAAATTTGCCATTCTTTTCGCTCAACTGATTTGGAATCTCGTTAAAAAAATACAGGAAAATAAAAGAAGTTGTCATCTTCAGTAATTCAGTAGAGATTCCTCAATTGCCATTTCTTTTGTCGTTCTGCTCCTTATTTTGTGTTGTCTCTAATCTCTTTGGCACCATTAAATGACATCCACGGTTTAAGACCGTTGTTTCAAAACGTTTGTGGACGGCGCCAATCAACTGATTGTTTTTGCTTTATTGCTTCTCAGTCGCTTAACTGAGTTTAGTTCTTTTCCTTGGCAATGATTACGATAAGGATAATAGCCGCAAGCCACCATCAGCTTAAGTGTTGTCCGTGAAGAAAAAACAGAAATTCCCTATGTTAATATCTATCTATCTATCTATCTATCTATCTATCTATCTCAGTCCGATGTGCTCATTCTTCCTTTCTCTCTCTGTCTCAATCCGATATGTCAATTCCTTTCTAATTCTATCTATCTATCTATCTATCTATCTATCTCAGTCCGATGTGCTCATTCTGCCTTTCTCTCTCTGTCTCAATCCGATATGTCAATTCCTTTCTAATTCTCTCTCTCTCACTATCTATCTATCTATCTATCTATCTATCTATCTATCTATCTATCTCAGTACGATGTGCTCATTCAGCCCTTCTCTCTCTCTCCCACACACACACACAATCCGATATGTCAAGACTTCCACTCTAATTCATTCTCTCTATCGCTATCTATCTATCTATATATATATATATATATATATATATATATATATATATATATATCAGTTCGATGTGCTCATTCTTCCCTTCTTTCTCTCTCTCTGTCTCAATCCGATTTGTCAATTCCTTTCTAATTCAATCTATCTATCTCAGTCCGATGTGCTCATTCTTTCTTTCTCTCTCTCTCTCTCTCACACACACACACAATCCGATATGTCAAGACTTCTCTTTAATTCATTATCTCTCTCGCTATCTATCTATCTATCTATCTATCTATCTATCTATCTATCTATCTATCTATCTATCTATCTGAGTCCGATGTGCTCATTCTTCCTCTCTCTCACTCACTCACACACATACACACAATCCGATATGTCAAGACTTCCCCTCTAATTCATTCTCTCTCTCGATATCTATCTATCTATCTATCTATCTATCTATCTATCTATCTATCTATCTCAGTCCCCTGTGTTCAAAATTCATTTATATCTATATATATCTATCTTCACTTTATTTAAATTGATTAATTGATTTACATTAATCTTTTCAGTTATTCGATTTGACTAATCCGTTTGTCTACCCACAGTCTATGATTTCTTTTTATCCTTGTTCCTATTGACCAGTACTGATATATTTGACTGACTTATGACTCAGTATTTACTTTCATCAATATACTGGGTGTAAAAAGAAAAAGTACCCAAATTGTGTAACAGCATAATTGTCCATCCCACAAAATATAAATGACTGACTTCTCCGATGAAACGAAAGTTGAGCTAATTTCAAAGGATACGCGATCTAAAATCCGAAGAAGAAGCTTTGAAAGCTCTTTGAATTAAGCAGTAAGTACTGTCAAGCATCCGTTCAGTATAATGTTCTGGGGATGCTTTTCTTTTCATGGAACTGGTTTCTTAAAACCTATTAAAAAGACCCTCAGGAGCGAGCAGTACAAGAGAATTTTACAGTCTTGTCTTCTCCCTTCTGCTGAAAGGGTGCAAATCGACCCCACGAAGCTCATTTTTATGCAGGATAATGCTCCCTGTCACAAATCAAAATTGATGAAGGAATATTTTGATGAGAAGCAGGTGAGTGTTATGACATGGGCGCCCCAATCTCCTCACCTCAACCTCATAGAAAAATTATCGAGCATGTTGCTCAACTGATTTCTCGAGAGCCTGTACTTTATAATGCCCCATAGAGAGGGCGAAGGTCATCTTCACTAAGTTTGAAAATGATCCTAGAATAATATATATACTTGAATTTTATTTCAATACTTTATGAGTTACGATTAATTAATGATGAAAGAGCTAATTAATGGACAGTAATTATACATTCTTATTGCTCAAAGTAGGGACTAGTAAAGTTATAAAAACATCGGAGAACTCCTGTAATATATTTTTAATCATATCTAAGATAAAAGGTTTCAGAAATTAATGTAACACCTGGACAATTTTGCTGTTACACGATTTGGACAGTTTTGCTGTTACGTATGGTATATTTATCATCTATGAAACCGCCTGGTGGGTGCTTGTTAGAAGTGACTAGATTGTAAATTTGGAGTATCGTAAAATTCCAGTAGAGTAATATCTTGATGCAATATTTGTAACATTTTATGTCAATTTTTTTATATTCATATAAATTAATGATATCGATATAAATAAACAACCCCTTTCCTTTCGTTTTCTAAGATATTATATAATTCAGCTAAATAGTCTCTTCAACCATAAATAAATGAATCCTATCGATATCTCGAAATTGTTTTTCTATGAAGAGATGTAGTTTTTCATTGGATTTAAATAAATGACATCCTACGAGTAACATGTTTAGAGAATATATTGCACGTAGAACTTCTCTACCAGATTTATAGTCAGTTTTGTGTCGCAAAATGTTAGCTTAATTCGAGCTGCCGCCATATACATGTATACACGTAAATGTTGATTTAATAAAAGACCGAATTACTCTTGAGTCTTGTTTGGCGGACATACAGAGAAGACACACACATATGTAGACCCAGATAGCTTGATAGCTAGCGAGGTAGATAGATATATAGATAGATAGATAGATAGATAGATAGATAGATAGATACAAAACTGATAGAAATAATCAGAGAGAGAGAGAGAGAGAGAGAGAGAGAAAGAGAGAAACAGACAGAGTGAGAGAGACACAGAAATACACATATGGGTCCCGCACGAATGACGAATTGCTTATTAGTCTTAGAGGACTAAAAAAATATACACATATCTGTAAAAACAAACAAACCTATAGATAGATAGATAATGAAATGTCTTAGATAGATAGATAGATAGATAGATAGATAGATAGATAGATAGATAGATAATGAAATGTCTTAGATAGATAGATAGATAGATAGATAGATAGATAGATAGATAGATAGATAGATAGATAATGAAATTAGACAGACGGATAGATAGATAGATAGATAGATAGATAGATAGATAATGATATGTCTTAGATAGATAGATAGATAGATAGATAATGAAATGTCTTAGATAGATAGATAGATAGATAGATAGATAGATATATATAGATAGATAGATAGATAGATAATGAAATGTCTTTGATAGATAGATAGATAGATAGATAATGAAATGTCTTAGATAGATAGATAGATAGATAGATAATGAAATGTCTTTGATAGATAGATAGATAGATAGATAGATAGATAGATAATGAAATTAGACAGATAGATAGATAGATAGATAGATAGATAGATAGATAGATAGATAGATAGATAGATAATGAAATGTCTTAGATAGATAGATAGATAGATAGATAGATAGATAGATAGATAGATAGATAGATACAATGAAAGAAAGAAAGAAAAAAGAAAGAAATGACAGAAACTAGGAGACAGTGACAGTCACACACACACATATATGGTTTCCAGAACAAATGACGAATTGATCATAAGTTTTAGAAAGCTAACAAGATATACACATATATGTAGACGAATTTAGATGAATAGATAGATAATAGGTTGCTCGGAAAATAATGTTCGAATATGGAATAAAAAATTTAATTGTGTTCTAATATACTAATTGTATTAGTAGCAGACAAAAATATTACTCATCCTTAATTATTATAGAGTCTTCTTTGTTAATTTTATATCAATCTCTTTCAAGTTATTCCATTATGTGCCATACGTGATACACGCTTAGGCGATCATGTATCTTTCGATACATGACAGACGAGGCAGATTTTTATCAACAAGAGGTTGCCATTTCTTTCTGGAGTAGACCAGTTGCCATCAAAGAACCCAGTCTCTCCTGCTATTTCCCCATAGCTGGTGAGAGAAGAAGAGGATTCGTACCTTTCCCAAGGGCATTAGTACGTAAGTGAATGTAATAGATTCAACTGGAATTCGAACTCATCTCCCCGATTCCTGAATGCGAGCCGCTATCCATTACACCATGCTCCCTAACCCCTTTCAAAATAGAACTTAAAACATTATATATCCCGTCATCTTGAACATGAAAATAGAAGAGATACGTTTACTTTTTTTTGGCTTGAGTCAAGCGTGGTTATAATGCTCCTGAAACTGTTGCCAACATTAATAGAGCACTTGAGATCGAGAAGTACGTCGCTGGCTTCTGAAGTTCCGCAGTGGGAATACGAGTCTTGAAAATCAAGGATGTGGAGGACGTCCATTTGCAATTGAAAATCAACATCTTAAAAAAAAAAAAATAATCGAAAACGTTAAAGTATCAGATAATTATCTCCGATAATAGGAGTCAGCTTTCCAACAATATCCTTCCATTTAAAGAAATTTGGAAAGGCGAAGAAACTCAACAAATACGTTCTATATAGTGTTAGTCAAAGTCAAAGAGTTGTAATTTTTTAAACATGCTATCTGTTGGTCCACCTTCGGCGTTATCCAGTGCATCATTCTGTAATCTATCTAGAGCAAAACTGTCGAATTTTAATCCCAGCAATTGGATGACATGCGTATTAAGTTGAGCAAAATGCGACCAGCACTGGTTGAACGACGAGTTTCAATTATGCTTCATGACAATGATCGACCATATATTGCCAAGATATTAGGTTGGTGCAAAAATAATTTCGTTTTCTCACATAGTAACATACGTTAAAAAACGAAATTATTTTTGCACCAACCTAATAATAGTGCAGAAGTTCGCCGACTTGGGATATGGGACTTTGCCGTATGCACTATATTCTTTGGGTTACCCGACCACTGACTACCACTTTTTCACGTTTTTCAGTCAAAAAACTTTTCGTTACAAAGATGCAAGGAACTGCATTCAAAGAATTCTTGACTTCCAAACGTCTAGAATTTTATTGTAAATGCAGAAATAAAACGGTAACTGATGACCGAATTCCTAAATTTATAGATGTTCAGGGTTCTTATTAAACTCTTCATCTGAATAAATATTATTCAAACAAACGAAGAGATAGATTTCAAATTTAATATTACAAACATATCTGGATATTTTTCTCACATTTTTAAAGATAATTTACTGAATTTTAACTTAAGAGACATTTATACAAAAAAATCATTGAGTATTTTCGACGTTCCATCACAAAAGGGTGTCTGGAATACGTAAAAACAGTAGCATCTTATCTTGGGGTAATTCGCGGTTACCTTACTTTGCCTATCATTGCTAGGAATCTCGAATCGCACTGCGTTCCCGAGTAAAGTTTAATAAAAGCCGGTTTGGGAATTTGGGCACTGGAGTAATATACGACGGAACATGTGACACAAGAAACCGGAAACCCATAAGGACAGCAAAAGGAAACAAGACAAAAGCGGACCGAGCAGCTACCAATAACGCAAGGCTGGACAACTTTCATCACAGATAAAGAAGAGGCATGTAGCGACGGAAAGTCGGTTCTACCGAAGATTGTCGAAAATACCTCGAACAGAATATTGTTATTAACGATGAATATTTAAGGAGGAGGAGATATAAAAAGGATACTTATACTTAATAACTGACATGAGGATCAGGAACGAAGGCTGGAGAATTGAAGACGACGAAATTACTAGCCTAGTTTGTATGAACGGATGACAAACGAAGGACAAAGAAGTTAAGTAAAAGATCAAAAGTGTCTTAGATCAACAAAACCCAGGAAGATCTGGTAAATCATGGTCTCCCAGAAGACGGCAGACACAGAATTTCATCATTACACTAAAGTTTGGTAATGAGCTCAATACAGACAAAACGTCAAAAAGCAAGAGCACAACTACGCATATATATATACAGATATATATATATATATATATATATATATATATATATATATATATATATATATATATGTACGGAACCGTCAATAGGTATGATGTGATATAACATCGCATGCACAGAGACACAGTGAACGTCCTGTTTCGTCAAGTATCAATTACTACTTTTAAACACATGCTTTTGTCGATTTATCTTGACCTATCCCATCTGTTAATATATATTAAAATATTTGTCTGATTTAATCCATACCATATATGTTGTCATCGTTTACGTTAGGCTACAGTTTCAGAGCAGATGTGATTAACCGAGAAAATCGGCGAAGGTGTGTGTTTAAAAGTAGAATATATATATATATATATATATATATATATATATATATATATATATATATATATATATATATATATTAGGTTTGTGCAAAAATAATGTCGTTTTCTCACATGGTAACATATGTGAGAAAACGACATTATTTTTGCACCAACCTAATATATATATATATATATATATATATATGTGTGTGTGTGTGTGTGTGTGTGTGTGTGTATGTGTGTGTGTGTATGTGTGGAAGCAAATATAGGATTGGTGCATACGGAATAAATTCCCGTACCCTAAAATGCTATTCTTAAAAGAGTGCTCAATACAGAGTAGAGCAAATAAAATTTATTCGAAAATCATAAAAATGTTATAAAATCACTAAAAAAATAACCATTTTGTTTCAACACTTAGATTCAACACCATAACTTGATAAGTCACCAGAAGTGTTGAAACAAAATGGCTATTTTTATAGTGACTTTTTAAAATGATTATGTTATAATTTTCGAATAAATTATATATATATATATATATATATATATATATATATATATATATATATATATATATATATATATTCAACTTTTTGATCTTATGAAAAACAGGTATATTTGTTTTCTGTAGGATAAGAAATAAATTATATATGTAAATGTACATACACACACGTACACGCAAACACACTGTAGAGTAATGGATAGCGTCTCGTATTACGGAATCGAACATCCGATTTTGAATTCATTACATGTGCTAATACCCTGGGGAAACGTATAAATCCATCATATCTTCGAACCCCCACCCCATCCATAGGTAAATATCAGGACAGACTGGGTCCTATAGCCTTGGGTGGCTTACTGTCTAGGTGAAGAATACTCTGAATTAAGAGCCTGCGGACGGTCTTTTGGAGACTTTAAGCAAAAATTATGTGTATTCGGCTCTTCCAAAAACTGTGGTTGGTTCTGCACAAGTTTCCATCACTATCCTATGAGTGGTTAGTCTGGCACTCTTGGTTCTAAAAACTGAGTTGCTTGACCCTCATACGTCGAAAAAGACGGGAGTTCCAATATATATATAAGTTGTCATCACAGACAGACCGTTTCGCTGTATCACAGATCACCAGTGTGACTTATACGTCCGTTTGCCTTTAGCTAGGATCGAAACCCAGGTAAATTGGCATCAGTCAGAGATTCTACCACTACGCCATCGGCGCGCGGCAGGTACAAGGGTGAATTTATGCGTATTTATCTTTAGATAAACACACAGTGACTTATCTTTAGATAAACACACAGTGACTTATATATATGTGTATGTGTGTGTGCGTGTGAGTAATAATTTTCTTTCGACTAATATTTTGCTATAAAGTCTGAACATTAATTTCACAGTGTCATTTTCTGTCAACCTTTTTTCCTGGCTAGGATTTGTTGCCAAAAACAAATTCGCCCACCCGCTGTCTTTTTGGCGGTTGTTCTTTTGTCGATAAAAATGACTTTGCGGCCAATTTTAGAATGTCGCCAATATCAATAGAATTTCTTTCTCCTGCCAATTCTTTTATTATTAATCGTGTTTGAGAGCCAGCTCTCGAGACAAATGCCCAAATAGGGGACATTATTAATTTATTGGCATTAATGGTGGCTGTAGAAGTGCGAAATTAAGTCATGTCTTATTTAGTGTCCATCAAAATCTCGAAATTACATTTTACATTCCATAGCTTTAATGGAAATGGACAAGATGTATATATGTTCTGTACTATTTAATGTTATGTCGCTTCAGGACAAGGGCTATCATGGCTCCACACACATCCCTTTTCTCTCTTGTATCTGAATTGAAAATATAGTGGAATAGTTTCACACTGTCTTCTCCACGGATTTGAATTATGATTCGTCTTACCCTAAACCTACAGACATTCAATGCTAGATATCCCAGTCAACACTGCTATTTAACGGTAAGCAGTAAGCCGGTAAGGATAGGATATAGATACCTTTCACAAAGGTATTTAGACAAAGGGGAAAGTAATTAGAAATTTCTAATATATATATATATATATATATATATATATATATATCGTGGCCTCACGATTATACCTAGCAAAAGACTGTCGCCTCTAAGTGTTGACTTCAATGTTCACTTTTATATTTACACACGCTCTATCTCTGATATTGAGCAATTTATCCGATAAATATAGCACATCGTAAGACTATATTTCTTTATATATATATGTGTGTGTGTGTGTGTGTGTGATAGAAATTAGAAGGATTTCAGATAATTATAATTAAGTAATTCATCGAGTCTAGAAGAAACCTCAACAGAATGCAGAAAACACTGGACGGCCGTTTCGTCCTATATTTGGGACTCATCATCTACTTTTTGTATGAATGATTCATGTAATATATATATATATATATATATATATATATATATATATATATATATATATATATATATATATATTACATGAATCATTCATACAAAAAGTAGATTAGTAAAGTTAATGATATAAATGGCGAAAACATCTTCGCAAACAAGCTTATTAATGATACATTAACCTACAAACCACTCTATGAATGTTATGATCCTTGTTTTTAATAACTTCAAGTATAAGGTCTTTTTTATTTTGCCAGTACTTTCTGCTGTACTTACAGCCATCCTCAGGTATGGAAATTAATTTCTTTTTTTAGTAAATCCAAGTAGTAGCGGGAAACGAAAGATTAAATGTTAATCAAATTTTTTTTTTTTTTTAACGGATAAGAAATTTTGGAGCGTGCAGTCTTAACGCTGATTCTGAATTATTTTCAAAATTTAAGAGAGTGCGTTTTTTACTAATATGGTAATTTGAGAAAGGTGTGCTATATTTATGGGATAAAGTGCTCAATATCAGAGAAAGACAGTATATAAATATCAAAGTGAACATTGAAGTCAACTCAGAAGCAACAGGCTGTTTCATGCTAGGACGCAATTGTCAGGCGGCCTGACAATTAATTACTTCCTGACGATTTCGGCCTGACGATTGCGTCTAGCATGAAACAGCCTGTCGCCTCTGAGTGCTGACGTCAATGTTCACATATATATATATACATATATATATATATATATACATATATATATATATATATATATATATATATATATATATATATATATATATATATATATATATATATATATATATATATATATATATATATATATATATATAACGTCATCCACAAATATATATCCATATATATATAGATAGATAAACCTAGTGAGCCCGACACACCTACCCAGGTTTCACCTAAGTGGATTGTCGTTATTGGCAAATCAAATATTCGAGGGTTTTTCGAAACGGGTATAGTTACTTATATTTGTGTGTGTATATATATATATATATATATATATATATATATATATATATGATAAGGTAAGATATGTTATGATAAGATAAAGAAGTCATATGAAAATTACAATGAAATTAAAAGAGAGGTAACTTTGCAGCAGTGAGAATGTGACTGAAGCCGAAACGTCAGATGAGGACCTATAATATTGCTTAGTTTTCTTTGGATTTTATCGAGGAGCTTAAAGGTAAATAGCAGGAGCACCAGACCATATATTGCAGCACTATTCTCAGCATGGGTGAATGGTAGACTTATAGATATATAAGAATGCTTCCTTTCTTTCTCTCTTGCACTTTCATTAAATTCTCCTTCTTCAATTTTCTCCCAGTCATACCTTTTACTTTCTTTCTCCCATGAGTTCTCTTTCTTTCTTTCTTTCTTTCTTTCTTTTTTTCTTTCTTTCTTTCTTTCTTTCTTTCCTCTATATTATTATTTCTTTCTTTCCCCCCTATTCTTTCTTTCTTTCTTTCTTTCTCCTATATTATTATTTCTTTCTTTCTTTCTTTCTTTCTTTCTTTTTTTCTTTCTTTTTTTCTTTCTTTCTTTCTTTCTTTCTTTCCCCTACATTATTATTTCTTTCTTTTTTCCCCTATGCTATTCTTTCTTTCTTTCTTTTTTCTTTCTTTCTTTTTTCTTTCTTTTTTCTTTTTTTCTTTCTTTCTTTCTTTCTTTCTTTCTTTCTTTCTTTCGTTATCATCTGAATGTTTTCTTTTTCTAAGTTTCTCTTCCATTTATTAATTCCCTTCTATTATTTTTTTTTATTTCATTCTTTTCTCCGACTCTTTATTTCCCTCCTTTTTTACCTCCTTCTCACTCACTTCTTTTTCTCATTCAATAGATCTCTCTCCTTTCTTTTTGTTTTGTCTGTTTCTCTCTTTCTTTCTTTTTATCTTCTGTTCGTTTCTTGTTGTTATGGGACCTTACCCATAATGACATAATGGACTATTCCATACGTAATAAATACTGCGCCTCAAGAGGAAGCAGGGAGTTTCAGTCTGGAGTGAGGTCCGTTAGAAGTCCGTCAGGAGTCTGTCAGTCAATCAGAACGAGCGAGTCAGTCAGTCGAGTCAGAGGCAGTCCGAAACAAAGTCGCGTCCAGACAATTACTATAAGACATTAGAATAGTGATACTGGTCGAGACTACATTGTTCTCCCTACTAAACCTGATTGTTCATACTTACACTTTGTATATATTCCTGTTTGTAATATATCTGTGTTATTCCATACCCGTGTTTGAGTTCTTCTTTATTGGTTCTACCCTGGACTATCACCGTGGTACAAGGAACCGGACCATAACACTTGTGTTCTTTCTTTCTATGTTTTTTATTTCTTCCTCTATTATTGCTTTCCTGCGTTTTATTTTTCTTTCCTCTTTCTTTACTCTCTCTCTCTCTCTTTCTCTCTAGATAATATTCCTCCCTTTAGGATAATTACCTTTTTTCCTCTTTCTTCTTTCCTTGCTCCTCTTACTCCTATATATCTCGATTGATTCTGTCCCTTTTGAATCACTCCTCTCTTTCTATTGTTCTCACCATCTTTCTTCTTGCTTCTCCTTCTTTGTCGTAATTTCTCTCTCTCTCTCTCTTTCCCTTTAGTTCTTTCTCCTTTCTTTTCTTCTCTCCTTTTTCCTCTGTTTTTATTTTAATTTGCGTCTCTCTGATCTTCTCTATTCCTATATATATACATACACACACACACATATATGTGTGTGTGTGAGTGTGTGTCTTCTTTCTCTCTTTAATGATTCCCTTTATACTACCACTCCCTTTATTTTTCATTTCATGTACTCCTTCCGTTATTTCCTTCTCTATTTTTTTCATTATATCTTTTTCTTTGTCTTCCTTCCTTTTATTCTTGTTTCTTTTCTTTTCATTTTATTCCCTCTCTTTCTTTCTATCCATTTTTCCTCTCTTTTTAAATAATTTCACTACAGCTCCTTCGTATTTTTCCTTGCGTAAAATATTTTCCAACTCTGTAATACAAAATCTATTCAATTACATGCCAATGTCTGAAGTAAACAACAAATAAGTAACATATTACAGGTGTTTTCATAAAAATAAATAAAAAGAATTTAACATAAACTATAGCTGGAAAAAAATTCTTATGAAACAAAATTGTAATATATTATGTGTTTTTTTTCATTCAATTCAATGTTTTTCGTTTTCAACTCCGAGTGAATTTATTATTTGAAGAAACTATTATACATATATCTTCTACATTTTATAATAAGTATTTTTCTGAACTAATAGTGTAATGGCTGCATGCTAGTAAACACATTTTTCGAAATGACTTGTCTGAATGAATTCAGGAAAAGAAATTTACCAGGATTGTGACATATCCGATATTTTATAAGTATCAGTACAAAAGATAATGCTGCGAATTCTCGTCAAACATTTTATTAACACTCCCCACGTTGCTTAGCGTACGTAAGTGCATCAGTAAGTTAGTAGTAGCCTAATGAAGAAAAATATTTATTTTATAAAAAAAAACTTTATTTTTTAGCACAATCTGTTTCCGTATCAATATATTTATTTAGATCAACGGTAAATATTATCCACATAAATCAATTTGGGTAATCGAATGAAAAATAGAAAACACTCAGGTGACGCCTTTTGTCCTTGGAACAAATTCTTCAGACTAAAAATATTTTATCAATGGAGCCAGTTCTACATGTATATATATATATATATATATATATATATATATATATATATATATATATATATATATATATATAAATATAAATATATATATATATATAAATATATATATATATATATAAATACATATATATGTATATAAATATATATATATATATATAAATATATATATATATAAATATATATATATATAAATATATATATATATATAAATATATATATATATAAATATATATATATATATATACATATAAATATATATATATATAAATATATATAAATAAATATAAATATATATATATATATATAAATATATATATATATATATATAAATATATATATATATATATATATAAATATATATATATAAATATATAAATATATATATATATAAATATATATATATATATATAAATATATATATATATAAATATATATATATAAATATATATATATATAAATATATATATATAAATATATATATGTATATAAATATATATATATATATATAAATATATATATATAAATATATATATATATATAAATATATATATATATAAATATATATATATAAATATATATATATATAAATATATATATATAAATATATATATATATAAATATATATATATATATATATAAATATATATATATATATAAATATATATATATAAATATATATATATATAAATATATATATAAATATATACATATATAAATATATGTATATATAAATATATATATATATATATAAATATATATATATATATATATAAATATATATATATATAAATATATATATATATAAATATATATATATATATAAATATATATATATATAAATATATATATATATATATATATATATATATATATATATATATATATATATATAAAGGAGAATTTGATGTTCCAGAGGGTTCGTTTGATGCTGCTGAGGTTTCTGAATTAATAGGCCTATATATTTTAACAGAAAATCAGCAAAATAGAGACAATGACGGCCTGTATAGAGACGACGGGCTGATGACAGTGCCAAACACCAGAAGAGTAAATGAAAATATATGAAAAATGCTGTTCAAAATCTTCAAAAGAATCGACTATGAAATAAAGGTCAATCTGAATATGAAAGGCGTCTAATATTTGAATATAGAATTAGGTCTGAGCACTTTCAGCTATTTTTTGGCGATTATAATTTTTTTTTTAAATTGAATTTCTTTATGTATGCATCAAGAGTTATGTGAATTTAAAAAAAAATTAAGAGAATTCACCAAAATTCAACCTCTCGTCTGCTTATTTTTTTTTTTTTTTTAAAGAAATACAAAACGGGAAAGGGACGCTAGTTAATAATGGCTTTCCGAATTGTCTCATAGATCCTCAAATTAAACAATTTCTTTCTAAGGTCACCAGTTGTAACACTGAAGATACAGATACAAAAAATAACATTACCATTTTCTATAACGATAAAACGTTAACCATAAGCAAGAAACTAGAAACATTATAAAAAAAATACACAACCCCAGCTGATCGGAAGAAGAAAATGAAATTAATAATTTATTATAAAAAACTAATTGTATCGTCACCTACAACAACAACTCACCTGCAAGATCAAAAATCAATATTATTTATGGATTGACATATGACTTAAGGAATTGTGTTCTTGATCAAACCAAATTCATGAATAATTATATGGGTTATATCACTGCAACACATTACATATCTCTGACCAAAGTTCAATTAGGACCCATTTACACAAAACAATCTCCCAAACTCCATCCGCAATATTCTCATAAGAAATACAATTATAATAACGTAATTCATATATATAAAATGTATGAAGTTATGGAAACAATGATAATAAAAACTATAAAGCTAGTATTCAATAACATCAACTATGAACACGGTCAAAATGTGCTGACCGTATTTGTAAAAAAATCCCATAATTCTATATATATACATAACAATAAACACATTCAGTTTAAAAGAACATTTTAAAAAAATCCTTGATAATGGTTAAATGAATAGCCGAAAGCGCTTGGACATCCAGAACATCTAGTTTTATACATTTTATGCCCATAAAAGAAGAAAAAGCTTGCTAGTCGGCTCTCATATATATATATATATATATATATATATATATATATATATATATATATATACCCATTTTACTCACTACAAAGATGCAACTTCGTTTCAGTGCAAGGAAACAAATGGAAAAAAATGATATCGATCCCTCTTTTGGATTAATGCTGTGAACGTTGGAATTTATATATTGCTTTCGTTCTCATCGCATATATATAACTACACACACACACACACACACACACACACACACACACACACATATATATATATATATATATATAAATGATTCCCTGGATTAGTGCGGATTCGATTAATGCGTATTGGGGAGTGCACTAAAATTTTTATCTACCACTATTCAATTAGTGCATTATATAATACTAGATTAGTACGGTAAAACATTCTTCAGTTTAATCATAATAACGGAAAATTGATTGTTTTATAGTTACCGATGTGTATATTAGTCTCACTAATCGAAGCATTACTCTCTCTCCCTCTCTCTCTCTCTCTGTCTTATATATATATATATATATATATATATATATATATATATATATATATATATATATATATATATATATATATGTGTGTGTGTGTGTGTGTGTGTGTATGTGTGTGTGTAAATGGATACTGAGGTTAACACCGAGCGGTGACATTCTGTTTCATGCTTGAACGTAATCTTCATGGCCTAATGATTGTGTTTAAGTATTAAACACACTGTCGCCTCTGGATGTCGACTTCAGTGTCCACTTTTATATTCGTATACGCGCTATTCTTGATATTGAGGACCTTTATGCATAAATACATAGCATAGCTCATAACCATATTTTTATTATATTATATCGTGTGTAGGTGTGGTGGGAATACAACAAAAACCGCTTCCAATTTTAGACTTGAAACGTTAAAAACGGAGGGACGCTCAGCTTTAATTTTAAATATTTCACGCTACCAAACCACGTTCGTTTTTCTGCTGCATGATTTATTTTTTTTATCGCAGCTGTTTTAAAATATTCCATGTTTCAAAAGCAATAGTTTTGTGAGGTACGATATTTTCATGATCCGGGAATTAAATTGACCAAAGATCATTCGGAAATTTTTCCGCTTTCAGATATTTCTCTTTTAATCAAAACTGCATTCTTTAAATCAAAATCATCGTCAGGAAGACTGACGAAGAACGTGGCATGTTTTAAGAGTGTCATTTTGTATAATGAGAAATGTCCAGTAATTTAAATAAAACATTATAGAAATACAATATTTTAAAGATCAAACTTTATTATAAATTTTCAGACGAAAATACAGCTAGTTGTAACTCCTCGACCTATTTCTAATGAGCAGTTTAGTCGCTGTGTGCTCTATTTAAAAGTCATTTCAAATCAATTTTACGATAATGCTGAAACAATTAACATTGGTGCAATGGATATATCACTTTTTTTTTTTTTTTACTTACACCCGGAATCTCTATCTATAAAAGGCAGGAAGTGTGTGTGTGTGTGTGTGTGTGTGTGTGTGTTTGTGTGTGTGTGTGTGTGTGTGTAACGAATGCACCGCCGCAATTTTCGACGGATTTGCACCAAAATTTTTATGCACATGCTCCAAGTTAGCGGAAAGCCCAAGACCGACGTTGCATCTCCAAACACCCATCGATAGTGGAAATAATCGATTTTTTCATGCTTCTACGGCAGTTTTCATGTAGCTTGCTGCCATTTTCTACTGGCCAGAGTGAGAGCGTATAGCTGGCTGCCACGAATAGGCAGGAATATTCTATTGGCCAGCGTGAGAGCCAACAGCTGACTGACACGAATGTTAACTAGCATGCAAGCATGCAAAAAAATCGATAGCTGCATTCGTCACAAGTGGGAAAATTTTTAAATCTGCATGGCACTTTACTCCAATTGGTTCATTCGTTTGCTTAAACTCAACGTTGATTCTGATTCCGCAGAACTGGGTTTGGTGTGAAAAAGTATTTGTTGTTAACATTCTTTTTTCATTTGGTTTTTCCAGTTACGAGTCGTTTTTTAAAGCTGGTCGTTTTGTGTTCATTTTGTTTAGTTCTTTTTTCGTAACAGATTTACTGTTTAGTATAGAGCTTAGAAAAAATTCACAGTGTGAGAGTAAGGCATGTAGCAACATCAGCACGGCAAAAGGCGCTCCTTTAAAGGCAAGGAAGGGCAAAAATATTTTAAGTCAAGTGATAGCGATTGTTGTATGAGTCGTACGATTTTTGAATGAAGCACGGGCAACGCCGGGTGATGCTGCTAGTCAGAACATAATTCCTTTTTGTCTATACATTTTACTTTAACATGAGAAAACGGAAGAACAGAGATATAAAGAGAATCGATCACTCTGTTCATTATATATTGTTCTGTTATTTGACGAGAGATTTCGATCGGCTTCCATTGTTGGATATTTCTTTTTCACGTTTCCTTATCTGGATCGAAAATATAAATCTTTCTAATACTAAATTGTAACCACTACAAAACTCGTGAGTAGTAAGTAGAGTATTAATGTTCAATTGTTTATGATGAATAAGATGTGATATGACTGAAAGAGGAGACGGTATGAAATTAATATTATTATGATTAAGAGCATACATGATGATTAACCCCTGCCATGAAGAGATTAAGATTATAGTACACAGGGGAGCATTCACTAAAGATTAATATGAAATTGATATGTCACGGAAAGGGATATATTTGTTCGAAGTGGTTGTTGACTACTGCAACCGGGTAAGACAATCTAGCAGGTAACCGTAATGGACTGGTCCTCGTCGTAGTGGTAGGCAATAGGCGTCTTCCTTGTACCTCCACATCAGTCTGTATTTATGACTGACAGCAGCCAATCATATTACTGTGAGGGGAAACTATGTATATTCATTATATCAGAAATGATACAAATGCCAGATCGTGTAGCGAACTGTATCATGGTAATACAACACTGGTTTGTCACATTCGAATTTTAGCTACAATGGAGTAGCGAGAGATAAAAAAAAGTTATCACTCCTTGACCCAAAACAAAAGATAACAATAAAAATTAATTATAGATATCCACGAGAATAGAAAGAGTCACGTGATCTGACGAGACCCACACGAGAAATTAGGCGGGAGATTCAATCACCCTCTTTCTTCTGCTTAGTCATAGTAGCAAAACACACACTTTCAGCCTCGTAACAAACAGCCAGCTAAGTACAAAATTTATTTTGTTTTTGATGCGCAGTCTCTTGCAAGGAGATAATTGCAAGCGTTGTATTAAGAATTTCGAACATAAAATATTCCCGGTTAACGGAAATTGTAAAATTGTCCAAACCGTGTAACAGCAAAATTGTCCAATTGTTAGTTTAAGTTTTCAGCCGTTGTATCATAGAAATGACTAGCAGTAGAACCCAGCGTTGCTCGGGGATGTAACAGTAAGAGATAGATCAAGTATCGACCATCATAAAAGATGAAAATAAAATTGACAAAGATTATTGTTTAAGGTTGACGGACACGCATGTCTTAATTATTTTTTTTTGTTGTTTTTTTTTTGTTTTTTTTACAAATTGGTCAAACCCAAAGTCAAACAAAAACATTATTTTCAATCGTTATAAGTCTACCGATTGAATAGAATTTTATTATAAACTATTGTCTTGTAAATGGAATTTTTAAAGCATTCGGAATGTAGAAATAAAGAAAAAAGTGTGCAAGACAATAAGAAACACTACCAGCCAAAAAAAAGTGAAGTTTTGTTGAAATGGGTTGAAAAATGTAGGAAATCCGATCCCATATATAAACGAACACACACACACACACAAACAACTTGGGTTTTATAATAAGTATAACTCGATATGAGTTGTCACCCTTTCATTCTCACGATGCCTCTTAATCGTGTTTTCAAATTTATTTCGTGCAAAAACAATTCTGTTTTTCCAATTTTTGGCGCTGTCAGAACCACCGTAAGGTAATTTTACGTAGCCCTGTGAAGTTTTGTTGAAATCGATTGAAAAATGTAGGAAATCCGATCCAATATATAAACGTACAGACACACATACACCTGTACAAGTATGATTAAATATATCTTACTGGATCTGTCTATATTTCTGAGATGAGGTATTATGTACACTATTTACATTGCTCGGATTATCATCCTCATCATTTTTGCTATACTTATCACGTTTCGGCCGTTGTACGCTTTGGCCTCCATCAGGTGGTTGGAATATCGAACTGAACCATTTATTTTAATCGCCGGGGTAGACTGTACTAGTTCCACGTCTATTGGATGTCTGTTATTAGTTATCTCCTGTTAATTTCTTAAGTTCTACACAGCCTTAACCAGGTATTGAACTCACTCTCTTTGGATCCTGTCACTGGATCTAACTAACGCCTTTATCCACTGTGCCATGTGTCCTTGGGGAGATAACTGATAACTGGTATCCATTTACGAGCAATAAATACAGGTTTATGGGTAGAATATATTAACACCTAAAATTGAGCGAAGAGAGACTGGATGGACGTTATACGGTATGAAACAATTCATTAAACGCAAGATTGCGCAAACGTTTTTGAACTGTGTCAAGCCTGAAAAGTGAGAAGTGGGCAGCTCTAACCCTGTTGTTGGAGCAATGTTTAGGGTATGATTTAGTATTATTATTATTCACATTATTTACATTGTTCAGACAATGTCCGGCCTACTACGGAACAATGACCTTAGTCGCCAAAACTCTAGTTTTTAGCCATATATGATGTGATAATGCAGCACTGGTAAAGATTTTTTGCTTTCTAAATAACAAATGGCTTGGCTGTAAAAACGGAAAAGGCATTCCGTCAAAAAAAAAAAAAAAGAAACAAAAAGAAAACATATAGGGATTATATATTTCATTCGATGAATTTTTCGTGATTTAAAAGGCCCGGATTTTATCCACTTCAATCAAAATAGTATTCTATTATATTTTTGAATTTCTTCGCCTATTCATTTTGAAAACTAACGAAAGATTTTTAAAAAAAATACCAGACGACCAAAAACTTGTAGCTGATCTCGTCCCTGAACTTTCTCGTTCAGTTCACTTGGAAGTAACTGGATGGCAACATTCATTAACCCCTAAACCACACTAACAACATTTCATTTTTAAAGAGCAGACCCTTTTTACCAGAGCGCAAAAAAAAAATTCATAAAACTAAATAGTTGCAATACCTTATCTCAGAAATATAGACAGACAATGATTTAGCTTCTTTAAAGAAGGAGCTTGAAAGAAAGATTCAGATACTTTCTGACACTATACATACTTCCCAACATCTTTAGGGATGGGTCATATATACGAGTCTTTTAGAGTTCCGGGATGGAATTTGAAATTTGTCCCAATAGATGTTCCAAGTATTGAGTGGAGCACCACTTTTTCATAACTAGAGAAAATTCAGGGTTTACTGCTTCTGTTTAATCCTGCGTTATCACAACCTCATATATGGCTAAAAACTTGATTTTTGGCGACTAAGGTCATTGTTCCATAATGGACCATCACTTGTGTGTTATTGCGTCCAATTAACCAAAGTCACACAATCACTTTTCTTTTCTTTGTTTACTGCAAATCACCAGCAGAAAGAGTTTTGTGTTAATAAATGTCACAACGCCTTATAGTCTATATTGGCTACTTTTATTGTTCACAAGTATGGAAATTTTGCCGGCTAATTTTCAGTGATGGTGATAGTGTTGCAGTGAGAAACCTCCCCAACCTTCTAGCAGTTTAAGGTGTTTGATATCTAATGAAAAGTTCTCACTGAAGACCCTTTTTAACCATGAAATCTCAGGTTCTCGTTCGTTGCCGATTCGTCGAGCTAATGAAAAGTCAGCACTAAATCCTGCTTCTTTTTTTTTCTCTCTCTTGGTGGACTTGTAACCGTCAGCTGACTCTGTTAAATATATCATATTTTAGAAATACGATACAATAGATCTTTTTTCTTCTTAATGCTTAACATTAAAATATTTTTCTTTATTTTACACATACAGTGTTACGATTTGATCTTAAACTACCATGGGGCAAAATCTTATTTATAATGAGATGTGATTTATTTAAATTACTTTAGAAGCGTAATTATTTCATTCGCAACTCACAAATTTATAAGGTTCCCTGTAGAATTTCCAGGAAGTTCAAACTTTATTGTTGTTGAGCCAATATTGAAAAAGGTACGTAATTTGAACTTTACAAGATACGGATAGTAACATATTGTGATTAACTGAAACAGAAACTAACTTACGGATTATATGTGTAGTACACTCTAAGCAGAATTCCCAACAACTGTTATTCGATGTCATGGATTTTGATTCGTATACGTAATATAAGCATAAGTGAGTGAATTAAAATCATGATTTTAGCTTTTTGTTTCTTTTTTTTTAGTTGCAAAAAAACAAAACAAAAAACGAATGAATGATTACAATTCGAAATATCTCGTAAAAACTCAGATTGTACAGTGAAAATGGAAACGATGTGCAGGAAGCGTGACCTAGTTATACATAATATATCCACATTGATATATGTTATGGTCCAGGTTAGGACGAAGGAAGAACAACACGAACCTAAGAGTAGAAATAACAAAGGTATATTACACGAAATAATAATACAAGATGTGGAAGGTGTTAGTATGACTGTCAGTTTGGTTTGGAGTGAACTACTCTCGGCTCGAATCGATTCGGTATCTAGCCACCCCCGCACGAGGGTTGCATATGGCACAAGGTCGAGTTTAAAGTGTGTTTCAGAGCCCGTAGGCTCGGCCAAAAAATGGCCGTAGAACCCGTATTAACGAGATCGGGTTGGTCAACCTCCCCGAACGAAACTCTTCAGCGGAGCCTCGTGTGAAGAAAAAAGAAAGGCGTGAATTAAATTTAGGTGATAAGAAGCCATCACGAAAAGGACACTAAGCGGTGTTATTTTTCTGACAAAGAAAAGTGGTAAAATTTTTATTTCCATTGTCGAGAAAGGAAGATACTGGATTTAATCTGATTTATGTTACGGGGCGGGTGAAAATTCCAGGTTGATCAAATAACCTGCGAGACAGAATTCTAAAGAGAAAAAAATTATTTAAGCACCCGCTGACCGAAGAACGAAAATGTCCATTGGACCACACAGAGTTACAAAAAACAAAAGGCTAAAACATTAGTTATCTACGGAAAGGTCGTTTGGAAAAGGCAACTGTTTTGTGTCGGAACTGGCTAGGATAGCGAAGCTATTTTATCGGATCAGTAATTGTCACCAAGAATGCAAATACGTCCAAATGGCCACCCACTTGATGCTGGCGAAAATCTGATTGACGAATTCCAGGGCATTCGGTCAAGATAAAGAGTCTAGGGTGTGAGGTCTCCTCGAAGAGAAGAGAGAAAAGGAAAAGAAAGAAAAAAAAAAGGAAGATCATTTTTTAAACCGAGGCTAGTCTGGCCACACCCACGCTGCTGAGCGCTCATTGGCTGAATGGTGGCATGAGCGTTAGGCAGAGGTAATCATGTGAAGAAGGAGGGGAGGCCTGTTGCGCCCCCTGAAGGGAAAGGTGTGAGATGCCACTGTGAGAGAGAGGGGAAACCCGTTGACACCCTCTGAGGGTTGGGTGAGATACCAATATGAGAACAGAAGAAGGTGGGAAGACGGAAGACGGAAGACTTCCAAAAATGGAAAATAATAAAATTTTCCTGACCGAAAACAAAGAAGTGGATTGTGGGTTTAGAATTATCAAGGAACCTCAAACCGCGACAAGCCCACCCCGATTTTGGTCGGCGTCCATATAAGCAGAGTCGCACCGAGTTAAGTTCAGTTGAGTTCGAGTTCAATTTCGCAGTTGTGGTTGGAGACAGACAGGCAAGTAGTTGCACCCACCTCGAAGAAGCTGACTAAGATTCGCACAAATTCCGAACTCAATTTCTAACCAAGAACAATTTATTTTTGAAGAACGACTTCCACCAAAACAAGTTTTACGAATATCACCTGAAGATACACCAATAACCGGTTTCTTAAAGAACAAACAACTTAAGATGTTAAGACTCGCCTAACAAACGCAAAGTGTCACAAATCCATATAGCGGGTTGGGAAGTAGACGCAGTCCTGTATTCAGCAACCATATATAAAATATTGTTATCCTTTTTTAACACATTTGAACTTTTCGAGTTATTATTTTATTTTATTTTACATATACTTGTGCGATATCACCCTTATTCGAACTCGACTTGCACTACAGCCCGGCGACTGATTGATTTCGTCTGCCTAAGATCAATTCACAACGTGGGTAGGTTAGAGTGGAAATCAAAACAGTTACTTCGGTAACCAGACGTTGGAGGCGAGCTGGGAACGACAAGGCTGATACCGAATCTAACCAGATTCCCATCCGAATCACCAAAAGTTTAGAACGTCACATTTGGTGCCGCGACCAATACCAAGCCAGTTGGTCGTCACAGGACAGGATAGCACGACGGACGCGGCTAGGCAGACGTCACATTTGGTGCAGCGACACCGGCGGGACGTCACACTCGCCCGGGTACCTCTCTGCTTAGAGGGAGAGAGTTCGACCGTCAAGCCCAGAAGCTCGGCTTGATTCGGTATCTAGCCACCCTCCCACGAGGGTTGCATGTGGCACAAGGCCGAGTTTAACGTGGGTTTCCCGAGCCCATAGGCTTGGCCAAAAAATGCCCGTAGAACCCGTATAAACGGGATCGGGTTGGTCAACCTCCCCGAACGAGACTCTGCCCTTTGGCGGAGCCTCGTTCGGGTTCCTCTCTGCTCAGAGGCAGAGAGTTCGACCGTCAAGCCGAGAAGCTCGGCTTGATTCTATCCTCTCTCTTGAGAGGCGTAGTATACATAGTGTTAGGAAGAATTCATTCTGTAGTTATAGGTAAGGACCCATGACAATATATATTCCAGGTAAGAAATATGTCAGTAAATTAATACAAAATGCCGTATATTAGACTTTTTTTTTCTTAAAAATAATTAATTCCGTTAGGATTTTAGCAAGTGCTCAGGGGAAGGTAGATGATAGTCAACTAATAATAATGATGGGGATAAATACGCGAGATCAACAAAATTAAAAAATTATAAGATCAGGATTACAGATTTAAAGTCTTGTCATGGACCTTAAAAACAAAATAAATCTCGCTCTCCCGGAGTCGCTAAGTAAAATGAAAAAAAGAAATGATATTATGATGAAGCTTAAAAGAAATTTGAACACTGAAGCGGCAGTGGGTATGTGCGAATTTCAAAAAGAAACAAAGATAGATTAGGAGAATATAGTAAAGTATCGAAAATATCAGAGAATATTTAGGATCGGCGAATAAGCAAATGGCGATGCTGGCGTGTCACGCGGCAGATTCATTGCCTTTGTCTAAAGACTCACTATACGCAGAGACTTTTTTTGCAGCGCAATCGCTAACCATTCGTTGGTTGGAGAATGTACGAAACTTACACAACAGCATTTGCTACCGTTTTCAGTCAACAGTAACTCGACACACTTTCATCAATAATAGGTTCTAGGAATCGGCTATACCCCACTACGAATGTAATGACACACGATTATGATTGGTGCCTTATAATTGTGGCATTATACCTCAGATTAATAAATATCGAATGTATCTAATGTATAAGATAATCTTTAGTAGAATTCAAGAAACTTAAAACAGCTAGTGAGGTTACAATTTACTATAAATCATTTTTCAGACCATCTTGTTAAACATTTCCGACAAGAGGTTGTCCTAGAATTTCGTTTCTATACATATGGAACAGCCTTAGCTCTGGTTTAATCTTTGATCGGAGTTTTTTTTTTTTTTAATTTTTACAATAACAAAAAATTAAGTTATGTAAGTTTTATGAAATAATTTCTTTCTGTCGAATAGCTAATTTGATTTGAAGTGGTGTGATCCGGATATAAGAGAAACCCGGATATAAGAGAGATTTTCTCTGGTCCCAAATTAGAGCCATACTTACCAAAACAAAATAGACCAAACCCGAATATAAGAAGGACCCGAATATTTCTTCTTCTTCGGTCCCGACAACTCTCTTATATCCGGGTTACACTGTACCACAGCAAAACAACATAAAACTGATATTTTCTAGATAAACGCTTTTGATAACGAAAACCGTCACAAGAAAGAAAAAAGGTCAGAATGAAGGAGAGATCTCTTTATCTGATGTCGAATTTAGAATTACATTTGGTGTCGGAGGGCAACGTTTTGTCGCCTCTCAAACATCCGAATAAGATGACACTATTGTTGTGACTTAATGCAGTGGAGACAATATTCTGGAGGAGCCATGGAAATTTAGAGGATCTTATAACTTTGACCCTCTCATGACAAATCTGTGTTTCAGTAGGAAATTAGATTACAGCATGCTAATGGGATAAGGAGAAAGAAGATTTAATTTAAAAAAAAAGGGGAATAAAAGGCGATTAGACAAAAGTGAATGAATATTGAGAAGAAGAAGAAGGAGGAGAGAAGAAGAAGAAGGAGGAGGAGGAGAGAAGAAGAAGAAGGAGGAGGAGAGAAGAAGAAGGAGGGGGGAGAGGAGAAGAAGAAGAAGAAGAAGAAGGAGGAGGAGGAGAGGAGAAGGAGGAGTAGGAGGGGAGAAGAAGAAGAAGGAGGAGGGGAGGAGAGGTGAAGAAGGAGGAGGAGGGTAGAAGAAGAAGAAGAAGAAGAAAAAGAAGGAGGAGGAGGAGAAGAGAAGAAGGTGGAGGAGGAGGAGAAGAAGAAGAAGAAGAAGAAGAAGAAGAAGAAGAAGAAGAAGAAGGAAGGGGATGGGAGGGGGTGATGAGGTGGAGGAGAAGGATTCTGAGAGGAAAAAGAAGGAGGAGGAAGAGGAGGTAAGGAAAAAGATTCTAAGAAGAAGAAGAAGCGTCCTGGGTATCACGATAAACTACATCCTGCATCAAAGCCTGTGATCGGGTAGTTTTTGTGCAGCATAAAACCATCTCTTAATTGCTGTTGTTCCCAGCCCCGCCCTCACCGAATTTTTACAAAATTATTTTTTTTCAATTTCTAATTCATGAAATCTTTAATAATTAACAAAAATTAACAATGAAACTGAAATTTAATACGAAATAAAAAAAAGAGCAATCAATTTGGATCTGACTGTGTGTCATTTTTAGTTTACATCGAACTCATAAACAACTTCACTTTGCAAGAACAACATAGAATTTATACTTTAGTGACGGTGCCATCTTTATTCAAGATACTGTGCTATTCGATAGAAAACTTATGGAGCATTATAAAGTACAGGCTCTCGAGAAACATTCTCCATAAGTTTTCTATGAGGTTGAGGTCATGAGATTGCGGCGGCCATGTCATAACACTCACCTGCTTCTCATCAAAGTATTCCTTCATCAATTTTGATTTGTGACAGGGAGCATTATCCTGCATAAAAATGATCTTGGTGGGGTCGATTTGCACCCTTTCAGCAGAAGGGAGCAGACAAGACTCTAATATTCTCTTGTACTGCTCTCTCCTGAGGGTCTTTTCAATAGGTTTTAAGAAACCAGTTCCATGAAAAGAAAAGCATCCCCAGAACATTATACGGAACGGATGCTTGACAGTACTTACTGCTAAATTCAAAGAGCTTTCAAAGCTTCTTCATCGGATTTTCGATCGCTTATCCTTTGAATTTAGTTCAACTTTCGTTTCATCGGAGAAGAGAACATTTAGTAAAAAAAAAATCAGGTGAGTCACTTTTATCGAACAGCACTGTATTTGTCTTAAAGAAGTGAAATTGAATTTGATCAAGACATAAGTATATCTTGTGCTAATTATTTGTTATAAAACCAAATTGAATTCTGAAATTGCACTTATTAAAAATGTTGAAAATAAATACCTACTTGATAAATAATCTTGCATTCTTGCTAGAATTCTACGATTTAATAATCGTAATTTTTATGTCCCAGAGAATTCTCTTGGCTATCTGAAATTAATTAGATTTGGCGAGGTTATCCAAAGATTACTACCGGAAAGTACATTTTCTATATAAAATCTCTCGAATGCTCAGGCGAGTTAACGTAATTCACATTGTTTAAAACAAAACCAGGGCCTGAACACAAACCCGTGCACCAACAAAATAACAATAACTAATAAGAAATATATACAGACACACGCGCGCACACACACACATGCGCGCACACGTCAAAACAGCCCCATATATATATATATATATATATATATATATATATATATATATATATATATATATATATATATATATATATGTATATAATGCATAAAAGGCCAGAGTTGAATCAGACTAGGAAACAATACTATAAAAAGTGCTCAATACACGCGTATAAAGGTAAAAATAACATGTAGAGCTTGAAAAATTAGGAGGGAGGATAGAATACGCGACCTTGGTTTCGACTTCACGGTCTCATGAGTTGAGACCAGGGTCCTGTATTCTATCTGATCTCTTAATTTTTAAAGTTATATATATATATATATATATATATATATATATATATATATATATATATATATATATATATATATATATATATATATATATGCACAAACACACACACACACATATATATATATATATTACATTATCGGAAACATCTCGTTATAAGAGAGGCTCTGTATTTTAAACATCTGTTACACATTATTAACGTCACCTTATTTAACAGTAAAAAGTGTTTGGAAATTTTTTAAAAAAAGTAGAAAGACGCTTACTCGAATTCCAGCCGCGTTCAACCATCGAAGGCTCGGAATAAACGTTCCTACTTGTATTGAAAATAACACAACAATAAAATGCATCTTTCACAGTGAAAGCATGAAGAGAATTTAACAACATCTAAAACAACATCCCCTTGAAAATGGCTAAAGAATTGAGCGTAACCGCTTCAGGCAATGGACAATATAGACATTTTTAACACTCCCAACAAACGAAAAAATGTAAGATTACTGGAAAAAATTAAATAAAAAAATAATTAGATTTTTTTTTTGTCTGTCATATTTGACGAAAGATATAATATATGTATTTTGGCAGCTACCTTTTTTTTTTTTTTTAAACATGTTTCGCTTACTATGACAGACAGAAAATTTAATTATTTTTTTTTATTGAGATTCTCCAGCATTCCAAAAGAAAAAAAAAATGTAACAATGCTTTAAAAAAACTAAGTAGAAAATTAATGAAATTTTCCTTGTCTGTCGCATTCAACGAAACACACATACATACACACACACATATATATAACTACATATATGTGTATGCGTGCGCGTGTGTGTTTGCAAAGAATAGCCTGCACATCATTTGATATTTTTAATATGACAGCAGCAATTGATTTTATCTTCTCCTTAGCTTTCATTCTGCCGTCATCTTTTCATCTTTTTGTTCTGACAATAAAATCCTTACACAGCTGATGCAAAAAAAAAAAAAGAAATCAGCCCGTAAATATTTAACGAAAATTCATGCTTTACACAAAAGTAATGCATTTCGTACAACACATTAGAGCCAAATTGATGGAATCTGTTGATGTTATTTCTGTGAAAAGAACTGACGATCCTTTCGTGAAAACACCTGCTTGCTTGTAATGATTGCAACACCTGGTTAAGGATTGATTTCATCTCTCGGTTGAAAGCTATGAGTATTGGGGAGGTCTGTCATCACAGCTGCAGGTTTTATTTTTTTATATATTTCCTACTGCCTCTCATATGGAAAATTTGAAAGTTTTAATGGCCCCAGCGCGAGAGAAGCGACTCGTGGCTCACTTACGTAGGTTATGACGTCACACTTTGTTGTTGTAGGAACTTTGCCAGTACCTGAAAAAGGTAAGAGGATTCATTTTTTATTGTTTGTATGAAAAATTCTGAGTCTATAGCAAACAGATGATTATCCAAACAAAATGGCTTACTATTAAAAAAAAAAATTAAAAAAATATAAACATGACATGAATATATAAGCGTCCTAAATACATTTACCGGTTGTTTAAACCAGATTACTTCGCACTGACATAAAAAAAAAGAAAAAATACTTCGAAATGGTTTAAAGGAAAAAATTGTTTACATTGGTGCATTCATTGCAAATAGATATATAAACAGATCAGTTTGTGATAGATAGATAGATAGATAGATAGATAGAGATAGATAGAGAGATAGATAGATAGATAGATAGATAGATATGGACGGAATGACATAGATAGATAGATAGATAGATAGATAGATAGATAGATAGATAGATAGATCTGGACGGAATGACATAGTTAGATAGATAGATAGATAGATAGATAGATAGATAGATAGATAGATAGATAGATCTGGACGGAATGACATAGATAGATAGATAGATAGATAGATAGATAGATAGATAGATAGATCTGGACGGAATGACATAGATAGATAGATAGATAGATAGATAGATAGATAGATAGATAGATAGATCTGGACGGAATGACATAGATAGATAGATAGATAGATAGATAGATAGATCTGGACGGAATGACATAGATAGATAGATAGATAGATAGATAGATAGATAGATCTGGACGGAATGACATAGATAGATAGATAGATAGATAGATAGATAGATAGATAGATAGATAGATAGATCTGGACGGAATTACAGATTTTTTTTTAAGCATTTCACCTCAAGCAAGGCGGGAAGCCACTAGGACGCAAGTGGTTGCAGAAGATTTGGAGCAAGATCAGATAGGAGTGATAGAGGAAAGAATGAGGAGAAGCGTAGTGGATAGATCAAGTTAATTGGAGATGTCGATTGACATTACACTTGAATAGTTGGAGATTATAGAATAGGGAAGGGATGTCCATAGACGAGAGGTGCGAGACATGAAGCTATTGGAGTAGAAGAGACGGCTACATTTAGGAGTTTCGACAGTGAAGGTGTGAGAGCGGGATGCCCTGCCTCGTAGGGCGCTTGAACTCATGAAGTCTGGGAACCAGCGAATACAGCTCCTCGGAGCAATTGCCATGAAAGTATTTGTAGAACAGACAGACAGAGGCGACGGTGCGTCTGTGAGAAAATGACTGTAGATGAGATGCCAGAGCAGAGCCAATTATATTGCATATCCGCCTCTGGAGCCTATCAAGATAGATAGATAGATAGATAGATAGATAGATAGATAGATAGATAGATAGATATGGACAGAACGAGATAGATACAGTGTCCGATGGATAAATTTTTATTTTCGTGTTTGCGCGGTGTTTGTTTTTGATTCTGTCGACTAAACATAATATTAGGGTCATTGGAAACCGTCCGTGAGAAAAGAAAAAGCACCATGATGCAATTCACTCCGCCAGAAATTTTGGAAACGATATGCTGTACTGCTTGACATTCGCCGTGGAAGCTCCAATACGAATATTTCAGATTGTTTGGGTATCAATCCGAGGATATTTCAGAAGATTCAGAAATAGCTGAATGATTCCAATGGTGAGTTCGAAGGTGTTTGGAGTGATGACGATGTTATGCCTCCATTCAGCTTCCCAAAGGGCCAGAGAAAGTACTCAACACGGAGGCCTACATCATGTGGCTTGAGGAGTTATTGCATCCCTGGGTCAAGTGGATGGCGGCTGGAAGACCCTATGTCCGATAACAGAACTCTGCACCATGCAACAAAAGCAGGAGAACCCAGTAATGGCTGCCAGGAAAGTTATAGTATCACATCACCCCTTACATCTAACCGCATAACTCCCCAGACAGCACCTCCATGATTATGTGGGGATCTGTTGAGCAAGGACCCAAACAAAACTCCTTGTAACACCAATGATTAACTGAAGGCAATGATTATTCCAGCATTCATCATCTTAAACAAGAAAATTCCGAAGTCTTCTGGAAGCCGTGGTTGAAGATAATAATCTTTCGTATTTTAAGATATTTTTGTGTATTAGGTTGGTGCAAAAATAATGTCGTTTTTTGACATTATTTAACGTTATTATTTTTGCACCAACCTAATAAATAAGGGTAAATATATCTGTTAAAATGAGACGTCTGTGTCATTTTGATTTTTTCGATCGATCGACCGATAGGTAGATAGATAGATATGAACAGTTTTTGGGAAGGTAGTTAGATATATAGATATGAGCAGACTTGATAGATATCAGATAGATAGATAGATAGATAGATAGATAGATAGATAGATAGATAGATATACAATCATCACATCTTATCAGTAAATATTAATGATATATACAAGGGTTTGACAAAATAATTGGAACAATTGCAAAATCCACTTCTATATTTCAAAGACCTTTTATATTAAGAACTTTAATTAATTTAATCTCGTTGTCTTATTTATTTTTATAATGTAGTAAAATTTAAGCTAAATGCGTGACCTCTCTAAGAGCAAACTGTTGGAGCTCGCATGGCAGAAGCCCCGATCACTAAGGTTGCTAAACTGTTTGGTTTTTCAAGAGCTACCATATCGAGAAGACTGATGCAATTCGAGAAAAAGGACAAGACCTCTAGCAACCATAGCAATTCGGGCCGGACTTGCAAATTTACTGACAGGGACTGACGTGCATTTATACTTAATGTAGTAAAAAAAATGAACAAATGCAACCAAAGTGACTGCTGAGTTGAATAACTATCTGAATACTTCAGTTTCTACTGTTCACCGTGATCTCCATAAGCTGTATATCATGGAAAAGCCGTTGTGAGAAAACCTCTTCTCTCCACTCGCAACATTCAAAAGAGGTTGAAGTGGTGCAGAGATCACAGTGCCTGGTCTGCAGACCAATGGAAGCAAGTCATATTCTGAAACAAGTTCAGTTTCGACTTTATGTGTGGAGGCATTCCAAAGAAGCTTACAACCTTGACTGCCTTCTTCCAACAGTGAAGCATGGAGGTGGATCAGTGATAGTTTGGGCCGCCATATCATGTGCCATGGAAATGTGTCAGTCCAAAAGTTGCCCTGCATGGTAGAATCAACAGCAAAGATTACCTGAACATTTTCGGAGATCATGTTCATCCAATGGCCAAGACTTTATTCCCTGATGGTGACTGCATCTTCCAAGACGATAATGCTCCAATGCATACCGCTCGAGTGGTTAAAAATTGGTATGAAGAGCATGAAAGTGAGTTAGAACACATGGTGTGGCCGCCCAATCTCAAGATATCAATATTATTGAACATTTGTAGTGCATTTTGGAGCAACAAGCCACTATCCTCCACCGTCGTGTCGTAAAGAGCTGGAGAAGGTTTTAATCGAAGAATGACTGAAAATTCCTCTGGATGAAGTCGGGAAGCTGTATGATTCCATTCCTAGACGTATTAAAGCTGTCTGTGAGGCTACAGGAGGACCGACTCCATATTAAACAAATTTTCTTTGAATTTAACAAGTGTTCCAATTATTTTGTCCAACACCTGTATATATATATATATATATATATATATATATATATATATATATATATATAGAGAGAGAGAGAGAGAGAGAGAGAGAGAGAAGAGAGAGAGAAGTAGATACTATATCAGGTAAGTTTTTTGCATATGTAGGTGTGTCCGTGTATTTAGGTGTGGCAAAATTTATCAATACAAAACTTATGCAATTATAATTTTATTTATGAAACCATTTTTTTTTTTTCTCAATTGGTCGATAATTTTTTCGCCTGGGAATACTTTTACACATAGGATAAATCTATTTCTCAAATGGCGGCGAGCAAGAAATACAAGATGTTTCCCTCATACCGGAATGTGGAAAATCTACACTCGTAAATTAATAAAAAAAAAAAGATACAGTTCTAAATTCGCTGATGGTTAATCAGATAAACAAACACCCGAAGAAGCTGGATTCTACAACGACCGAAAACGTTTTGATAATGTTGTGGAGCTATTTTGCAGTGGAGGCTTGTATTTGTATTAAATCGGTCCTAAAATAGGTTCGACGTACAAAACGTTAGGAACTTGATATAATAGGTATTACGCAGAGTAATCTTGTTGTGGTCGCTGACTACTTTCGTATTCGACTAACTGTCGCCCGACATCGACGCTATTTAGTAACTACCCCACGCAGTTGTGCCTTTTCTGTAATTATTTTCATGGTAATTTTTCGGATTAGCTTTTGTCTTTGGTAACAAGACATTCTGAATCTAAGCCTACTAAATTGGCGGCAGGGTCTCATCATTTTACATTCAAAATGGTTATGTGTACTGTAAGTTCTATGCTAACAGTTTCTTCCGTCGCACTTCTACATTGTGGGATACACTGTCGGTTTTTTACTTTCCAGTTAACTTTGATCTTCAAACATCTAAATTCAATGACAATCGTTAGCATGATATGAACAGTTAGATATGAAAAGAATTAGATAGATAGATAGATAGATAGACAGATATGAACATAACTTATATATATATATATATATATATATATATATATATATATATAGATAGATAGATAGATATGAACATAAATTATATATATATATAATATATAGATAGATAGAGAGAGAGAGATTAAAAGAATAAGATAGATATGAAAAGAAAAAGACAGATAGATATATAGATATGTAAAGAATAAGATAGATAGATAGATAGATATGAACAGACTTAATTTCTGTTCTTTTATTGTTGTCTCACTATAATAAAATTTTCTTTTTCTCATATTCTCTCACATTCACGTTACTTTATTGTCTTGCTAGAGAAGAAAAGTTTACCAAAAAATAGTGTCATGTTAAAATTATAGCACCGAAATACCTTCTCTGTTCAGTTATTACTTATTTGATTTCATAGCGGTCTCAAAAAGCCTGTTACCTTTCATATTGACATTGATAATCATTGGCGCGTCAAGAGATAAAATAAAATCTGACTCTGGTATACAGGGTGCCGTTTTCAACTTCTCAGAAGTCTAATTGTAAGTCTTCGTATTAAGCGAACACATACTATGTGTAAATCATTTGAAGTACAATATCACTGGCTACAACTTGTACGAAACAAAACAAAGACTGAAGAAAATATTAAAGAGGACGTGGATTTAACATCCTGCAGACGATAAAATAATGGCAGGTGGAAATGTTTTAACTAAAACGACAAGTGATCTGACTCAATTTAAGCGACGATAAATTTAACAATATAACACGCTTTTTCTGTTTTAAACATTCGCGACGCTATTGTACACATCTTGATTTTTACGTTGTTTCCATCGCTCTTCTTCTTCTTCTTCATTTCCATTTGGCATTCTTTCTGCTTCTTTCTCTTTTTCTTTTCCCTTTCTCTTCATCCTCTTCTTCCAATTATTTCATTTTCTACTCTTTCCTCTTCTCTGCTTTCTATTCTCTTTTATCTTTCTTCTTCTTATACGTCTTCAGTTTATTTTCATCGTCCTTTTTTCTTCTTCTTTATTTGACGCTTTCTTTCTTCTTCTTCTTCTTCATCGAATCGGTTTTCTTATTTTTCTTGCTTTTACCTTTCATCTTTCTTTCTCTTTATCATGTTTTACTTTTTTCTTCTATTTTTTTTTAATTCTCCTCTTTATTTTTATTTCCTCTTCCACTTTCTTCTTCTTCTTCTTCTTCTTTATTCTTTCCTTTTTTCTTATTTTTCCTCGTCTTTCTTCTTTTCTTCTTTTTCCTATCTATCATTCTCTTCTTCGACATTATTCATTCGTTTATCTATATTCTTCAAATATCTTTTCTGAGAAATGTTTTTATCGCCTTTTTCTTCAGAAAGCATTTCTATTAATCATCATCATCAACAACACCATTATCAACAACATCATCATTATCATCATCACTTATCCATTTTCTAGAATCTAAAGTCATCCATTTTTCAGTATGGCAGTATCGTTGGGATATTTCTAAAATTAGTCCTCGTTCATAACATAAAACATGAATGAGCGACTGAAGATTTACAGAAGACACAAGAAGAATTTTTATTGTCTTTTTATTCCTTCTTAGTAAGCCTTCAAAAGATCTTGGAATTATGCTCGCATAATTCGATCGACTTGATTCTACGTTGGATGGGTTAGCACAAATTCAAGGCGTTGTAGAGGATAGAGGCTGACAATTGTTCTTGTTATCTTTGAGTGCATTAACCTAAAATAGAATGGATATATTCAGAGAAATGGCGCTTCTTAAAATAAGTGAGTTATGCTCCAGAAATAATATTTATTGGGTGACAGCCAGTATGATATTGGGTTGATGAAAAGGTTTCCAGGATTTGGGACAAACTCTTCATGTATTCATAGTAACTTTATTCTGCCGTCAGAGTGTTTTCCCGCGTTTTCTAGAACATTATGCTATTTTCAGCTAAATCGGAACACGATTCCGGTTTTGATTCAAGGAATTCTTAAAGAATGGTTTGATATTTTCAAATTGTTGGAAACTTTTCCATGACATGGAGTTTTAGATGAATTGAATGTCGAAAGGTGAGAGGTTTTGAAGAACTTCTCTTACCTTCTTCATAATCGTCAGATGCGCCACATTTACAACATGAGAATGAGGCTTAGCATTAGCGGAATACAGAGTCGTATTCCGTGCTAAGAAATCGAAATTTCTAGTATGTACACTAGATCATATTTAATAAATGTTTTCACAGCAAAAATTAACAGTATTTAAATACACTCGGAAAAAAATAGGAAAATATATTTTTGGGGAGCATTTGTATTCACATTAAATTTTTTTTAAACCTCCTTAGACCGTGACATTTGTCATAATCGAAAACTATTTAATTTATAATATCAAATCGATCCCTGACATTTATAAAATCGTTGGAATTACGAAAACATATGTAAACAAATTTGGGGGAGGGTTAGAAAAAGGTTTCTTCTAAATAATGAAAAAATCTTATGTACAGTGGGTAGTGGGGCACAAATATTCATACACATACCAATTTTTAAGTTATTATATTTCCAACTAATGTAGAAACATACTTTTCATATGATTGTCTCTACACAGATGCATAACTAAGTATGCATAGAAAACAGATAAAATTCATATAACCCTCTTTATCCAATTTAATGGGTGAAAAAAGTATTCGTACAATACAGAAAAGAACATAATCTGCATTTAATACTTTGTAGAATAAGCCATTATTCGCTTCTTTAGCAACGAAACTCTTCTTGTAGATCTCAATTAATGATCTACACATTTTAGTTGGTATTTTATTTCATTCTTCTTCAGATCCGGGATCTTTGTTGGAGCTCTCGATTGGATTTGGATTTTGAAATAACGCCACTCATTCGCGATTGGGTTTAAATCTGGGGACTGACCTGGCCATTTCAGGATATTTACCTTATTTTCAGCAAACCATTTCTTCGTAGATTTTGCAGTATGATTAGGATCATTATCTCGTTAGAAGGGGAGGAAGTTCAAGATTTTCAAAAATCGAAATCATTAAATTTGCTTCGAAAATATTTTGATATGCTGCAGCATTCATTCTACCATCTATTACTGATATGTTGCCAGTACCTTTTACAGAGAGCCATGATGCTGCCACCACCAAATTTCACTGTTGGAACTGTGTTCTTTTGTTTCATCCAAACATAATTCCTAGAATTACGTCCAAACAACTCAGTTTTGTTTTTATCTGTACATAATACTCATTTCCAATATGTTTTTTCCTTATCCTTATGTCCACGATTAATTTCAATCTGGCATCACTGTGTCTGTTCAATAGCAATAGAATTTTTCGAGGAGAGCGTGACTCTGAATTGTTCCTTTGAATTTCAATGTTTACTGACCGTTTAGCGACACAGATTTCTAAGGAAAGCAAATCATCCTTCAAACCTTGACGAGTAAACATTGAATTTTGTTTAATTTGACGCATTAATTTCCTCGAGAATCTTAAAGAACTATTCCGTGAAGCACATGTTCTTCTTTGGTTTTCCAGACAGTTTTGATTTTTTTTTTATATCTTACAATGAATGAACTTATGGTAGTAAATTTTTGAGTTGTCTGAGATTTTCCTGTAACTTTTACCTTCTTTCCAGAGCTTACCAATCAGTTCTTTTGGAGAATTTGTCAATTCTTTACCGCTTGCCATGATGATAACCATCTTGCAATAATATTAATTACAAAGTGTTCTACTTGTATTTTTTTTTTAGGCTAAAAATAACTACAGATAATATTATTGAAACATTTTAAGTTGGTGCAAAAATAATGACGGTTTTTGACGTTAAATAATACGTCAAAAACCGTCATTATTTTTGCACCAACCTAATAGAATATGCCACTTGAATAATCTAGAGTATTAACGCAATTTAAAAGTTTTAAATTTTTTAAAATTTGCATTGTACGAAAAAGTTTTTCACCTATTTAAATGGATAAATAGAATTTATTTCTATTGCATCAAAATTTGTTCTGTTTTTTTTTTTCTATGCATATTTAGTTATTATGCATATGTTTACAGTTAATTATAAAAAAAAAAAACTATGTTTATTCATTTGTTGGAAATACAATAAATTAAAAATTTGTATGTGTACGAATATTTATTTCTCCATTATTTTAATCAAAGAACAAGAATTTACATAAATTAATAACATCTTGTATTCGGTTATTGTGCATCTGAGATAAAAAAAAAAAAAAACAGTTATTATCTTTGACTATTTTTGTATGTGCTTCCGAAAATATCCCATATAAAAAGTATTTTTTTTTTATAATTTGTGTAAAATTGTTAAAAAAGAAATTTAAAATGTTAAAATGCGGAATAATTAAACAAAACATACATGCAGATATCGCTGCATTATTACGAAGATATGAAACTTTCAAAATATAAGTAAATGAAAGCCCCGCCCAGTAACTTGGGTTTATATGTTTCTATATCGATATTATCAACAGTATTTAACATTCTGAAATGATTACACAAATTAATTTTAGTCGATTATGACAAGTGACGAGGCCTAAAGAAAGGCTAAAAACGCTAATCTGCAAGAATTATTTTCAAAAATAAATCCCCTGTGATTTAAGAGTGGACCAATTAAGTTAGGTATGGAGAGAAGAAGATTAGTTAAATAGTAGGACAAACCGGTTTCCATAGCCTTGGATGGCAACTGGTCTACTGCAGAAAGAAATGGCAACCTACTGTGGGAAAAAATCTGCCTCGTCACTCATGTATCGAAAGATACATGATTGCCTAAGTGTGTATCACAAATGGCACATAACTGACTGATATTCACTTACGTGCTAATAGCCTTGGGAAAGACATGAATCCACTTCTCTCCCCAGCTATGGGTAAATAGCAGGATAGACTGGGTTCTATAGCTTTGGATGGCATCTGGTCTACCGCAGAAAGAAATGACGACCTACTGCGGGAAAAAAATCTGCCTCGTCAGTCATGTATCGAATGATACATGATCGCCTAAGCGTATATTACGCATGGCATATAACTGACTGACTACCAAAATATGTAGTAAGATTTTCATGAATAAATATACCATGCTATTTTCAGCTTATAATAACTATTTTTGTTAGTGACGAACAGTTACTATAACTCATTTGTTAATATCAGCTTTTATTGTAAAATACATTCAAAAATGTGAGATATGTATAGAATAGTAAGTAAAACACAGTAAACACCTCTTAATTACAGGTATTTCAAGGTCCATCCTGGCGCATACGGTAGCACCTGTTGATTTCGCAGCTATGGGCAAATATTTAAACGTCAAACTGGGATTAAATATTAAAATATGAAAGTATAAAATAGATTTTATAGTAAAAATACCAGCAATACATTTTTGAAAAAAAAAATATTAAAAGAAATACATTAAAAAAAATATTACTAGCAATACATTTGATTCTCGACAAAAACCCTCTTCACAAAAATTTATCAAGGAAACCTGATCTACAAACGGATTTCTTAGAAAGAATACATATTCTATTCAAATGAACTTAACCTAAAAAATATCTTGTCAACATTAAATAACCCATTTTGGTTGATCTGCCGTAAAACAAAATAAACGAAACGAAACAAATAAAAAAAAAAAAAACTGATAATGGAAAGAATCTATTTCACTGTAAAGTGAAAATATCGTAATACAAAACGCAAGTAAAAAAAAAAAAGAAAAGAAGAAAAAAAAGAAGCTTAATCAGTTTATCGGGCCTCTAATCGTCGGAGTTCAATCGAGAACAGGAAATATGAACACAGCTAATGATATATACTAAATCTTACTTATTATAAAACGCAGATTGTGTGTGTGTATGTCTGTACGTTTATATATTGGATCGGATTTCCTACATTTTTCAACCGATTTCAACAAAACTGCACAGGACTACGTAAAATTACCTTACGGTGGTTCTGACAGCAACAGAAAATTGAAAAAACAATTGTTTTTGCACGAAATCAATTTGAAAACACGATTAAGAGGCATTAATGAAAGGAGGACAACTCATATCGAGTTATACTTATTAATATCGTGTTATCGAGTTATACTTATTATAAAACCCAGGTTGTTTGTTTGTGTGTGTGTGTGTGTTCGTTTATATATGGGATCGGATTTCCTACATTTTTCAACCGATTTCAACAAAACTTCACCTTTTTTGGCAGGTAGTGTTTCTTATTGTCTTGCACACTTTTTTCTTTATTTTTACATTCAGAATGCTTTAAAAATTCCATTTAAAAGACAATTGTTTATAATAAAATTCTATTCAATCGGTAGACTCATAACGATTGAAAACAATGTTTTTGTTTGAGTTTGGGTTTGACCAATTCGTAAAAAAACTAAAAAAAAAAAAAAAAAAACTAATTAAGACATGCGTGTCCGTCAACCTTAAACAATAATCTTTGTCAATTTTATTTTTCAGTCTTTATGATGGTCGATACTTGATCTATCTCTTACTGTTACATCCCCGGGCAACGCCGGGCTCTACTGCTAGTATATAATAATTAGAAGCTAATTAGAGTTAAGCCTTACAACCATTCTTTAAGGTTAGTTATGTGCAATTTACTCGTCTTCGTCCGATAAGAGGAATCAAATAAACCCGGTTAAATTGCTTTTGTTTTGTCTTTTGATTTTTTGTTTTATTTTTTTTTTAATTCATTACAACTTTACGGTAATATAGAATGTGTTAGTTGTTCCCCACTAAAAAATGTCTACAAAATATTAGTTGTTGATATTTATTTTTTAGAAGCAGCAATATGAAAATTATCATGGGTCATGCGAAAGATTTAAACTTAGAATAAATTTTTTAATGTAATATTATTGAATCATGAGAAGACAACTTTGGAAGTTGTGAAAAAGCTGAGCCGAAATCAATGAATGCTCAAACGACAAACTGAAAACATTGATAATATGCAATTTGGTTTGCAAATATAAGTTTGGTTTGGTTTTGTTTTACGTCATACTTACCTCAATGGGTTATTTAATGCAGATAAAATTTTTATTGCTGGTAATATTTTTTTTTCCAAAAATAAAGTGCTGGTAATATTTTTCTCTTCAAAAATTTATTTTTGTGAATATTTTTTTTTCTTCAAAAATGTTTAGCTGATAATATTTTTTTCCAAAAATGTATGGTTCGTAACATTTTTTTCAAAAAATTGACATCACTTTGTATTGCTGGTATTGCTGACAATTTCACCTTCAAAATATTATTTCTGCTATTAAAACATATTTTTACACTTTCATAGTATTTTGACCAAAGTTTGGATGTTAACTATTTGCCAATAGCTGGGACCCCAACAGGCGACCACACAACGTCTCAGAGTGAACTTGCTAACATCATCAATTAAGAAGTGGTTCCATGATCCTCAAAACCTCCTGATTAGAGACCTGGCTGTTGGATATAGTTTATCCTTACCCAGGACGCGGACGTAGTTTATCGTCTTACAAGGACGCGGGTGTAGTTTATCGTCTTACCAGGACGCGGATGTAGTATATCGTCTTACCAGGACGCGGATGAAGTTTATCGTCTTTCCAGGATGCGGATGAAGTTTATCGTCTTACCCAGGATGCGGACGTAGTTTATCGTCTTACCCAGGACGCGGACGTAGTTTATCGTCTTATCAGGACGCGGATGTAGTATATCGTCTTACCAGGACGCGGATGAAGTTTATCGTCTTTCCAGGATGCGGATGAAGTTTATCGTCTTACCCAGGACGCGGACGTAGTTTATCGTCTTACCCAGGACGCGGACGTAGTTTATCGTCTTACCAGGACGCTGATGTAGTATATCGTCTTACCCAGAACGACGCGAATATAATTGATACACGAAAGATGTTAAGAAACAAAAAGCCAAAAACTTGTCTAACAATAATCGGGTGTTGCGAATGGAAACAGAAAAAATACCTATTTTAAAGCACGATTGATAAATGTACGCAACCAAAGTACCACGCAAAAATCAGAAAGAGAAATAAATAATTTGGGCGAAGAAGTGCATAAAAACATTTTTAACAGTCATTTTTAACGATGATTTTAGAGCAACATTATACAGGGTGGGGCAGAGCAACTTGCTTATTTAAATTTGACGCCCTAAAGCGATGGTTGCTCCAAGGATGGTAGGGCTAGACTTATTTGAGAGGGTGGGGCTTAAAGTTTGGTTCTTAACGTGCGTTATTTATTTTTTGTTTATTTTTCAGGAACCCCAGTGAGCATCATAGTGTGGACGAAGTTGGAACGCGCTTTCCCTGTTGAGGCATTTTTTTTCAAGCGGTCGCTTAATCGTCGCAACGCAATGTGCATTCCGTAGACATTTCAATATAGCCCCCCGTGGTCGTGTTCCTGGCCGGCAGTCGATTGTTTCATGGGTAAACAACTTCAGGGAAACGGGTGATGTAAAGAAAAAGAAACCTGGCCTCCCACAAACAGCAGGGTCACCCCAAAACATTGACTCAGTGTATAGAGAAGAATGGACGCCATCTTATTGATATCATCTTTAAAACCGGTAAAAAATAAAATTTAAGTGTTGAACTAGTTGCAGTTCAAAGAATTACATGTATACCTGCATTACTTGTGTTTTAATTGATATTCCAAATAAGCAAGTTGCTCTGCCCGACCCTGTATAAAGCTGATCACCGGGTTACAGATTGCTTTCTTTCAAAGAAATAACCAAGGAACAAAAGAAAGGAGAGGCATAGTAATATTTACGGCTTGTAGAGTAATGGATAGCGGCTCGGATTGATTAATCGGAGAGCCGAGTTCGAATTCCCTTCACTTATGTGCTAATACCCCTGGGAAAAGTATGGATCATCTTCTCTCCCACCCCCAGCTATGGGTAAATAACAGGACAGACCGTGTTGTGTGGCCTTGGAGGGCAACTAGTCTACCGCTGAAAGAAATGGTAGCCTACTGCGGAAAAAAAATTGCCTCGTCAGTCATGTATCGAAAGATGCATGATCGCCTAAGCGTGTATTACGCATGGCACATAACTGACTGATTGTGTGTAATAAAATAATGGGTCTATTTAAAGTTGACGGCTATGAATAAATGTAGAAAATTATTGCAAGTGCTAGACAATGGTCTTTCATATTTGGTGTATGCCAAATGAAACAGGTCCATTCGGCTCCCCAGATATGAATTAGACAGAATCATATGGTCGGTCATTAAAAGAGATCTGCCAGAGAATGGTAAACAAGAATGCTCGGAGTCTGTCTATATTTCTGAGATGAGGTATTATGTACAGTATTTACATTATGAGGACTATTGTCCTCATCTTTGTCGCCATATTTATCACAACGTTGTACGTTCTACCCCAGTGATCGAACTAAAGGGTTCAGTTCGAAATTTCAACCACCTGAAGAAGGCTGGAGCGTACAACGGCCGAAACGTTGTGATAAATATGGCGACAAAGATGAGGACAATAGTCCGCACAATGTAAAGAATGCTCGGCAATACTCTAGCCAAGTGAACAATAAAAACTGCTACAAAGTGAAACAAATCAATGCCTGGAAGAATAATGCAAGTTATAGAATATTAACAATCTTATATTGGCATCTAAAGTAATAAAATTATGTGTTCAGGTATGCTGGACATACTTGAGGTTCACTGAAAATATACAATAAATTTGCTTGCATCATAAAATTTAACACCCTCAAAAGCTTTAATATGCTGGAAATCTTCCGTCGTATTCGACGTATGAAGGTCAAGCTGCTCAGTTCCAAGGAACCGACAATGGGACATCAGCACCTATGATAGTTGTGAAAGGTTTTCTGAAGTTCAACCACACTTTTTGAAGGCCCGAATACAGAGACCTGGTGCACTACCCCAAACGACCCTCCACAGGTTTTGGTTGCAGATTTGTTCTTCTCCTAGACCAGTTGCCATCCAAGGCTATAGTTTGTCCTGGTATCCTGCATAGCTGGAGGGAGAAGAGGATTAATACCTTTCCAAAGATTACTAGCATGTAAGTGAATGTAATGGATTCGACTGGAATTCAAAATTGGTTCTCCAATTCTTCAATCCGAGCTGCTAGCCACTACGCCAACGTGCCTTCCACTTTAATATATATGATGAATATACTGTATATATTAAAATAAACCTTCTGAAAGTTTTGCCAATAATGATCAATTTCAAATTTATTGTGAAAAATTGCTTTGCATAATAAAATCTGAGAGAGTCTTCCTCATGAAATAAACTTTTAATTCTTGCAAAATACAGAGAAAATTATCTCCAGCTGATTGAGAAACTTTTAAACGTTTTTAATAAAGTCTTGGATCTGACCACATTTATCCTCATTTTCGCTTTATGTGATAAATCATTTTGTCATTGACATTGACTTCCTACGTCACACAAGAAGAAAGTTTAGACGCTGGCCAATGTTACTTTCCATCGTCTAAGATTCATTTTACTTGTTTCCGACGGATAATTCTACTAAACTGCGGACTAATTTTGAAGGACTGCATAAGCAATAAAGTGATTTCACGTATAGGAAGGCAATGAAGGCCACTTCAACGGGATCTAATGGTTAGCAAGCTTGTCTTGCTAGATCAATTACGACTGAATAGTGAATTCGATCCTCACTGTGTACTCCAAACTTTCTGCCTGTAGCACATCTAAACTATGCTTAGAAAATCATTTTAGGCACTCCAATTTCATGTAATGAAACTCAGATTTTCACGCCAGATCAATTCAACTGAATAGTGAATTCGATCCTCTCTGGTGCTCCATACTTTCGGTCTTGTGTCGCATCTAAGCTACGCTAAGAATATCACCATATGAAGGTAATGCATATCCACACACAGGTACAAACACATATACACACGTGTATATGTGTGTGTGTGCACGCGCGTGTGTAAGAATATATTAAAATAACATTATCTATGTGTCTTAGGTAAGTAAAGTTTTGGTATTATGTGTTTACATGCTCCGGACTCTAATGTTTCTAGAAAAAACAAGAAATTTTAGAATACACGGCATTTAAACAGATCATACATAAAAACATACACAGATGACGTTAATGTATCCTCAAAATTAAAATCTACTAGACCTAATAAAGAAACTTAATATCTATCTATCTACACACACACACACACACACACACACACATATATATATATATATATATATATATATATATATATATATACATATATATATTCGCTACGTAGAAGATATTTTTATTTTAGCTAATAGCATTAAAGAAATAGAGGCACTTAAGACCACATTTGAGAAAAACTCCGTCCTTAACTTTACATATGAACTTAGCCAAAAAAACAAACTTCCATTCTTAGATGTCCTCGTTGAATACAGCAATAACGCTTTCATTACATCATTATACAAAAAACCCACCAGCAAAAACTCGTGTCACCTTCAAAAACGAATGTCCGCTTAACTATATATATATATATATATATATATATATATATATGCGTGTGTGTATGTGTGTATATATATATATATATATATGTGTGTGTGTGTATATATATATATATATATATATATATATATATATATATATATATATATATATATATATATATATATATATATGAATAAGCCAAAAAATTGAATAATCATGAAAAATTCTTCTTACCTCATGTGGGGATTAGGCTATACAAGTTGTCGTCTTTCTTTTAGGACCCACTCGGATTCTACACCCACGGAATTTATTTTAACTTTAATATATATATATATATATATATATATATATATATATATATATTTCACAGATCGGATCCGCCATGAAATGTACGCAGGGTCGGAGCATCGTCCTTCTTTTTTTTACGCCTCCCACAACATCACTCAGTAACCCTCTACCCTGAGTGGCTCTTGGGACTTGTATTAAGAGAGTCGCATAGAAATATAACACCTATCTTTTCTCAATTTGTTGCATGCATTTTTTTATATCCACTCGTCAGCAGCATTTATTGCGAACAGAATTTAGTTGGAGACCATATTTTCTTCCCACTATGAAAAAAAGTTATTTTATGATGAATTAATTTCCTTCAAAATGTGTCCGTTTTAAAATTAATGTTTTATTCGATAAAATTTTAAATTAGTAATTCAAACGTTACATAAATGTTTGATGCTAATGGAAGAACGATTTTCTTTTTTGAGTTTTCTTCATTTTTTAATGTTAAATTTATTATATCACATTCAATAGTTTATTTAAAGTTGAGGGTGACTTACGTGCAATCACGTTTTACCATTGAGAACATGACTTTCCGTTACTATAGATAATGTCTCCAATCACTTATAACATATTTTGATAAATATTTGTCGATAGTTCAGCTACCAGTATTGTTATGTTTATATCTTGGTTGAATTAAATTAAGTATAATTGCAATTTATGTTATTGTAATGGTAGAGTTGTTTACATAAAATATATTACTGAATTATAATTTATAATATCCTATTTTTTAAATTATACACGCACGCACACACACATATAAGGTTGGTGCAAAAATAATATCGTTTTCTCACATAGTAACATATGTGAGAAAACGACATTATTTTTGCACCAACCTATTATATATATATATATATATATATATATATATATATATATATATATATATAATTTTAATGGAAAAATACTTTCTTGGCTATATAGGTATAACAACTCATCAGAACAGATTTAATCCGCTGTCATTTCTCAGTTCACTTGTTATTTTCTTTTCTTTCGTTTTGATTGGTGCTGAATAATTGTTAATTTCTTTTCCTCTTCCTTCCAAAAACGACAACAAAAAACAAACAAACACAAAAAAAAAAATGAAAAGAGCCTTAAAAAATAGCGGTTATCCGAACAAACCAGAATAATAAAACGAAAACAAAACAAACACAATATAAAAAGAAACATGATCTGGTTTAGCCCACCCCACAATAAGTAAATAAAAACAAAAATAGGAGAAAAAAATAGGAAAAATTTCCTCAAAATAATCGAAAAGCATTTCCCCAAACACAACAAACTATCAAAAATCACCAACAAAAAACAGTAAAAATCAGTTACAGTTGCATGGATAACACGGAGAAAATACAACCAGACACAATAAAAATTACCGCCAAAAAACAATAATAACCATAGCAACATTAATCAATAATACAACAACAACAAATGCAACTGTCGAAATAAAAATAATTGCCCACTAAACAACAAATGCTTAACCAACATCATAATATATAAAGCCACAGCAACAAACAAAACACACCCGGAAGAAAAATTTACATTGGAACTACAGAAACAAACTTCATAGCAAGATTCAACAATCACCAAACCTCATTTAAAACAGAAAAATACAGAAAAAACATATCAAACCACGCATAGAACCAGAAACAAAGTAACATCACCACCAAGATTAAATGTGAAATTATAAAAAGCAAACAATACAGGAACAATAACAGAAACTCTCGACTGTATATGAAAAAAAAAAATTAAACTAGCAATTATTGCATTTAAAAATCACAACTGAACAAAAGGAATGGAAGAAATAGGAAATGCAGACATCTAAACAAATATCTACTTTACTACCTAAATACAAACATAAAAAGAAATTAAAGAAATACAACACAAAACGTAATACCGTGACAAATACCGTCACAAACACAAATACATATATCATCTAACCCATACCAATTTCAAACACGACCAAACCAGAAAAGAATAAACACAGTATAATAACTAAAAAAATTAATGACAGCCACAGTCTTCACAAAACACAAAAACATACATAATAAAAAAAGAGAGAATTCCTGTAGCGGCACACACGCATACACACATAAAACAAATAACATAACACAGATAAGTCTAATCTATATCAACCTCAAACACAATCCACCAAGAAAAATGAATAACCAGAAATAGCAAATAACATCCAACAAAAACGACTACAACTGCATGCACGAAAACACTAATATACACGAGCGAGTTCGCATACAGTTTATGCTTACATGCATTCACACAAGCAAACATACATATAAACATATAACCACAAAGAAAAGGATACATATAAACACACACCTTCACACAATACCAATTATTGCCAAAACTAAATGGTTAAAACAATAATAATAAACGCAAATCCTGACATGGTGTCTCGAATTAAGTCCCTTTCCCACCACTGTAACGTAGAAACATGTGACTTTTCTGAAATACTAAATTGTCTTGACGAGTTTCCTATCTGGTACTTAGACTTTATGTATTTAAGTGCAGTAATAGTTTGGTGGAAAGGTCTCATCATTTTACAGTCGAGTTGGCTAGATATAACCGGAACTTGCTATGCTAACAGTTTCTTCTCTCGCACTTCTCGCTTTTGGAACTCATTTCTCGCTTCTTGCTTTAAAATATAATTTGATCTTAAAAAATTTCACTGTAATGCCAGTGGCTAACACCTGTCTTCTTAATTCCTTTTCTTTTATCGTTACCATTCCTTAATAATGTTTCTTCTTTTTCTTATATTTTTTCGCATTCAATACACCCACCTGCGTTTTATTCCCTTTCATGCCTGCCTGCCTGCATGCCTGCGTGGGGTTGACATAATTAGACAAACTATTACACAATTACAAAATGGTGTATTTTTGACGGTACGAATAGAATTCTTTTAATATCTATTACAGTCTTATTAGTGGACATTATAGCAAAGCAACCAATGATTTTATACTTTGAAACCACAACGTACGAACCGCAGTGGAACATATCGACTTTGTGATAAAATCCAAATTATTGCATCATAAATAGAAGCCTTTATACATTAAGCATATTAACAGAAAAATTAACGAAAAACGCTGTTTTCATTTACAAGCAAACCAGGACGATTTCATGCACGTTATAATGAAAACACACACTTTTCTGAAAGCAAGGACGAAAATAAGTACACATAAGTGCGTACCAACAATTTGTCATGGTGGCGCTTATCATATCTGCTAATTTTGGCTTAATCCGATTCGTACGGAAGTGAATTAATTTTCAAGTATTTCTTTGGCAATATAGTCAGTTTTAATCTCTTGGATTACATCGAGGCGCCAAACTGAATCTGAAGTATCGTTTTTGGCTAAAATGAAAACCAAAATAATATTAGGTAGGAACAAATGTTTCTGGTGTTTTTAAGTGAATTTTAAAGACAGTATTTAGATATTTTAAGGTGTTTTTTTTAACCACGTATGTACCATTCCGAGCAATGGAATTTGAAGGATATCTATCTATATTTCTGAGATGAGGTATTGTAATGGCCCAGTAGATAAAAGCGCTGGTTGAAGCAATCCAGTGACTTGACCTAAAGTGTTGTGAGTTCTGGCCACAGCAGAGGTGAGCAAAAATACTCTCCCTTTCCTTCCTTCCTTCTTTTTATTCATTTTCTTCTTTTCTCCGACTTACTAAAGGGAAATAACTGAAATTGAGATATTCCGAAAAGGCATGGCATGTGGAACTAGAACAAACTATACCGGTGGATGAAATAAAAATTCGGTTCGAAATTCCAGCGCATATCATCTGAAGAAGTCGAAGTGTACAACCGCCGAAACGTCGTGAATAAGACAATAAAGACGGGGGTAATAGTTTGAACAATAGTGTAAATCTTTGATGGAGCTTCATGATTCTAACCTCGTAAAATGTGACATCATTCCCCGTGTAAACCTTTTCAACGTATTTATTACAGGTATTTTTTTTACTAATTTCTCACCCAAGAGCCACTCAAGGTAGAGGTCCACTGAATGAGGTTGTATGAAAGTAAGAGAAGGTAAGTAGTGCAGGTTATGACGATTTGTAGGAACGGTTGATACGAAGAGGTTAAGATTGCAACGAACGGGAAAGCTATTAGGTTGGTGCAAAAAATAATGACGTAATAATGTCGTTTTTTGACGTTAAAAAGTACGTCAAAAAACGACATTATTACATCATTATTTTTGCACCAACCCAATACCACACACATTAGGTTTTGCAAAAATAATGTCGTTTTCTCACATATGTTACTATGTGAGAAAACGACATTATTTTTGCACCAACTTAATACATCAGCTCTTTTTTCAATCGATTTCGCTCCAAGTAAGGCAGTAAATCCACGGGTACTGGATGTGGAAGATTTAGAAAAAGGAACGTTGCTAAAGATCGAGAACAAAAGTAGAGTAATCAAGAGAACGGTAGATAGCGATTGATTAAAATTTTTGCAGATTAAAATTGACTGGAAAGCATGAAGACTGAAGTGGGTTCCAGAAAAGAAGCTATGTAAATGAAACTTCCTTCCAGCGAAGTGAGATTATTATAATTCAATTTTTTTTTTTTTTAGGGATCGAAATTTGATAATCTGAAGGTGCAGGATTAGTTGAGAATCGCAGCTGTAGTAGGACATGCCAGCTAAATCGTACCAATTTCTGCAGTTTCTGCAAAGTGACGTGAGTCTTTCATGGAATTCAGACATTTGGAAAGCCTTTCTAATTTCGCTATTAATGATGCATACAAATATTTTCCAAAAATGTCTATTTTCGCTTACAATCTGATAATTTGCCCACTAACCACGAGCTTTCGTGTGCCTTGTTGGTTTGTACGAAACTCTGGTATTCATTATTTAATAAATTACTTATGGCTAAAATGATTATATCTAATCTTATGGACTTCAATGGGCGAATTACTTGTATTGTCGAAAAGAATTTTAATTTTACTTCATTATTCGTTCTTTTGCACTATTCTCAGTCATTTGACGATCCTAACCAGTCATTTTTAAAAATTTGTACTGTGTTAATTTTTATAATTGACTGATAAAATTTGTTATCTGCATTTTCATTTCCGTTTTCTTTTCCTTGTGGTTGTTCTATTTTCTTTTTTCTTCTTTTTGTTTCTTCTTCATCCTTAATTCTTACTTCTTTTCTCCTCCTTCTTTTTCTTTTTCTTCTTTTTCTTCTATTACTACTTCTTTTTTATCTTCCTTTTCTGCTTCCTCCTCTTTTTCTTGTTTTTTTTCATTCTCATCCTTGTTCTTATTCTTTTCCTTATTTTCTCTCTCCCTTTCCTTCCTTCCTTCCTTCCTTCTTTTTATTCATTTTCTTCTTTTCTCCGACTTCTAATCCTTTTTTCTTTTATCTTTTCCCCTCTGACTTCTTTTCTTCTTCACTTCTGCTTCGTTTTCCTTTTCTTCTTTTATTTTATTTTTCTTTCTTCTAATTGTATTACCTCTTCTTCTTTTTCTTCTTCCTCTTCTACATTCATTTCGTCGTGGTACGCCTTTTCTGAGTATAATTTTATCATCTTTATAGAGCGCATTTCTCTCAAGGTATATTATCATTTTCTCTCGTCCAAGTATTTAAAGTAATCACTTATTTATCCTGGTTTTTATATGCGACCATTACGTTTTTCTACTTACGATCAGAATGTAGTATCTGCTTCAACGTTGTTTTTCCCCCCTAATGTTTAGGGAGGCTAGTCTGGTTCGCCATTACTACTTATACCAAATTTGGAAGTAATTCAGCAGGGTCGGATATGTTGTCAAATCAATCAATCTAACTTAATCCAACGCTTCTGACTTGGAAGCAATTACGCTTTCTGAACGAAATAATTCTTCTTTTAATGAAATGACAAATTCATTACACATTTATTTTGAAATGCTTGAATTAAAATTGTAGTCCTTCGTCAAGAGTTCTTAAAAGATGGTCTTCAATAAAATATCTATCAACCTTAGTAAGGCCAGTTGTTGCAATAAGAGGTTGTCTTATAATTCGGAGTAAAATAAAACTGTTTGAACTGTTCTAAAATTATTTATTTGGGAAAGATATTAGAATAATTCAGAATTTATAACGGGAGAAACCCACCCGAATACGGATAGAAAATGGTGTAAGATATGAATGTGTCTTTCCACCAGACTTATTCAAATTTTGGACAAAGGCGATCCTGAGAGAACTAGAAGATCTTACCAGGGGTTATAATTGTTTTAACAAAATAAGATATGCAAGAGACAAAGTTTTGATAGCAAACACATAAAGAAAACTACAGGAAAACTCCGAGAGTAAAAATGAGAAAAAAGACTAAGCCTCACTTGCAAGAAGACAGAATGTGTGGTTACCAGCAAGAGTAGCAGCTTAAGTTGTGGACTATGAACTGGGGATGGGAAAATCAAGTAAGTACGAACAGTTTAACATCTGGGAAAATGTTTTAATGGCGGACAGAAAAACGGAAACCGAAATTTGGAGTCGCATTGAAATAGTAAAAAATGATACCCGAAAACTATAATCAATATATATTAGCTTATTATTTTATTTATTATTATTTTATTTATTATTTTCTTATTATTTTCTTATTTATTATTATTTTATTATTATTATTTTATTTATTATTATTTTATCTATTTTCATTATATTTTATTTATTATTATTTTATCATTATTATTTTATTTATTATTTTCTTATTACTTTCTTATTATTTTTTTATTTATTATTTTATTATTATTATTTTATTTATTATTATTTTATTTATTTATTATTATTTTTTATTTATTATTATTTTATCATTATTTTATTTATTATTTTCTGATTATTTTCTTATTTATTATTATTCTATTATTATTATTTTATTTAATATTATTTTATTTATTTTTATTATTTTTATTTATTATTTTATCATTATTATTTTATTTATTTATTATTATTTTATCATTATTATTTTATTTATTATTTTATTATTATTTTCTTATTATTATTTTGTTTATTATTATTATTTTCTTTATTTTTATTATTTTATTTATTATTTTCTTATTTTCTTATTTATTATTATTTTATTATTATTATTTTATTTATTATTATTTTATTTTTTTATTATTTTTTATTTATTATTATTTCATCATTATTATTTTATTTATTTTCTTATTAGTTTCTTATTATTATTTTATTTATTATTATTTTATTTATTTTTATTATTTTAATTTATTATTATTTTATCATTATTATTTTATTTATTATTTTATTATTATTTTCTTATTATTATTTTATTTATTATTATTTTTTTATTTTTATTATTTTTTATTTATTATTATTTTATTTATTATTTTCTTATTATTTTCTTTTTTATTATTATTTTATCATTATTATTTTATTTATTATTATTTTATTTATTTTTCTTATTTTATAATTATTATTTTATTTATTATTTTCTTATTATTTTCTTATTTATTAATATTTTATTATTATTATTATGTTATTATTATTGAATTACTTTTTATCTAGCTAGTGAATTCTGTTGCATTTAGTTTTTTGAAGATCCTAGTTGTCAAGGAAACAAGAAGCCGGAAAATATTTTCACAAGTGAGACTTTTAAAAAAAAGCTATGTCAAAATACTTGTGTTTGGTTCTGTTATAACCAGTTTTCTTTTCCGAGACATTACTAGACTTTTGCAACTCACTGAAATCGTTCTATTTATACCGGGTTTCAATCTTTCGCTGTAAGCCCCTCGGAATAAATATTTCATATGTTTTATTTGATAAAGGTTCCAAAATGCAAAAGCTGTGATGATTGCAACTCGGGTATGGCAATGAGAAGCCGTTAAGTGCTTCCTTAAAGTATAAGAGTGAAGATTCTAGATTTAATGCGAAAAGCAAAAAAAAAAAAAAAAAAAAAATACACGCTGAGGTTGCTAAGATCTATGGTACGAAAATTTCAGTAGGTTTATATTATCATTTTATAACAATTTTTCATTTTGTTTTATCTTGTATTTGTTATTATCACTAATTTCATGTGGTGTTTAATTTATGAAAGAAAATTTCATAAATTGGGTATCTGCTCGAGTCTTGGAATATTGGTGTGTCCGGGAAGTGGAAGCTATACTTTTACTAAAACTGTCTTAGGTAGATTTTGTTTGTTTGCTTGTTTGGGTTTTATAGCATATAAACCACTGTGGGTTATTTAATGCCAAATCCAGCTTATATGAATTTTAAATGCCTATTTTGGATAGAATAAAAAACGTATAGCTGGCAACATTATTGTTTAAAAAAAAAAAGTATAGCTGGCAACATTATTGATTCAAAAACTTAGAGCTGGCAACATTATTGTTTCAAAAACTTAGAACTGGCAACATTATTGTTTCAAAAACTTAGAGCTGGCAACATTATTGTTTCAAAAACTTAGAGCTGGCAACATTATTGTTTCAAAAACTAAGAACTGGCAACATTATTTTTCTGAAAAAATTATCTGAGACCTTGCTGTTGGATGCAGTTTATCGCCATACCCAGGACGCGGATGTAGTTTACCGCCATAGCCAGGACGCGGATATAGTTTACCGCCATACCCAGGACGTGTCTTAGGTAGATAGATATGATAACATTAAGTAAAATTAATATATTAAGCGTCCCTGTCTATAGTGTCACTGTGTCGTGTCTGGAAGTTTTCTGGTCATCTACCATTCGGCTGTGCATTGAATACTGTTGGCCTATTTGGTCAGGTGATCCTGCTACTTATCTCGAAGTTCTTGAAAAAATCCACATAAGGATCTGCAATGTAATCGATCCTGACTTAGTATCACGACTTCATTCACTTTCTCACCGACGTGACGTGACTTCTCTCTGTCTTTTCTACAAATATTTTCATGGCAACTGCTCTGGAGAGCTTTTTTCCTCGGCGACACGACTTCATGAATTTAAGCGTGCTACTATATTGGCATCTATGTTCTACCTTGTTACTCTTGAAATAATAAAATGTAATCGCCACTTCTACTCCGCCTGTGGAACTCCCTTCCGTTTACTTGCTTCCCTGACATATACAATCTCGAAAGATTTTAATGCAAGGTCAATCGACATCTTGTAACCTTGAATCCCGTTCATCTTTTATCCTTTCCTCATTCCCTCATATACCTAGTCTTCTCTGACACATTCACTCTCTGTAACTCCCTTCGTATTAGTGGCATTCCCGCCTTGCTTTGGGTGAAATGATAAAAATTATATATATATATATATATATATATATATATATATATATATATATATATATATATATATATATATCCCTGAAAAAATTTGTTTCAATTAGGTTGGTGCAAAAATAATGACGTTTTTTGACGTTAAAAAAATACGTCAAAAACCTCATTATTTTTGCACCAACTTAATAGCAAACAGTGATTAAAACGTCGGCTTGTCAGTTGTATCCAACTCCAAACTCCAGTGAAAAATGAGTTTCTATCATAAACAAAGTCAGTTAACAATACAAATTATTGTAAAGTCGTTTTTCTTTTAATTTTTTTTTTTTTTTTTTTTCGCAAATTATTTTGTACAGAGTTCTCAAAAAATTAATATTTGTGACATTATTACTTAAGGAGATAAAATCATTAATTTATCTTGATATAAAAATGAATATCATTAAACGGTTTTTAATTCAATTAATTAGGGAGAAAAACGCATGTTAGGTGACCACCATTTTGTTGTTACATTCACGGGCTTCGGATGATGAATAAGATTTTTATTTTCATCCGTTAGCTCTTGAGTTCATCAAGACAAGTTAAATCGCTGCTCATAATCATTTGGCTTTATTCCCTATAGCAAGAAAATTTTGTAGAGATCCTGATATAAATCTCTCCCGATAATCCTGTGTAACAAGGTCAAGGCACATTCAACTTCAAAGGGCGTCTTCGCGTGGCTATTTCCTGTTCTTCTCCTGAACTGTCCAATATTTTCTTCTGCGTGGGTGGAACTGAGTCAGCCAAATCTTATACAGAGCCCGTTTGCTAAAATGACCTATCAAATGGCGATTCAGAGAGCAGATTTCTCACATGGAATTCCTGTTCCTATGCCTTTTGCATACGGAATGTTGATTTTGGAAAATAAAGTTGTATCATTTTTGTTCGTTGATGTGTTGTGATCTTATTCAAGAATAAAATCCAGACCTCCAGCTTTGAAAACGTGAAAAAATAAGAGAAAAAAAAAATTAATATCCTTAATAATTAAATGTCAAAATCACATGGCAACTTTTGGGACAGTCTGTGTAACACTCAACCAAATAGCGAGAAGGAAAATAGAAACGGACGATGCAAAAACTTGTCTCATCTTGAACGTCAGTATTCAAAATAACAAGGGAGGAACTGTAATTTAGTACCAAACGAAACATTATCTGTCGATATTTCTGAAATGAGGTATTATGTACACTATTTATTAGGTAGGTGCAAAAATAATGTCGTTTTTGACGTTAAAAATACGTCAAAAAACGACATTATTTTTGCACCAACCTAAAACATTATTCGGACTATTATGCTCATCTTTGTTGCCATATTTATTACAACGTTTCAACCATTGGAATGTCAAACTGAACCCTATATTTCGCTATGTGGAGTAGACTATCCTCAAGGACACATGGCACAGTGGATAAAGTCGTTGGTTAGATCCAGTGAGAAGACCCAAAGAGTGTGAGTTCAATACCCGGTTAAGGCAGTGGAGAACTTGGAGAGGGGAATTAACAGGAGATAACTGATAACTGACATCCATTAAAATGGCACGTGGAACTAGAACAGTCTACCTCATTGAGCGAAATAAAGGGTTCATTTCGACATTCCAACCACCTGAAGAAGACTGGAGCGTACAGCGGCCGAAATGTTGTAATAAATATGGCGGCAAAGATGAGGGCAATAGTCCGAATAATCTAAATGGTGTACAAACGAAACATATGCAACTATCTGCACAAAGCAGCAATTAAACCTTACTTTATTTGGAGTAAATTAAAATAGGAAGTTTTTTTTTCATTCTTCGCCTAAACCGAAACCCGAGAGCTTATCAAGGTCACTCAATTTTTTTGATGGACGTAACAATTGTAGATTTTAACGATATGTAGGATAGATAATGGTTAACCCTAGATGTGAAGAGGTTAAGATTGTAGTGATCGGGGAAGCATTGTCTCAGGAGTTTGTGACACAAATCAGCGACCTTTCAGAAGAAAGCTGTACGAATCAAGTGAAATACGAAGGGAATGGCGCCAGTTTGCTCCTGTGTTCGTAGCATGGCCGGTCTTAGCAATAAAGTACTGAACTAGAGGAACTAAGGAATGTACTTAGCCTGCACATTTTCTATGGAAATAGCGATGCAGTAGCGACAGGCTTGCGGGGTTTCGTCCTGTGGAAAAGGGTTTATAGGACAGAAAATAATGATCACCCACAGGCCGCGGAAACGCCTTTCAGCTCGATGAATTATCCAGTCGATGATAAGAAGACTTTAGATTAGCTTTTGAACAGTACGATCTATTTTAGAAAATAAAGAATATAAATCGATTTTAAATTCATTATACCACTTATCAGGAAAGGATATTTTAAATACACTGTTTTTATATTTTATATGATTAATTATCCCTAAGGGTAAATTCATTAAATCAACAAAGATTGTCTTAAAGTTGATCTTTCAAATAAAAATGACTTTCCTCAGGTTTCTGGCTTTAACCTCTGTTCGCACCCGTGTGTGTGTCTTGGGATTTAGATCACGTATGTTCTTTATATAAAAGACAATCTAACCATCAATTAATTCATGGTGCAGTAACATTCATAAACCAAGATAGCTATACCAGCTTTCTTAAACCAGCATTTTTCCTTTAAAAAAAGAACGGAGTTTTTGTTATTTCTTGTGGATATTCCCAAGTATTTTGATGTCCAGCCTATATAGTAATTAACCTATGTTGCCCGTGCTTGATTCAAAAATCGTACGACTCATACAGCAATCGCTATTACTTGACTTAAAATATTTTTGCCCTTCCTTGCCTTTAAAGGAGTGCCCTTTGCCGTGCTGATGTTGCTACATGCATTACTTCTTGCCTATCTCACACTGCGAATTTTTTCTAAGCTCTATACCAAACATTAAATCTGTTACGAAAAAAGAACTAAACAAAATGAACACAAAACGACCAGCTTTAAAAAAGGACTCGTAGTATCTGTTGACATCTTTTAAAGAACTACCTCATAAAATCAAATTGATCGATATATTCCGTCTATACAACTTTGAGCATCCTTCTTAGGAAACATATCTCTGTTTTTGCAAGTCTTCTCTTCATCTCCGACAAAATTATCCCACATTCACTGCTATATAGGCGCTTTACTATTATGCAAAACTTCAGCAGTCTACACAGGGGAAAAGAAAATGAGATCCCGGAATATTTATGTAGGAAAGAACAATACTAGAAACGAAGAGAAACCTTATAGATTATGCTTATTTAAATACTAGTAGCATGGCCCAGCGTTGCCCGTGCTTGATTCAAAAATCGTACGACTCATAACAGCAATCGGTTGACTTAAAATATTTTTGCCCTTCCTTGCCTTTAAGGAAGTGCCCTTTGCCGTGCTGATGTTGCTACATGTCTTACTTCTTGCCACTGAGAATTTTTTCTAAGCTCTATACTAAACATTAAATCTGTTCTGAAAAAAGAACTAAACAAAATGAACACAAAACGATCAGCTTTAAAAAAGGACTCGTACCTGGAAAGACTGAATGAAAAAAGAATGTTAACAACAAATACTTTTTCACATCCAGCCCAGTTCTGCGGAATCAGAATCAACGTTGAGTTTAAGTAAGCGAATGAGCCAATTGGAGTAAAGTGCCGTGCAGATTTAAATTTTTTCTACTTGTGACGAATCCAGCTATCGATTTTTTTTGCATGCTAGCATACTAGTTAACATTCGTGTCAGTCACCTGTTGCCTCTCACGCTGGCCAATAGAATCTTCCTTCCTATTCGTGGCAGCCATCTATAGGCTCTCACTCTGGCTAGTAGAAAATGGGCGCAAACTACATGAAAACTGCCGTAGAAGCATGAAAAAATCGATTATTTCCACTATCGATGAGAGTTGGGGAATGCTTTCCCGGTAACTTGGAGCATGTGCATGAAAATTTTGGGGCAAATCCGTCGAAAATTGCGGCGGTGCATTCCTTAAACAGACACATACATCCTGCCTTTTATAGATTGAGATATGTATAACAATTTTATTCTCGGTATGGCTTCAATGTGTCACTGGGATAATTGAAACAACAAATATTTGTACCCGAGCACCTTGAGATATATACCAGAAAAATCATTCGTGACCGAACAGTAGAAGAAGTTGTATGTGTTCATGCTATACTTTTGGCGGAAAATGATTGAAAGGAATCTAGAGCAGCGAATTAACATAGTATATTGTGTGAAGATTGGTAAATGTGCAAGTGAAGCTTAACTTTATCTAAAATCTCTTTATCGTCTTTCTTGGATGAATTGATTAAAAGGAAATTCAAAAGCACAAAGAAGAGATGAAAATATTGAAAGTCTGTTTTCAGGCCGAAGGGTAAGTGTGATGGAAGAATAACTGAAAATGAATACGTGGTCCCTAAAAGAGGATTTGAGAGTTAGGAAAAATGACGTGTTAGATACTCACAAGTGTCACCTTATTTATGAGATACGAAACCTTGTGATATATACCTCAATCGAAATTCGAAAAATACCAGAAAACACAGAAAAGATTTGATGACATCCCTTACATCTAGCAGCATGTGAATACATTACAAAAATGTATTCCAGTAAACAATTTCCGATAATGTTTCCAGCAATGGCTCTATGATCTGACGAAGTTTCTAGATGTCATCGAAACATTACCGCACTGATATGAAAAAGTTTATTTGGCGTGGAAATCTTTATTTTGTATTAATCCTTGTAATATTGATGATAGTGCCTTCCTTACCCTTACTCAAAGATTGAAATTATTTTTTTATCCATTTCTTAGGTTGTATAAAATTGTCATTCTTTGAGTTTTCTTTCCATAAATTCCAGGGATCGATTCTAAATCCGGAGACATACTAGAGCAGTCGATAATTTTGACATTTTGTTTCTTCAGAAGTAGGCGGTTTTAGAGAGTTTCGATTTGGAACACGTCTTTGAAAAGATTTCAGCTATAACATTGTAATAATAATAATAATAATAGTAATAATAATCATAGAAATCTCGAAAATGTGGCATATGAGAACATCAACAATCCCTGTTGTAGTTGGAGCCCTAGGAATGGTTGTAAAAGATTGCAGTAGACTAATTGAAGGGATTCCTGGAAGTCCATGCCTCAAGGAGATACAAAAAAATGTTCTGAAAAGTACTGCCCACACTTTACGAAGGGCTTTATCTATGTAATATTTTTTTTTTTTTGTCAGTGGAAAGTGTCATGATGCCGTTTCTAACCTTAGGTCCCTGGGCGGGACCCGGTAAGAAATGAGTAAACGCCAGAAATCAAAGAAAATAAAAACAATAATAATAATAATGGATGGAAATAAGTTAAAGATTAAGGAGAAAAATCTAAAAAAGTGACAGCCACAAAGTTTGTTAGAAAGAGATCTTATTTCTAAAATATGATACATATATATATATATATATATATATATATATATATATATATATATATATATATATATATGGTTTATTTACGGACTTGCAAAAAAACTCAAGACAAACAAAGTGTAAAGGAGACTCTTCCTTTGACAAATTCAACTAATGAGAACTCACTATTTCATGGTAAAAAATGATTTCTTCAAAATTCTTCAGAAAGAATTAAAATAAAGATAGGATACAGAAGACAACGATTGACGTTGCATTTATATTTTTGAAGATATTAGTTGGCAGGAAGGTAAGAAGCCGGAAAGAGTCCCACAAGTGGATGAATAAATCATTCGAATGGAACTTACGGTTACACCTGACAATTTCAGCAGCAAACTGATGTAACCTATCTGCCAATCTAGTACTGACCCCAATAAGCTGCCCGAAAACTTTGGCCCTTTATCCTTATCTACCTGCACGAAATGTAAACCGTTTGACGTTTGTCCCGATTTTAACAGTAATACTATGTTCGTCTATGTAAGCCGGTCTTATCTGGCAAACGTTTTCATCGCTTAAGTAGAATTCAAGGCACACAATTTTCTTTTAATGATCCAAGGTGTATATTCTTTTGTTTCTTCATAAAAAAAGATATTTTTACTTCTGTATTTGCACTTTTCTTGTTATTTTGCAGAACATCGAAAACTGTTTTCACCCAAATGTGAACTGAGTCCTTTGATTTGTTTGTGGAATGGAATCACATCTCTTTCATTTCTTTCCGATGTTTAATTGCCCTTAAACTGAAGGTTTCCATACTGACAACTATGATTTTCTAAAATACTATTTTAATATTGCGTACTCCATATTTAAATTTTCAGTTAGAACAATAATTATATTAAAGTATCCATGTTGTACTAAAAATTATAAGATCAACTCACAAACCTGTGGAAATATTAGATTTTTAAGAACATTTATGACGGGCTTAAAACTAGTTGGGTGGTCTTTTCTACGGGTGTACTCGTTGTCAGGTACGAAAGCGTAGTATGGCGGATGTGTAAGCGTAAGGCGTACCGATTTCATATTCCAGATAACGCACAAAATTTCATAACTGAATCAATAAGCTGTCAGATCCTCATACGTCGGACCCGACGGGAGAGTCCATTATTATTATTTTATATATATATATATATATATATATATATATATATATATATATATATATATATATATATATGTGTGTGTATATATATATATATATATATATATATATATATATATATATATATATATATATTATGCAAATATATCCTTGGGAAAGGAGGGCATCTATCGCTTCTCCCGCAGCTATGGATTAAATAGCAGAGCAAGCTGTACAATATAATTTCAATTAGTAACTAATCCAGCGGAAGAATCTCTGTATTTAACTCCGTGTAAGGCTAATTAGGAAAAACACCCTATCAACACGTACCGTTATGAGGGGACGACCCTAGCCATCATAGAGTAAGTGAATTGGTTGTTACTTATTTTGAATGGCTAGACATTCAAATTCTGTTAGAAAGTTTCAAAGCTGTGATTTTATCCGCCATCATAATCATCATCATCATCATCATCGTCATCGTCATTATCATCATCACCGTCATCATTATTGTCAGACATTGATTACTTCAATCGTCGTGAGGTGAGGACACTTAAGAACAGAAGAAACAGACAACCACCTCCAGGATGATCTGTTTGCGGTGGCTCTTACGAGTTCCGGTATTGTTACGTCAGTGTACTATTTGATGTTGTCTGACCAGCTCTCGTGCTGTCTTCCTCGCTCGCGTCCACCTTGAATGATGATCTTGCAGCGGCTGCCAGGCCGTGTGATGCGTCCAGAGCATGCCATCTTCCCACGCTTAATAGTGGCAAGGAGAGATTCCTGTAGATCCCAGAGACTTTTGAACTTACTCCGTACATAGTCATTCGTTTTGTGAGCAGCATGGAATCCGGAGGAGCTTTCTCAAGTTCATTATCGAATGCCTGGATTCTTTTTTCCTGTCTCAGCCATTATTGCCCAAGTCCCACAACCATGGAGCACTATATTATTAACCTCAATAATACATAAAATTTGCTTTAATTGTTTAATGCTTCACTAGAAATAATAAAATCCTGCTATGCCTGGTTTTGAATAAAACTGATTCTCTATTTAAAAAAAGGAGGCACGGTTGTAATCATTTATGGACAGCACTGTATTTAACAAAGTTTGGCAGTATTTGAGGCCAAACAGAGATAAAAAAAAAAAAAAAAAAAAGAATCAGAAATTACAACGTTAATGTATGTCCCGACATGAGGTTGAAATTGTTTTTTTGTTTTTGTTTTTTTATTATTCATGAGGTAATTTAAACACTTGTCTTAGTTTATGCGAAGACAAGAAAGTTGGGAAGTAATTCCCGGCTGTGTTAGACTGACATTAACTCCTTGCACTGATGAATCATCAACAAGTTCACTTGGAATAAACATCTGTTCACACTTTCTGATCGCATATTTAAATTAAATAATAATAAAACGAAAAAAAATAAAGTTGCAAAAAGACAAGTTTACAAAATCATCATAGATTTGAGCTTAAGCTTAAATCAAGTATTGATTAAGTTATTCGTTTTATAAAATATTTTAAAATAATGAATACACACAAAAAAGAAAGAAAACAATTTTGAAAAAAAAAAGATAAGAAAATAAGTATAATTAAAAAAAAAAATTTTCAGCGAAATTCCATTCAAAAATTTTACTTTATAAGGTACACAAAATTTCATATGTATTCTGATTTATTTATTTATATCTATTTAATTTATTAATATTTATTTTAAGTAATATTTTTATTAATTTTATATATTATATTATATATATAATTATTAGTATATATATTACATTATATTGTATTATATATGTAATATATATTATATCTATATCTATATTATATTATTTATATGTTGTATGTATTTATTGAAATTATTTTTGCATATTATATTATCTGTATATGAGATATTACATTACATTATATTATATATATGGTATATAATCTTTATATATATATATATATATATGTATATATTATACATTACTCGTCAATATTGAATTAATTTTATTAATATTTTTTATTAATTTTACATATTATTTATATTATATATATATATTATATCTATTAATATATACATATATAGAGGAGGCACGGTGGAGTAATGGATATCGGATTGAGGAATCGGAGAGCCGAGTTCGAATTCCAGTCGAATCCATTGCATTCACTTACGTGCTAATACCCTTGGGAAAGGTTTGAATCCTCTTCTTCTCCCTAGCAGACTGGGTTCTATAGCCTTGGATGGCAACTGGTCTAGGAGGGTCGTTTGGGTACCTTGTGGCATTCGGTGCACCAGGTCTCTGTATTCGTCCCTCCAAAAAGTGTGGATGGTCCTGCACGTGGCCTTCACCACTATAATCAAATCTCATGTGCCGGTGTCGGTCTGTCGGTTTCCTGGAAACTGATCTGCTTGACGGGAGAGTCGATTATATATATGCATACATTTATTTATATCAATATCATATTGTTTATATATTATATGTATTTATTTATATATGTTCTGATTATTTATTAATTAAATTAATTTCTAATTATGGAATATTTGTTTAATGAGTGTGTGTATATATATATATATATATATATATATATATATATATATATATATATATATATATATATATATATATATATATATATATATATATATATATATATATATATATATATATATATATATATTTACAAATGCGGTATGGGTATAGCTTTAGTTTTATCGCTTCTATTGGACCAGAAAGCAAGCTTCTAACAAGTTTAAAACGGATTAAACATTTAAGAAAAATACACAGTAAGTCATCATTAATTAATAGGAGTTATCCTATAAGAAATACGTCATCGATTAATTCTGGTAGTGAAAATATACTGTGATCCTTTAGAAGGTGGATGGCGCTTCATGGCTTCATACACTTTGTACTTCTGACTAATATCTGTCTCCTTACCATCCATCTATTTACACACACTCGTTAGGTGGATTACTCTCTGTTTCAGTCTGTAACTCTTCCTGTCAATATATTCTCTGATTGTCAAATTCTTCAAGCATTCTTTCCTCATTATACGTTCCAGAGATTTTCAATTGAATTTTTTTTCTGCTCCTAAGCAAAAATTCCCTTTCCCTTCCCATTTTCCTTAAATCTTCCTCGTTGCCCACATATTCTGTACTTGGAATTCTTAGAAATTAGAAGAATCTCTCTTTTACCGCAAGTCCTCCTCTGTGAGAAAATTGTCCTGCGGTGGCCTGAAATAATATAGCAGTTCATTACTTTTTTCTTTGTTTCTAATAAATTTTTCCTGCTTCCTTCTCTTTTCATACGGTCACACTAGATGTTGACATTCCACACTACTTCAAACGAAAGGTTAGGAAGGAAATCCCCATCAACACTTGAAAGAGCGATAACAGCTACTGAGCTTGAAAATCTTATTTCCCTGAAAATTTATTTTGAGAGAAAGATTTTATAAATTTCAACCGAAAACAGTACTGACTGCTCGGTCAATTAATGACAAATATTTCCTTGTAGGGAAACGACTAATACTACTGTTACTGTTCATAGCTACCAGAATCTGTAAATATCTTACAGACTTCTTTTATTGCTTTTGTTCCAATGCGAAATTCGTACAGCAGGCAATTTATAAGAGTCGGTGTGTGGTTCTATATGTTGATTGTAATCGTTATGACACCTGAACGTTATCTGGTTGTCAATAATATTTTAGTCACCGACTTCACGACTGAAAAGCAAGACAAAACGGGAGCACATAATAGATTGTTGAACGTAACGATTATTTGATAGAGTATGTCTGTAAATTGTCAAAGTTTTTTGTCATGTGTTTTAAAACAATTATTTTGATAATATAAAACATGCGAATGTCGCTTCGAATTAGACTCGCCTCTCTTACGTAGCGGCTCTTGTTTCGCGAAAGAAAGCCAGACAAAATTTCTCATACTAAAATTTCACACATTAAAAGGCTCGTGAGCGTCTCAAGGTAGACGTTTACAATCACGAGGGTAATGCTGAATGAGGTATGACATGAATGGAAAAGGGGAAAGAAACAAGTGAAAAGTATAAGGATAGAGGTAAAGTTATGGTTAGATCTCGACATGAACAGCTCAGGATCAATGTGTTTTGGAAAGTATCTACGCGGGAGATTGTTCCTCAAAGTAGTCGTTATTGGGATAAAGCTGTGGAATTATTTTCTTTCATTTGCAATATAGAGGAAACGAGGGTGGTTCGAACTCGTGGAAGTGCCATGGCGTGAACTAGTTGTAAAGATCTGAACTGATGAAACCAAAGAATGAATCGCGTGAGACTATTTTCAGTGTAAATAGCAACAGAATAACGAAAAGGATTTAAAACTTGAAACATTCTCTATAAAACCGCTAAAAGATTTCGCACTCTATAAAGAAGCCATTTTTTTTTTGTGTTTCTGACTTTTGTCAACAAAGGGAGCTAGCTACTTCATGAAACGACTGAATGTGGCGATTATTATGCCAGCATCTTTAGCAACCTATTTTATAAATCAGCTGGAGGTTTGAAGTGAAATTGAGGCTCCGCAAATTTACATAGCACGAATCCTTATTTATTGTAGAACCGTTCATGGAGAAAACCCAGCGCCTTATCGGTTATGCCGAAACAATATTCGGTTTCGGCACTGAAAATTACAAGCCGCTTATTTTGCCCATGGTCTGCTCGAGCTCGATCAGAATAAAAAAAAAATCAGCCGTAAGCCTCCGATCATCTTTGGTGTTGACTATTACGGAATCTATTCTATTCCCTTTGGGGAACCTTATATCACTACTTCAAATGCTTTTTGATTCTCTACAAATTCTATTGATGAAATTTTTCAAAATAAGTTATTGTTAAATTCTTTTATTACATATAGACACCATTTTGTCTCCTAGGTGATGCACCATTTCTCCTTTCTGAAATAAAACGTGTGCAATGGTTATGCTATTGAATTCCCTATAACGTTTATTAATGAAATCAAAATATCTCATTGTGAAAAAAACTACACCATATAGAACTCATGTTTGGTCCTTAGGGGCGCCCCATATCCACTTCCCTCATATATTAATAACCTCAAACTTAATCTAGGTCCACAACTATTCCCTCGTGAAAGTCTGATCAAGATTAGTATCGTAGATTTGATTTTCAACGGGACATAAGTCCATACGTACGAGCTCGTTTATACTATAAAGACAATAGTATATACATACATACATATATATATATATATATATATATATATATATAGATAGATAGATAGATAGATAGATAGATGGAAAAGCATACAGTATAGATAGAATTTTTGGTGTCAAATTGGTATTGAACAATACATGATTTCAAAACGTTCGTGATGTATTGATATGAATACAGCTATGATTTTTTTTAAAGTTTTCAGTATTTTACTTGGTGATGGGAATTTTAGCAAGCAACGATTGTGTTGTCCATTGGAATATAAATACATAAATATACATAAGTTTTTATTTTTTTTCATGTCTGTATACAGGGACATTCACAGAAATAATCAACCAACCCGAATAAAGATAGATAGATAGATAGAGAGAGAGAGAGAAAGAGAGAGAGAGAGAGAGAGAGAGGAGAGGAGAGAAGAGAGAAAGAGGTTCGTCCAAAGTTCGTTTGGAAAAAATGATATACTGATGTTTTAAGGAGTCATTATGAGTCAACTCGTTGGGAAAGCATTACTGCCAAGATGGAAATCCTGTATGTTCTAAAAAGCAACGGAAAATATACAACTAAACCGGCTTTATGTGACTCATGGGGATTTTAAAATTAAAACATTATTATTCGTCGTCACCCTCTCTACATAATGCTTACTTATAACTTTTATATGACAATTTTTAGACACACACACACACATATATATATATATATATATATATATATATATATATATATATATATGGACACTGAGGCCAACACCAAGTGGCGACAGTCTGTTACATGCCTGAACGCAATCTTCAGACGATTTGCTGATCATGGTTATATATATTTTTGCATTGATTCTTCCGTTCAACCGTGGAAAAGAATGTCGCAGTTTGGTGTTCATCTCACTGTCTACTTTTAAATTTAAAACGATGTCTGTAATTGGGCACTTTTACCCATAAATATAGCATAACTGAAAACTATATTTTTATCATAAAACACACACACACATATATAATATATATATATATATATATATATATATATATATATATATATATATATATATATGTAAACAATTTCTCAGAGATAACCTGTAGAAAAAGACTATAGGTATAAAGTTAAATGACAATACGAAAACTATTATTAACCGACGCGTTTCGTCCACTGTGGACTTTTTCAAGGTAAAAACGAAATTTATTGAAAGCAAAGTAACTATTAGCAACAAACAAAATGTCCTTAGAAACTAGAAGAATTTAGAAAACGCTACCGCAATTTTCCTTTGACAATATGAATAAAACAGCACTTTAAAAATTCTTTTAGCTGCTAAGGACAGTGTGCTTGTTGTTAATAGTTACTTTGTTTTCAATAAATTCATCTCGTTTTTACCTTGACAAAATCAACATTGGACGAAACGCGGCGGCTAATAATTCAGTTTTCCTACTGTCTTTAAGTCTTTTACCTTAATACATACATAAATATATATGTGTGTGTATGTGTGCGCGTGTAATGTATGGTTAGTATGACATACATGCATACTGTTCTTTTGTAAATAAAATATTTTCGTTTTTAGTCACTTTTTGGAGTTCATCTCTTTGCATTCTTCAAGTCCTTCTTTGCGTCTTCTTAAAGGGTAGTATTTCAGTGATATACTAATGCCTATATTGGGCCTTTGTGAACAGAGAAATCTATATGTTTTCTCTCTCTTTCCAAGTAATTCATTGGTTCAGAGATGTTAAATTGCAATCAGAAAATTGTAATATACATTTTAACCTTGAATATTATGAATACAAATCAAATTTGCTTCAAATTTAAGGTAAATCAATCAGTCCGTGGTATAATAATGAGAAAATGCATTCATTTTCAGGTATAACATATTTAGGTTTACCAACTGATCACCTATTCTACTATTACCCTTGATCATATACAGGGTTGCTCAGTTCTTTGAGCACACGTCTTTTAATAGCTTTATTTTTTTTTAAATGGTCTGATTATCGTTTATTTTCAATCGTAATTTTATTTGTAATCGTTGCCTGAACAGTAGAGTATAGTGATTTAGAGATTCTACAGTCCTTTGTTGTTAAATTTCCCAAAGAGGTGGAAGCCGCCGGCGTCTTTTCACCACCGCTAACATGCTAAGAGTCGTAATATTACCACCCAAATTTGTACCAAAAGCGTAGAAATTTATCTCTAACTCCCGAAAGTCAATTAATTAGATCAAGGTTTCAAGGCATTCTATTGGAAGAATTGTGCCTGACTGCCAATACAATGATATTTGATACGGTGATGCCAATTCATATCTGCAACAAAAGTTAGCCGTTTGAACCGAACAAAGCGACTGTTGGGCAAGGTGAATCATCAGAAGCCTGGAATGCTTTGATTTTTTTATGATAGGAAATTCTTTGATCAGGATCAAAAAGTCAACCAAGGGAATGAAAAATATTTATGCAGAAACCCTACGGACATTCCAACGGTCATGCTCACAAGGTTTCCGGCAATTTTCCTTGCAGACCGGGTTCACGTACCGTCTTTTTTTTTTTTTTTTTTTTTTAAATTCTGCTTTCTCTTTAATATTTATGTTCCTGTTCCTTCTGAATTATTGTCACTCTTTTTCATTTCCAGTAGCCCCCCCTTACGCCTTAGTGGCATTATCGCCTTCCTTAGGATCAAACGGTTTAAGTAATCTGTGATGGTTCTGGGGGGGGTGTCGTGAGTAATGTGGGTGATATAATGCCTCCTTACTTCCTCAGGGTTTAAGAATCATTACTGCTGAATATAAGAAGGTCTGGAGGAAGATTTTGAAACACTGGATAGAGAGCGTGAGCAAAGGAAGACCGTCCACTGACCAACAAGATTATGTACCGTCTTATAACGCCAAGACAACCCAAATGAGTTGCCATCTCCACAATCACTTCACACCAAACACATGACCTCCTAGCTCGCCATACGTGACACCGTCGGACAACTAAATACGAGACATAGTCGAGAGGAAGGTCTATCAATGTCTTTATAAAACTATAAAATCCATAAAGTCCGCCATAACGAGCACAATGTCCCATTTTAGATGTCGTATCGAAGCGGCCAGCTATGCTAATGGTGAATACATTAAGTAAATGCTCTCAAAAAGAGTTTCAAGATTATTCATACCAATTTCTTTGCAAACAAAGCTCTTTTTCCATGACATGCGCATTTTACTAAATTCATGCAGATATCCTCAAAGAGCAACAGTGTAGACTAAACCATATACAGTGTAAATAACAGACAATAGTTATAACAAAAAACAAAAAAAAACGAGTCTGCTAAATGACATGGATCATTATTCCCTTAAAATCAAGTTTGTTACAGATTCTGACAAAAGGCCGTCAAGTGAGCATTATCGACATTTTAATAAACTTCAATGTAATGAAGTAGTTGCAATAATCAAAGAAGAGGAATTTGGAAAATGTGATATTGTTCTTCAAGGTCGTGATAATAAGCTAAAAAGAATATATGAGACTCATCGTTTATATGTTGCTTTACAATGTCCTCCGCTTTTTGTCAGTGGTAAAGATGGGGTATCATTTTGGAATTCCTCAAGTTGGAGGAAACTCCATTAAGACTTTCATGCATAGACTTTTATGCTTTCTTCCTTATGATTCGAGAAAATTCTTTTAATCATTTTCCCATAGTCCCAAACCTGTTCCACCTGTATGTATGTATGTATGTATGTATGTATAGATAGATAGATAGATAGATAGATAGATAGATAGATCGATTCCAACAGGCTGAGATAGATAGATAGATAGATAGATAGATAGATAGATAGATAGATAGATAGATTCCAACAGGCTGAGATAGATAGATAGATAGATAGATAGATAGATAGATAGATAGATAGATAGATTCCAACAGGCTGAGATAGATAGATAGATAGATAGATTCCAACAGGCTGAGATAGATAGATAGATAGATAGATAGATAGATAGATAGATAGATTCCAACAGGCTGAGATAGATAGATAGATAGATAGATAGATAGATAGATAGATAGATAGATAGATTCCAACAGGCTGAGATAGATGCTGAGATAGATAGATAGATTCCAACAGGCTGAGATAGATAGATAGATTCCAACAGGCTGAGATAGATAGATAGATAGATAGATAGATAGATAGATTCCAACAGGGTGAGATAGATAGATAGATAGATAGATAGATAGATAGATAGATAGATAGATTCCAACAGGCTGAGATAGATAGATAGATTCCAACAGGCTGAGATAGATAGATAGATAGATAGATAGATAGATAGATAGATAGATAGATTCCAACAGGCTGAGATAGAAAGATAGATTCCAACAGGCTGAGATAGATAGATAGATAGATTCCAACAGGCTGAGATAGATAGATAGATTCCAACAGGCTGAGATAGATAGATAGATAGATAGATAGATAGATAGATAGAATCCAACAGGCTGAGATAGATAGATAGATAGATAGATAGATAGATAGATTCCAACAAGCTGAGATAGATAGATAGATAGATAGATAGATAGATAGATAGATAGATAGATAGATAGATAGATAGATAGATAGATATGAATAGGCTAGGATAAATATATGGATACGTATAGACTCAAATAGCTAGTTAGTTAGGTAGATTGACACCCTGTGATTAGATAAACGGGTAAATAGATGTGAACTGATTGTAACATAATTATTACGCTGCCATAATGTTTGAATGTTAATACGCTTTCCTTTTCAAGCGTAAGGCTCCCAGCTTAGCATCTCGACTACACCAAATGAGTCATTGTTTGTGACACTAGCTCGCTTACATTATTCATTCACAAGAGCCAAATATTTTTAGCTTGAAATGTGTGTTAAACTCACTACGTTTGCCCTTATATATAATATTAGGTTGGCCAGAAAGTCCCGACTCACTTAGGAAGCGGAAAGAAAACAAGAAATATTGATCTCTCTCTGGGGGAATTTCCAAGGTCTACTGCATTTCGAATTTGTTCCACACGGTCACGCCATCAAAACTAAATTGTTTTGACAGCAGCTAAACCTCATGCACGAAAAACTAAAGAAGGAGCAACCTGCTTTGGTCAGTAGGGGTCGGATTTTGTTTCAGGCACGACAATACGAGACCACACACTACCAGGCTGTCTAAGGAGAAGCTCAAAGAGATGGACAATGTTCAGATTCTTCCACATCCACCATTCACACCTGATGATGCTCCGAGTGACTATGGCCTATTCCGTTCGATAGTACTTCTTCCGCGACCACTTTTAATGAGGGACGAAGTTTGTTTACAGATTTTTCATTCAAAACCAGCGGACGGGTATCTGGGACAAATTCGAATGCTGGCTGATCGCTGGCAGAAGATCGTCTAGAATAATGGACTTTAGTTTGAAGAATAAATGTTGGTGTTGCTCCATAAACTTTTGCTATTTTCTTTCCGCTTTCTAAGCGAGTCAGGACTTTCTGACCCACCTAATAATGATTACAAGACGAAAGAAGCAGAATCCACTGCGATTAATACGCGGGACTAACTTACAAAATATAAAGTACAATAAAGATGAAGAGTTTTAATTAGAGATCTTTTAAACAACAAAAAAAATTAAAAAAGGAGAAAGTCCCAAAAAGAATATAATCACCAGTAATTAAATGAAATTAAGTATTATTACAGAAACTAGGCTCGCTTGTTTCTTTTTTCTATACAAAATACAAAAGTGGTGTCATTTTCAACGTGTTAACTCATAATAAACTTAAGTGTTTTATTTTTTGTTGTTTTTTTTTCTGGGCAAAGGTATTCATCTTCTGATTATATTTTCAATTAAGATTATACATCGTTTATTCATTCTTTACGTTCGCATTCACTGACGATATCTGTGTCCATTCAATACGATCGTTTTAAATTTCTTGGCAATGAAAGCAAAAATAGATACTACCAGGCTCTCTAAACATTGCAACTAGTTCTCCATATATGCTTGGCTGCTCATTTCCGATTATGATGTCTGCGATGGTATCAAGCTAATCCTTTTAGTAGAAACCTGTTCAGGAACATCTGGACATTTATTTAACAACCATGACGCTGGTTTATACTAAAACTATGCTGATCGACGGAACTCGTATCAAGTTTCTGAGAGCGAACGCACAATGTTGTGCGAGCAGTGGTTGTGCAATGGTTGTACTATCAAACGATCTATCAATATCACCTGTGACGACGCGTTAGCACAAGTACCAACGATCTCCGAACATTTTTCTGCCTAATTTCAAGCATATGGCCTGGGCCGACTCATGGAATGGTGGTCAGCCACCTCTGAGCATTTCAGATGGCTGTGATCGTGTCCTCAATCCCATATTATCAAGAAGTCACCATCTTGTTTAATTGATCAGGCTGAGATTCGAACTCAGGTCTTATAATGGAACCGTTAACTCTCTAAGCACTAGGTCATGTGCCTACATTCTTTTCATTTTTTTTAATTGGGCTCACGCCAAGCAAGACAGTAAAGCCACTGAGACGCAAAGGGTTACACAGTGTGGAAAAGTTAGAAATAGGAACATTGATAAGGAGCGAGAACACAGGAAGAGTAATCAGGGCGACGGCATAAAACGATTGTCATTGCATTTAAATTTTTGCAGCTTAGAGGTGACTGAAAAGCATAGAGCCGGAGGGAAGTACCACAAGCTAGAAGTGTGTGAAAAGAAACCGTTTTCATAGAATCTAGCCAGTTCAACTGTAAATCTAGCACTGCGCTTAAATTCGAAGTGTCTAGGCGCCATAACGAATCCAAACAATTACTATGAAAGTATTCATAGAAAAGGAAAAGGTAGGCACCCTTATGGCGGTGAGAAAGTGACTGATCCCGTGACACCAGAATCGGAGACGGTGACATTGCTGATTGTTCTTTAGGTTTTATCAAGGAGCACTAAATAGATAACAGGGGCATCAAACCATGTGTGGTAGAAATATTCTAAGCATGGGCGATTAGAAGACTTGAAGATATATAAACAAGTTTTGGAGAAAAAAACGCGTTGAACTACGACATAATCAACTAACCTTCTTGCCAGAAAACCTAGGAATGGATTCGATAAAGTATTTCCTCTTCATGTCAGCTGAGAAAAGCGCAGAGTCACTCTTCTGGAGGTTAGGCAAAAATACTTCCCCAGATTTGGAAGCGTTAAAATTAACAAGCCATCCTTTGCCCCAGGTAACAACAGACTGGAGGTTATTTTGGATACCAGCTGCCATTTTGATCTTATCAAACAGTAAAGACTTATTATCAAGATAGAAGTAAATAGTTAAACATTTAATCTACTGATTGGTATTTATTCAATTTAATCTGTCACAAATTTAAAAGTATGTGACACCTAGTTAGGAACAATTTATAAACAACAAGGTAATGTTATTTAATCAGTTATAAGGCTAGATATGTCGATTGCACTAAGAGGATACAATTCCCTACTGAACGAACGCTTGTGAAACTGGTTTTTAAACCATGACTGCAGGGACTTAGCAAAATGGCCATTAATTTCCATAGTATCTCCGTTAAGATAGAAGATAGGATAAGTTTTCGCCTTGCGCACAGACTAAGGCTAAGCTATTCTCAAAATAGATTCCTAGTTTTGAAACCAGAAACCTATTCCAAGAATACTTGATGACAAGCCAACAGTTATTCGCTCGTTCCGTTATGTTTTATTTATTTATTTACACTTTTGACAACGTGATAAGTAAAAAAAAAAAAAAAAAAAAAAAAAAAAGAAAACAAAATTTGAAAAAACTAAGTTACAGACTCTCACGTGAAGCTAAAACGAAAAGAAAAAAAGTTCGGTCTTGAATTCAATATGCAACAAGCTGAAAGGAAGCATGCCTGAATAGAAAAAAAAAAAATAACACTTGATTTTCAAGTTAGATTTTTGGCAGGACATTAAGTGTTTACAAAGCGTAGCTCACTCACGTAAGAGGAAATAACGATTAGGATTTAACCGTTTTCTAAGCGATGCCTATTTGTCTTGAAATAATCGTTACAGAACCTGAGTTCAAACTCTAGCAGGAATATGCAGACAAATTCATAATTTGACGTCCCGAATTATTACAGTTTTTTTTAGCATGGTTTATAAGTCGCTGACTATCATGACTTCATACTAGAGTTCAGTCATCAAATATAGGTGTTAATAAAAAAAATAAAGGCATGAACCAAAGGTTTCCTAGATTCGCCAAAAACAATAATAATAACAGTGAAAATATTCCATTTGGAATACTAAAAAATATTATTCTCTTTTCATTGTTTCTAACTATATTTTTCAAAGTAAACATTATGATCTGAAACTAAATGATTGTAGTGATGGCATATACCCTACATACGGTTTATATCCCGTTGAAATACTGGTACGATCACCGAAGGTAAGCGGCGTTTAGGCTGGTCAGTATGTACATGGGTCACCGCTTGGGAATACAACGTGTTTTAAACTAGGGTGATGTAATGGATAACGGCAGGGAATTTGAACTCGAAGAGCCGAGTTGCAATAACAATAAGCTTCGTTATAGTCACTCATGTGCAAATACCCTTCATAAAGGCATGAATACGTCTCTTCTTCTTCTATTAGGTTGGTTAAAAAATAATGTCGTTTTCTCACATAGTAACACATGTGAGAAAACGACATTATTTTTGCACCAACCTAATAGCTATGGATTAACTCGTAGGTCTTGTATCAGTAAATTATTATTATTAGCCTCCGCCCGCAATAAATCTTACAGCTGCTTCATGCTTTCCAGCGTGTTGGAAGTCCTCCTCCGTAGTTCCTACTTTTAAGAACCCTGAGGAACCTTCTGACACCTTTAACTTTTGCCCTATTAAGTCTCCTACTGGTTGTCAGCAAAGTATGCAAGGTTTTAATCAATGCTGAAATGGTTAATCCTCTTACCTCTCGCGAACTACACTCTGAAAAAGAATATGGCTTCCAATTTGGCAAGTTCTACCGCTGATGTGCTAACGGCCTTCACTGAATATGTATACCAAGCTCTTGATTATTATGACGATGCTCGAGCTGTGGCTCTAGATATCTCGAAGGCGTTTGACAGGGTTTGGCACGATGGTCTTTTACGTAACCTTCAGGGCTATGGTATTAAAGGATGAACGTTCGATTCAATCCAATCCTTCCTACCAAATCGTGAAACAAGACTATTGAACAGGCTCGTTTCCAGATACTTTCACGCGAACGCGGGGTTCCCCAAAGCTCTCTTCTGGATCCTACTCTGTTTTTGATCTTCATCAGTGATCTTCCTGGTGTGATCAGTTTCCAAATAGGCATTTATGCAGATGAAACTATCATTTATTCCTGTCTCAGTAGTAAACCCGTCAGAACTGACAAAGATAACCTGGTCGCTGCTCTCGAAATCAATCAGTGGTTACGTGGCACAGAAAATGCCTTGTAAATTTGTACGCCTCCAAAACGAAACTGTTCTCACTTAACCACCATAGAAAAATCTTGCTGCTCGCCATCAGCATTTCTGATACTAGACTTATGGAGAGCAACACACTGCACTTTCTTGGTCTCACGTTCCCAATAGACTTGAAGTGAAACAACTACACTGAATCAGTAGCTGTATCTACTGCAAAGAAAGTTGGGTCACTGTTTTGTGCCAGAAGGTTTTTCTCGTCAGAGTCAATCTCGCATAGTTACAAATCTACCATTCGTCTATGCAATGAATACTGTTGCCATATTCGGTCATGTTCTCCTTCTATTCATCTCGAGGTTCTTAACAAAATCCAAAGTCGGATCTGTAATGTAACGTGACAGAGTTTCCATGCGTTTTTTCTACATATATTTCCATAGCAACTAGCCTGACGAGTTTTTTTCCTGGTGCGCCGACTACATGAATTTAAGAGTGCTACTAGATTGGCATCTAGGTCCCACGCTTTTACTGTCGAAATAGTTAAATGTAACCGCCACTTCTACTCCATCCGTTTCTTTTCTCGCATTTTTCTCGTTTCTTTTCTCGCACTTCCCGCCTGTAGAACTCCCTTCCGTTTACTTGCTTCCCTGAAAACTACAGTCTTCAAAAATTTAACTGCAACCTCAATCGCCATTTTCTTGAAACTTGTTAATCTTTTATCCTTTCCTCACCCCCTACCATATCCAGTCTTTTCTCTCGCTTTCACTCCCTGTAGTCCCATGCGTACTAGTGGCATTCCCCCTGGCTTGGAGTGAAATGATTAAAAACAAAAAATCTAAAAATATTTTCCGGATTTAAATAACGCACAAAGGGTTGATAAGTCATAAAAAACAAATCAATTAATGCCTTGAATCCATCATAAATGTAGACAATGTGAAATTAATAAATCCTACAAACTTATTTCATTTTCGAGTTTTGTTTCCTAAATTCCTTATAACTGATGTATTAGATCAATGTATTTAACATTGGTTTAATAAGAGTGAAACCGCTTGACACAGATTGAACAATAAATTTCTCGCGCATGCGCATTAACTTATAACGTTATCTCTCACTTCATTGGTTTATAGCCGTGCATAGAATTAAAGTGTGTAGAGCGTTATCGACACACCATACCACAGAGGTTTCATCTGTGACCACGGCATATGAAGCAGTTTTTGCCTATGGTCAACATTCCCCACATCCGTCAACGACCATATTCCCCAGATCTTACCTTTATATATAAATTTGTTAATTTTGGTAAATTTGAAAGAGATTCCGGGAATTATGGAGTATAGAATATTTTCATTGGTCAATAAATCAGATGATAAGTAAGGTGACCTGTCTGCTACCACATCCGAATTTAACAGAAGTAATTGTCTGAAAAGAGGATCAAGCGCTAAATTTAAGTAGTGTTTTGAGTGATGGTGTCTATCTTTCTCTATATTATTTTTTTTTCTTTTCTTTTAATTCTCTTCCTCGACAGTAGTTTGTCCAAATTCTATCGCTTTGAGCTATTCTTTGGCTCACACGTTTTCCAACCGGAATGGCAAAGTTTATTTCTATTCTTAAACAGATGTCCATTTTGTCATCATGAAATTGAGTTTTATGGTGATTGTGGGACTAAAAATACTGAAAAGTAACTGTCGTTTTGGATGTTGGAAATACTAAATGTGGTAACATTGACCCGAGTTAAAATTTGACATGGAAAGAGAAAAATATTACACTTGAATCTTTTTGAAACTTTCTATGGCGCAAAATTTTACGGTACGCTGGAAAAAAGGCGTACCCTTTAAATAAAGATATACGATTTTATTACTCATACCGTGCTAGATAGCTAGGAAACCTGAAATTGTAGGTACAGTTTGCTTTAATAACTCCAGAAAATTCATACGTTAACTTAACCATACTCCATATCAGATATTCCTATTTAGATGATATATATATATATATATATATATATATATACATATATATATATAGGATGTTCCATTAAGACGGATCAAGATCAGCAGTAAATAATCAGTGTTATTGATGAAAAGTTATTTATTTCTCTATTAAATCATGTTAAGTCATGGCAATTATGTGTGAAAAATAATACCGCTCAAATGTCCGCCAAATCTGAAAGAAAAAGAAAAAAAATCATTAGACGCTTTTAAAATCAGTCCAACTTATTGGAACAGCCTTTGTGTATATATATATATATATATATATATATATATATATATATATATATATATATATATATATATATATGTATGTATAATAAAAAGGCTTAAACACTAATATTCCATGGTCATAATTTATTACAGTGGAATCTTAAATATCCTTACTATATCCTTGACATTGAGTTCTACCTGGATTGTATCCTCTTGGAATTTGTTTTATGCAAAATATAGATGTATGTGTATGCATGTATGTATATATATTTATATATTTTGCATATGTATGTGTATATTTACCACTAATATTATATATATATATATATATATATATATATATATATATATATATATATATATATATATATATATATTTATGTTGAATACAAAAACAATAGGTGTTTCTCAAAAAATATAACAACAAAAATAGTTTATGTTGTAACCACATTGGACAAACCAATTCTTTCTCTAGCTTAATCACTAAATCTACTTTCAAAATCTACTACGACTCTAAATGTAGAAGTCATAACATAATTTACTTATTAGAATGCACACTATGCCAGAAACAGTATGTGAGAAAATCTGAATGGCTCTTTCACAACAGAATTAATTATTAATTATTAACGGAATCGTAACAAATCTGCTCCCACGAAAGATTATTTCCTGTAGAACAACATTTCTGCATAGAAAAACATGATTTTAAAAGCCGTACAAAATTCACTAAATGAAAAAAAAATAGAGACAGACAGAAAAGGTGACCTTAGAATAATACTCGAGGAATTATGAAGACAAATGGATTTTGCGCCTCAGAACACTTCGTCCAGAAGGGCTTAATCAAAAATTTAACAGTATAGGCATAATTATAAATAACCCCATAAATCAAGCCCTACCCACATTTCTCACCCACACAAGACAGACATGCTTGATGAGGTATTGATGTCTCACACTTATACATAAACTCGCACAAATATATATACATCACACACACTCTGAAATAACTAGAATATAAAATACACTTAACCGACACATCCCGTTCCCAGCAACCCATAAATCTGTCAAAATGACCTCAGGGGGAATTCTTAGTCAGGAATCTGCCATCTTCTATCTTAATAACAACTTCAAATCGGCTGTTTGACCCACACATGGATTAACCAAAATTAACGATAAAAACAAATAAAAATTACAGATAAAGTTCACATTTTTTTTTAATTCATTGACGCCTGTAGTCCACTATTAGTAAGAAGCGGGGTTTTTTTTCCTGATGAAGGTCATGCTGGACGAAACTAGACGGAGAATGTAATTGAAATTGTTAAACAAAATAATTTTAATATACAACCCAATGTGTCTGAAAATATCAATTTGTAAATATTTTTATTGTTCAAAACACACACACAAACACACACACACACACATATATATATATATATATATATATATATATATATATATATATATATATCAATAAAGACAAACGGAAAACTTTTCTTAGCCAACGCTATGAGTGATTTTATCAAGGCAAATGTAAAGATTTTATTTTTTGACGAGTATTTATATATAATACAAAAAAAATGTTTTTTCAAAATCTTTAACCATAGAGATGTTCATGAATATATATCAGGTTTACGGAAAAGTCAGGTTTATGGTGGACATGTGAGAATACAATTTCTAATTAACGCAACTATTGAATTGTATCACCATTTTCTTTCTCGAAGCGTTTCATCCACTGAAGGAAATTATGATGATAAATATAAGAATTTTATTTCGCTACATATATTTATAAACAGAAGTAAAATTATGTTCTGTTTTCAAAGACTTTTTTTTTTTAATTTTGAAAACATAACGATATTTTGAAGAACACTAAATTTTAATGATACGTCGGTTTATACATACATGTCGCATTCAGGTGAGATATCGTTCTTCAGTGGACGATACGTATCAGTAAGGATTTTTTTCTTTTGTTTTTATTAATACTCACTCCCTTTTTACATGTACATTCTATATATATTCGACTTTTCACATCTATCTGAGTCTGTTCATATCTATCTACGACAGTCTGTTCATATCTATCTATCTATCTATCTATCACAGTGTATTCAGAATAGACTACGTTATCTATCTATCTATCTATCTATCTATCACAGTGTATTCAGAATAGACTACGTTATCTATCTATCTATCTATCTATCTATCTATCTATCACAGTGTATTCAGAATAGACTACGTTATCTATCTATCTATCTATCTATCTATCTATCTATCTATCTATCTATCTATCTATCTATCACAGTGTATTCAGAATAGACTACGTTATCTATCTATCTATCTATCTATCTATCTATCTATCTATCTATCTATCACAGTGTATTCAGAATAGACTACGTTATCTATCTATCTATCTATCACAGTGTATTCAGAATAGACTACGTTATCTATCTATCTATCTATCTATCTATCTATCACAGTGTATTCATAATAGACTACGTTATCTATCTATCTATCTATCTATCACAGTGTATTCAGAATAGACTACGTTATCTATCTATCTATCTATCACAGTGTATTCAGAATTTGACTACGTTATCTATCTATCTATCTATCTATCTATCTATCTATCTATCTATCACAGTGTATTCAGAATAGACTACGTTATCTATCTATCTATCTATCTATCTATCTATCTATCACAGTGTATTCAGAATAGACTACGTTATCTATCTATCTATCTATCTATCTATCTATCTATCACAGTGTATTCAGAATTTGACTACGTTATCTATCTATCTATCTATCTATCTATCACAGTGTATTCAGAATAGACTACGTTATCTATCTATCTATCTATCTATCTATCTATCTATCACAGTGTATTCAGAATAGACTACGTTATCTATCTATCTATCTATCTATCTATCTATCTATCTATCACAGTGTATTCAGAATAGACTACGTTATCTATCTATCTATCTATCTATCTATCTATCTATCTATCTATCTATCTATCTATCTATCTATCCTACGCCTTGAAACATAGATTCTCGTACGATCATCGGAGTTAAGTTACGGCGATCCAGGTCAGTAACTAGATGGGCAACCGTCAGAAACCTCAGGTGTTTTAAGCTTAGATTTGCGGGTCTTTAATGGATAACGGCTAGGAACCCGTCTTCCAATTCTAGAAGAGTTTTTTAAATATTTATTTACGTGCAAATACTCGAGGGAAAGGTATGAATTTACCTTTTCTCCCCGGATCTATCAGTGATATTATAGAACAGTAAAAATCATTATTACCTTATTCCCCACCAATCCTCTTATAATCTAAAAAAATTCTTGGCTTTAAATAAACTACAAAAGTTTAACAATCCCTAAAAATCAGTCTTTTTCACTGTCTCTTTCTCTATCTGCCTGTTTGTCTCTCTGCCTCCGAAATCTACACGCGACTACTTGGAAGATCACGAGAGCGTGGAACTTGAGTAGCGATGCGAGTTGTTCTTCATTGAGTGTAGACGTTGTGTTCTATTTTGTCTAGATAGTCTAGGTATTGAGCACGTCTCATCAGGTCACGTGCCTGTTTTCTATTCTTGTGAATATTTATAATTGATTTTTATTGTTATTTTTGTTTCGTCAAGGGGAGGTAACATTTTGCCTCTCGCTACAAACCTCCCCACATTGTAGCGGAGTCAAGTAGTAGTGATATTGTTTGTCTCTTTTCCAAGAAAATTTTCTAGCTGCTTTCGTATGACTAATCTTAATTTTTCTGTCTGTTTTCTGTATCCATTATTATAACATGACTATGAGGTTTATTTTCAGTTATTACTTGCACATAACTTGTAGGTTCAATGTGTGGTTTTGACCTATCTGTTGATGCCATATTTGCTTGTTCATTTTAATTACAAAAAATTGTTAGTTCTACGTAACACTTGGCAGGGGCTTCCAGAGGCTTACGATCCCTGTCTACTTTTCGTCATACATTTTACATGTCAGCGCGTCAGAAACCTTTTGACATGATTTATTATGATCTATAATATTTGCATGTCTCTGAATTTTGTTTTCTGGCACATATCTTTTATTGCCTTGTCCTTATGAGGCCAAACAAATCTTTTTATCTCTGGCATTTAATTTCTGAGTATGGTATTGCGTGAACACTATCGAAAATAGATTTTTGTAATTCACCAGTAATATATCGTCTGGCCACATGAATAGCATTATCAAAGTATATGGAATTATTACTATCAGCACTAAAATTGCATTTTTTTAAGTGTGGAAATGTTTGTGACTCAGAGTCCTTAAGTTGTGCAGCAGATATAGCTGGCACGTCACACTGATCTGCCATAACTGCTAGCGTAGGTCAAGACACACGATCAGTTATAACGTTTTGATCTTCTTTTATGTACCCTATATCTGATATTTTGTGAGAATTGCTAATTTCCGCTGCTGTCTATTTTGACTTGGCAGCGTTTAGACTATGGAATGCGATGCACAAAAGCTTATGGTCAGTTTATAATAAAATGTGTTTTCTTTCGATATGGTTAAAACGTAACATAGCTGAATATGCCGCAAAAAGTTCCTTATCGAAAGTCGAATACCTCGTTTGAGTTTGAGTTAACTTTTAGAGAAGAAGCCTATTGGAATTGGTGCTACTAATTGATGTAGGACTACACCAATTGCATAATTACTGTTATCACTAATCAACCAATATTAAGTACAGTCAGACCGTTGTAGTACTAAAGAGGAAAATTCACTGATTCTGCTTTTAATATCGTTAAATGCTTGCAATTCCAAGTCATTTGATGTAAATGTAGAATTACTGCATATGCGTATTTTTTCACTTAAAGTCTGAGATTCATTTTCTATAAAAATTTACCATGCCTAAGAAACGACGAAGATCCTTATTGTCCTTAGTGGAAGGGGGTATTCTCTAATGTATTGACACTATTTTATGTAGGTCTAAGACCGTCAGAGATAATATAACCCCTAAAGAACGACTGAAGTCACATCCAATGTTTACTCTGTTATTGAAATTTTTAGATTACTATGAGGTTGGTGCAAAAATAATGTCGTTTTCTCACATAGTAACATATGTGAGAAAACGACATTATTTTTGCACCAACCTAATATCATTAAGGATTTTTATAACAATTTCAACTGTTGATGTAGCTATGTGGAAAGAGAGATAAGCTTGTTTTGGTTTCTATCTTGAATGAAAATATTTTGTCCCCAACTTTTCTCCTATCTGTCGTTGAATGGCCAGTTAGTTTCACGGTTTGTCTGGCATTTTTTTCGGCCTTTGCACCAATGTTCGCATGGACGCGCTGCAGTGGCATAATAAATATTTTCTCTACATATTTTTTTATTTGTCGTTTTTGGAAAAATTTGAGACCGTGAAAGTATTGCTGAGTTTTAGTAGGTACTTCTTTGGTCTGAATTAGGTTACGCTTGCTTTTTTGTTTTTTTTTAATAATGCCTTGTATTAAAGGCATTGATTCAGCCGCCAGTTGTCCCAGCCTGGTCGGGTTTAAATCTGTTTGTGTTGCTAATACAGATGCGATAGAAGACTGAAATGCTTGTAAAAATTGTGTATCACTATGTCGCTGCTTATCTCTAGTCGTTTTGCAACTGACAAATTTTCCTGCAGGTAAATTTATGATAGATCTTTAAGCGTTGTGGACATCAAATTATCTAGCAGTTCTGGCTTCTTGTGTTCTTGTGTATTGGAATTCGCCACATCTGTAGCTATCAGAAAGTGTTCTTCGTTGTCACCAAATATGGTGGTATTAAACTGTATTTTTTCACGAAATATGTATCATCGACCACATTTTAAAATACGTGAATGAAACATACAACATAAATATAAGAAAAGTTCGAATAAAACACAAAAGTCTTCGTATGAAAACACTTACATATATATATATATTGTTGAAGCATACCTACGGACGATAATGGGTATGTCCCCATTGACATTACTACAGTGGTAAATACTGTATATTGGCCTGCAGTTGGAGATTCTGGTCAAACTCTTTGTTTCCGGGCAGACAGGATCCCCAGGCGAGGTTATGTCGAAGGGCAGAGTCTCGTCTCGGAAAACAGCTACCCAGCTCCGATTTATACAGAGTCTACGGGGAATTTTTAGCCGATCCTGCGAGCTCGGATACCCCACATTAAATACGGCTTTGTGCCACATCTGACCGCGTGGGGCAGTTGGTAGATATTCTGCAGTTGGAGATCCATTGTGGAATTCACTCAATTTCTAGCAGTTGACTACTTCTTCTACGCGCCGCTGGCGAATCTTATATGTGTTGTTCTTTCCTAAGTATTATCGTTCATTACCAACCTTAGTTTGATTATTATATTCAGTAACCTTCCCTGGGTTACAACATATATATAAGCACTTCCATATATATATATATATATATATATATATATATATATATTCGAAATTCTTAATAGAAAATTCGCATATATCTACTTTCAAAATACAATATGAACTTTTGTACATATCTTTTCGGTTTGTCACGAATCTGAAATGCATGCGCCCTGATATATTAACTTCTAGGAGCAAAAGAGAAAGATTCGCCCTCTCACCTAACGATGTCTTGTGAGGGTCTCGTCTGGCCACGTTCCTGTTTTCTTTACTCGTGCATATTTGTAATTAATTTCTATTGCTATTATAGTTTGATCAAGGGGAGATAACCTTTTGTCACTCACTACAGTACAATGGTTTCTAAGAATGTTTTGGATTTCCATCATTCTTATGAATTATAAATAAATAAGATTTGTTACGATATTTCTACGAAGACACTATATCATGGCTAAAGCCAAAAGACTTATTGAAAATGAAGGTTTCGCATTGTGGCTTCTTATAAGGAATGATAACGGTCACAAAACATCTCAAACAGATTATTAATATCACATTCCATTGTAGAGAATAATATAATTTATTCACGACAATAAAATATAATAGAATATGTTCGGAAATAAATATTATATTCTCGAATGTCAAATAAACTTTTGCAAGATGCCAGTAACAACGCAACGGTGAAACTTAAGACAACTTTTGATAATTTAATTGAACATGGAAACAAGATATGAAGTTTTTTTGTTCGTTTTTAAGTATATGGGAAACCTTTATGACTACAATGCAAGATGGAGTCTGCTCCTTCAAGTGATACATACAAAAACTTTCGCAAAAGCTTACCTACTCAAAGAAGACATTTAAGCACCATTTGTGCGGTCAGATGAAACAGAAATGGAGTTTGTAAGACATGGGTATATTCTAAGAAAGAAGAGATTCTCATTCTACGCCATTGCTCTTCATTCCCAGTTAAGCATGAAAGTGTGGGGGCATCATTTTCGGGTGTTTTGTTTTTACTTGGACTGTAAACGATGCAACAGTAGATTACACCAGGAATACGTAGGATTTTATAATCATCCAAAAGTAAAACATCAAACAGTTACCCCCCCCCCACAAAAATGAATTGACATTGCTACGGTTAGATCATTCTGCAGAAAAAATGATTTGCAATATAAAGAGAAGGTGATAAACAGTTGGTTTAATTAAGGAGGAAGGAACCATTTGTCTCTCACTACAGTACAATAGTTGCCAAGAATGTGGCGGATTTCCATCATTCTCATGAATTATAAGTAAATAAGATTTGTTACGATATTGCTATGAAGATACTATCAGGTCATCCCATAAGTTCTGTCCGAATTTTGAATAAAGAAAACAAGTGGGCAAATGTTACATTTAATTACAGATTCAATCAACAATCTGTTTTCCCTGATTATAAATGACTTCCTTCCATTTATTAACAAGCTTACTAATTCCATCACTGTAAAATTCTTTTGGCTTTCATTCGAAGAACTCACAAATGTCAGTTTTAACCTTTTCATGTGTTACAAAAACTGTTTCTTCCAAATGATTCTGTAAGCTACGAAACAAATGGTAATCTGAAGGAGCAAGATCGGGAGAATAAGGTGGATGAGGAATTTTCTCCCAAACAAGTGTGACGTGATTCTTGCTGTGTGGGGTCGCGTATTGTCCTGATGAAACATCAGCCATCTTTTCTATTCACTAGAGCAGGTCTTTTTTCCTCAAAGCTTGGTTCAAACGCTCTAATTGCTGACAGTATATTTGAGCATTAATTGTTGCATTAGGTGGTAAGAATTCAAAGTAGATAATTCCTTAGCGATCCCACCAGATTGAAAGAAGAACCTTTTGCCCATAAAGTTCTCTTCTCGGCTGTGGCTGGGGTCCTTCACCTTTACCAAGCCACTGTCTACGACGCTTAACATTTCGATAAAAGATCCATTTTTCGTCGTCAGTCATAAGTCTATCCAAAAAAGGTGAAACAAGTTGGCGAGAATGGAGAGAAGAGTAGATGTCAACTCGGAATCTGAGGTTGTTTTCAGACAATTCATGAGGCACCCATTTTCCAAGTTTAGGAACTTTTCCAAGTTGTTGAAGATGACGATGAACAGTTGTATGGTTTGAACTGAGAACCATTGCCAATTCCTCAACTGATAAAGCAGGATTTTCTTCAAGGGCTCCTTCAAGAAGCTTTTCATCAAACTTAACTGGACGTCCGGTTCGATCTTCATCTTCAAGGGTGAAATCTCCACCTCTGAATTTTGCAAACTATCTTCTGCAAGTTCTTTCATTCACACATTCCTCTCCATAAACTGAGTGAATGTTTCTAGCCGCTTCGGCTGCTGAGTTTCCTTTCTTGAACTCATAAAGCATTATGTGCCTCAAATGATTCTTGGGTACTTCCATGTTAGCAGGGTTTTAATCAAACAAAATTTAATTTTATTGTTGTCTGAAATCAAATTTGATCAGTTTAAATGCATCTAAACATAAAAATAATGTTCAGCTCCATTAGACATTATAAAATACTCTTTAAATTTCGTTCATTTTAACAAAAAGTTAAAATTCGGACAGAACTTATAGGATGGCCTGATATATCATGGCTAAAGCCAAAAGACTTATTAAAGGTTTCGCATTATGGCTTCTTATAAGGAATGATAACGGTCATAAAATGCCATGCGAAAATGGCAGAGGGAAAAAGCAAGTAACTTGGCTGACGAAGTTGTGTAAATGTTTCGCAGAATAATAGGATAGATCGTAAAAAGACATAGCTTACTAAGAACTACAGAAAGGATTGGTAGCCGTCACATAGAAGAAGAGATTTATCTTGCTGTGATTTGAAGATAACAGAATCTTAGAAAAATTATGGAAGCCATTTAGAGAATTTGAATTAAGAGCCACAAAGAACAGAAACTTGTGGTGTTCCTTGATCGTTTACGTCCTCGGGGGAAACAACAAATGTAAAAGAAGGCACTCAGAAGTCATATACAAGGCAAGAGGGATAGAAGCAAAGGGATAGTAAACTACATAAGAAACTTGTGTTTATTTAATTATTTCACACTGGCAAGGCGATAAAGCCACTAAGATACCAGGGTTCACTCTGAGTGAAAGACGTCCTGGGTATGACGATAAACTACATCCGCGTCCTGGGTATGACGATAAACTACGTCCAACAGCAAGGAACGCCTCAGATAGTGTTTTTCCAGAGAAATGATGTTGCCAGCTATACATTTTTTTTTCTTTTTGGAAACAATGTTGCCAGGACAAAATAGGCATTTAAAATTCATATAAACTGGATTTGGCATTAAATAACCCACAGTGGTTGATATGCCATAAAACCCAAACAAACAAACAAATCTGAGTGAAAGAAATTTGGGAAATGTTTTGAAGAGAGAGGAAAATACAAGAAAAATTTCAGCTGAACATTAAATAACGATTGTTTTTAAATTTTTGAATATCGTAATTGACATGAAAGCAAGAATCCAGACGAGATTTCCGGCAAGCGAGAAGTGTGAGAAAAAAAAGCGATTTGAATTCAACTTCTTGTTATATGTAGCAATTTCAACAGTAAAATAAAGAGACGGAGCTTCTAATCTAGTGCCACGATTAAATGATGAAAATCCAAGTACCAAAGTTGAAAGCTCATCAGAGAAAATGCCATTAACATATTTGGAGAAAAAGCAAATTGAAGATATTTTTAGCGAGATTGGTAGAACGGAAAATTTGAGTATCTCATCTGCCTGCAACTAAGATATTAGTTAATCTCAATGTTAACCTTTAAAATGCACATAATACACTCGTTTTAGGGTGTCAGTAATATATATATATATATATATATATATATATATATATATATATATATATATATATATATATATATATATATATATACTAGCAGTAGAAACCGGTGTTGCCGGGGATGTAACAGTAAAAGATAGATCAAGTATCGACCATCATAAAGACTGAAAAATAAAATTGACAAAGATTATTGTTTAAGGTTGACGGACACGCATGTCTTAATTAGTTTTTTTTTTTTTTTTTTTTTTTTTACGAATTGGTCAAACCCAAACTCAAACAAAAACATTGTTTTCAATCGTTATGAGTCTACCGATTGAATAGAATTTTATTATAAACAATTGTCTTGTAAATGGAATTTTTATAGCATTCTGAATGTAAATTAAAGAAAAAAGTCTGCAAGACAATAAGAAGCGCTACTTGCCAAAAAAAAAAAGTGAAGTTTTGTTGAAATCGGTTGAAAAATGTAGGAAATCCGATCCCATATATAAACGAACTCACACACACAAACAAACAACCTGGGTTTTATAATAAGTAAAACTTGATATGAGCTGTCCCCCTTTCATTCTCGTGATGCCTCTTAATCGTGTTTTCAAATTGATTTCGTGCATAAACAATTGTGTTTTTTCAATTTTTGGCGCTGTCAGAACCACCGCAAGGTAATTTTACATAGTCCTGTAAAGTTTTGTTGAAATCGGCTGAAAAATGTAGGAAATCCGATCCAATATATAAACGTACAGACACACAACCTAGGTTTTATAATAAGTATGATATATATATATATATATATATATATATATATATATATATATATATATATATATATATATATATATATATATATGCGGCCATATACGCTCGTGCGTGAATGTGTTTATATACGGATTCACATTTTCGCTTCACCGTTTTCAAGTTATAATAAATGTTGATCATGTCAAATGTTTTCTTTGCTGAACGTCACTGATTTTGTGTCCACAGTTTACTGTCTTGTCCTTTAGCTACATTGCAATTATTTCTGAAAGTTAATTAAATGTGTAGTTTATACAATTTGCTAAAACATTTCGATATGATGAAATTATTCGCACAATCAATTGTAAAAAATAGACACACACTAGAATGCGGAATACAATTCTCTCCAGAAATTAATTTTATTTGCGCATTTCTCATGACACGTCAAGGAAAAGAGGAAGCCTGCTTGTGTTGAAACGCCGTGGTCATGCTATTGTCAAATCTTCGGCAAATATGTTTTTTAAGTGATATTATTTATTTCAACTAAATTACCGCAGTGTACATGTCTATTGTGATTAATGCAAGCAGGATTAATCACGAAAGCCATTATACAAATATACATATACAACTGTTGAAATATATGTGGTTTACACACACTCATGCCTATTAGACAGAATATATATATATATATATATATATATATATATATATATATATATATATATATAAACGTTCTAATTATATATGTTGAGTATGTTAAATTTTAGATATTTAAATATATTTGTAAATAGGTATTAATGTGCATATATATAACTAATCACTTATATATATATATAAATATATATATATATATATATATATATATATATATGTGTGTGTGTGTGTGTGTGTATAACTTTGTGTGTACATTAATCTTTGAATATTTTTGTAAATATTATTATTAATTTACACACTTATCTGCATACACAATGACGAATCTCTCACTTTCTCTCTCTCTCTCTCTCTATATATATATATATACATATATATATATATAAACGTTCTTATTATATATGTTGGGTATGTTAAATTTTAGATATATATTTGTAAATATGTATGAATGTGCATATATATGATTAATCACTTATTTCAATATATATATATATATATATATATATATATATATATATATATATATATATATATATATATCGCTTTATAAAAACCGGTTTATTTAATGAAAATGCAAGTATGTATAAATTGACGATCAGAATTACCAGTGGGAAAAATGTAATAGCAGTTTTCAATTTCGTATTGGGAGAGTTTTTTTACACAGATAGATATAATGTTGACTGAATAGACATTATATGCTACGTAGCTGTTTCACGCCTACAAAGATCACCAGGCCATCGTTACTTCAATTTTGGCAGGCTTTCCATGTATATTTGTCAAATTATATTCGGACAGCAACATTTTGTTTTATATGTTAAGTATTAAAAATCAAGTAAAGTCTTCTAAATTATTTTTATTGACTATTTAGTCCTTCTACTAACACAAATATGATATTGGTAATATTAATTGTTTCCCTATTAGGAAACATTCAACATTCATTGACCAATCAGCGAATACAACTGTTGATTGAAATTCATTAAATCCTTCTCTTAAAACTAGTTTTTTTTTCAGAAAAATCGATTTCTCAAGTCCAGTAGCTGTTATTGATCTTTCCAGTATTGATGGCGATTTCCTTTCTAAACTTTTATTTGAAGTGGCATAGAATGTCAAAATCTTGATTATGCCATTATTTTCTCTACGAATTACATGTGGCGGCTATTTTAGTTGTTGCTACTATTGAAATTCTCAAGTGATTTTTTTTTGTTATTTGGAAAATTTCTTTGTGATTTTGTAACGCAAGTTCAGCAAGACACATAGGATGTACACACTCAAAACCTTTTGTCTCCATTGATCTTAGAAAGAAACTGTATAACTGTCTACTGCTGGCAGATTAGATATTTCTGAACGTGTTTGGAGCAAAGCATTACATCCATATGGGAGTCTTGATCTGATGAGGCTATTGTTGTGGCCTGTTTAGGGGCCAGAAAGAAAGGCACGGAAGACGAAGGTAGGTTGAACAAGTGTATTGAAATATCAGTTATATACAAGCTCACTGTGTTAGTAATAAGCAGATAGAAATTTCCGCCCGAACAGTAAGGCTACACTTCATCTTGGTTGCTCACGCGAAACCAGGCATGTTAATATTTATGAAAGGAGGAAGAGTTCATTCTACTGTAGTTTAGTTACAATCATTCCTGTCAAACCGTGAACTGAAGGTCGTTCTCAACGGATTCTCCTCCAGTTCCCATCCCACGAACGCAGGTGTTCCCCAAGGCTCCATCCTTGGCCCCACTCTATTCCTTATTTTCATCAACGACCTTCCTGACACCATAGATTCCCAAGTTGGCATCTACGCGGACGACACTACAATTTACTCCTGCCTCAAAAATAAATCTAGTGTCGCTGACAAAACTAACCTGGCCGCTCGTCTTGAAATGGACCTCCAGTCGGTTGTTAATTGGGGCAAGAATTGGCTGGGCAACTTTAACGCCTCAAAAACTAAACTACTACTGAACTAAGATCCTTCCCTGCCGCCGGTTAGAATGTCTGATAGTCAACTTCTTGAGAGAAACTCTCTGCGTCTGCTCGGTCTCACGTTGACTGCTGGAACAAATATATTGAGTCAATTGCTTCGTCCACCGCGAGAAAAGTTGGCTTCCTGTGCCGCGCCAGGAAATTTTTCTCTCCGGAATCGACAATTCAAATATACAAATCAACCATTCGCCCTTGCATGGAGTATTGCTGCCATATATGGTCTGTTGCACCTTCTGTTTACCTCGGAGTTCTTATCCAGAGGGGGATATGTAATATAATTGGCCCTGATCTGGCATCTCGTCTACAGTTGCTCTTTCACAGACGCGCTGTCGTCTCTCTCTGTCTTTTTTACAAATACTTTCATGGTAATTGCTCCGATGAGCTGCTTTCACTGGTTCCAAGACTTCATGAATTCAAGCGCCCTACGAGGCTGGCATCCCGCTCTCACCCTTTCACTGTTGAAACTTTTAAATGTAGCCGTCTCTTCTACTCCAATAGCTTCATATCTCGCACTTCTCGCCTGTAGAACACCCTTCCCTATTACTGTTTCCCTGAGAGCTATAATCTCCAACTATTCAAATGTAATGTCAATCGACATCTCCAGTTACCTTGATCTATCCACTATCTCTCTCCTCATCCTTTCTTCTATCACTCCTATCTGCTCTTGCTCCAAATCTTTTGCAACCCCCTGCATCCTAGTGGCTTCACGCCTTGCTCGGGGCGTATTGCTTAAAAAAATAAAAAATAAAAAAATACAACAGCTATTTAAGAATATTAAGATTTTTTTTTTTTATGTTGAGGTTTTCGTTTTGTAACAATTTGCGGTGTCGCCGAAACTATCTGTAGCGCAACCTATTCTTCTGTTCAGTTTCCTTATCTCGCACGTGTAATCTATTGACAGATGTACTTGAAGTGTTTAGTATTTACTAAATTCACTGTATGTACCAAAAATGCACTCATTCCAATTCCAGATCATAGTCTTTGTATTGGAAATGTTTATTTTTACTCCAATTCTATGAACAGTTGATAAAAAGATGTTGATTTTCTTTTCAATATCATTCATATCCCAATTATAAATATCTATGTTCTCAGCTGTTGTGCCCATGTAAATAGTTAAGTAATCACAAAAACCAGGTTTTCAGATATATCGTATATAGTAAGTAAACCAGAAAATTATTACATGACTAGTGAGGCCGTATCGAATGAACTAGCGCTCAATCTATTCCCGGTTCTCTGAAGCCTTCTGTCCTACTAATCTTATAGTAGGCGGAAGAGTCTAACAGACTCTTTAGAGGGAGGACACCACAACATCAACATAGCCTCCCACTAAACACCAGTACGTTGGCCTTGGAAAGGAATGTAGTATTGTTGTCTTCTATTAATAGATTCGTTTGAAATTTGATATTGATCGCTAAAAATGACCAGCGCCCATCTGTTCACCTCTTTACATGCTCAGAGACCGTCTAGTAAAAAGTTAAATAGACTTAGGCTCATAATCCTGATTAGATTTAAAATGTTTCCATATTGGAGACCTCGCCAGACATGTAAGATTTTCTGGACCGATATAATTCCTCTAAGCTATATACCACCACATAAAGCATGAATAAGTTTGAAAGCTCTATAGATATTTTTGTTAAATTAAACTTACTTTTTCTTTGAGGACGTCATGAAGAATTACTGTGCCAATGCTTATGTTAAATATCTCATCATAAAAGTGGAAAAAGTTTAAAAATTACTTAACAAGAACGCTCATTAATATATTTCAGTTTATCTGTGAAGGCCAAAGTATGGAGGATGCTAAGTGATGTAATTTAAAGCCTAATAAACGGAAGTGAGTAAATCTTGTAACTGTTGTGAAATCAGAGAACGAAATGCATCGGTAAAAAAGTTTTTCCTTTTTTTTAATTCATATTGTCTTTTTACAGTTATATATTTTATATACATCTAAAGTTTTACATGTTTTAAATTATATTTTTAATATATACATACATATATACAGTGGGGGAAATAAATATTCGTACACAGGAAAAGTTGTATTTTTATAAATGTAAAAGCCTTAACTAAAACAAATTTTGATACATTTTATGTGTAAAGATACATTTTATTAAAAAATAGAAATAAACTTAATTAATTCTTAATTCTAACAGAAATACATCTTTTTCATTTTAACTGATGAAAAAAGTATTCGTACAAAAAAAATTATATTAACTTAATTTAATACTTTGTGAAATATCCTTTATTGAGTTCAACAGCTACCAGTCTATTCCTGTACGTCTCAACTAATGATTTGCACACATTGGGTGGTATTTTGTCCTATTCTTCTTGGCATATTGTCTTCAAATTCTTGATATTTGTTCTTGCTCTTTTCCTAATTTGAATTTTCAAATATCGCCATAAATTCTCGATTGGGTTCAAGTCTGGGGACTGATTCGGCCATTGCAAGACATCAACGTTACTTTCAGCTAACCATTTCCTTGTAGATCTAGCGGTATGCTTAGGATCATTATCCAGTTGGAAAACCCAATCAGAAGGTAGCTGAAGTCTCTCAACAGAACGCATTAAATTGTCTTGCAGGAATTTCTGGTAGCTTTCGGCATTCATCTTGCCATCCATTATTGATATTCTGCCAACATCTTTTGCAGAAAAACAGCACCAGATCATGATACTGCCACCACCAAACTTTACAGTTGGCAACGTGTTCTTTGGTGAGTAGGCTTCACCGTCCCTCCTCCACACATGATTTCGATAATTATGACCAAACAACTGTATTTTAGTTTCATCTGTCCATAGTACTTTTTCCCAAAACGAATATTCTTTATCCTTATGCTCTCTAACGAATTTTAGCCTAGCATCTCTGTGTCGTTTCAAGAGGAGTGGAGTCTTCCTTGGGATGCGTGATTTCAGACTGTTTTTGTGTAGTTCATTACTTATTGTACGCTTGGTTACTTTAATCCCTAATGCACGCAGATGTTCCTGCAGCTCTTCTCGGGTAACCTGTGGAAAATTGTTGGATCTGGCGTCCTAATATTCTTGCTGATCTTAGAGAAATCTTCCTCGGAGCACCTATTCGTCTTTGGTTTTCGACGCTGTTACGAGTTTTAAACCTTGCAATGAACGAAGCAATTATAGTAAAAGGAATATACAGGTTGTTAAAAATCGTTCTATAACTGTTCCCATCTTTCCAAAGAGACAAAATATGTTGTTTTTGTGAAATAGTCAATTCTTTACCTTTAGGCATTATTAGAACCTTCTCGTAAGACTAGAAATTGCAGAATGCTCTGATAATGGCTAATAGCGTTAACTATAATTACTGATAACATTACTGGAACATTCGAGAATATATTTTTTTTATAATTAATTGATTATTTTATTCTAATAATTGATTTCTACGAATACTTTTTCACCAGTTAGAATTTTTTTAAATGCATTAATTTCTGTTAGAATAAGAATTAATTAAGTTTATTATTATGTTTTAATAATATGTGTCTTTATACATAAAATGTGCCGAGATTTGTTGTGTTTAAGGCTTTTACATTTATAAAAATACAATTTTTCAAGTGTACGAATATTTATTTCCCCCCACTATATATATATATATATATATATATATATATATATATATATATATATACGCACACACACGCACACATCTCTCTCTCTCTATATATATATATATATGTTTGTGTGTGTGTGTGTGTGAAAGGAGTGTCAAATAAAAATAAGTTTTCACGTACTTCTTCACCAGGTTTCCATAATTTATCTTACATGTTAAAAGATGCTAGTAGAGTTGCTTCCATGGATTTAAAAAGTCTGTTTTTATCAATAATGTGCGTGTTTTCTATATTTATATGCGCCATACCAACTTCAAATTTTTCCTTAATGGTCAATCCATTTTCTTTGCCTTTGAAAATCTAATATTTTTTCTCAAATCACTTTTTAGGACATTCTTCAAATTAGCTTTTATTCGTTTCTTATCTTCCAATGTTTCCAATTACATTTTTTTCCACATTGCTTTTTATCTGTATCCATCATCTAGCAATTTTCAAAATTCTGTTCTCATCACACTATCGCTTTACAATATCTTGCTTCACATTTGAGGCCGCTCCTTTTCCTGCGACCCATACAAAAAAAAAAAAAAAAAAAAAATTAACTGAGAGCTCCTGCCCCGTATTATTTCTAAAAGATTCAGATCTGACCAAAAATATTCTATCGCTACCATATCTGGATTCGATCTCTCCAATCCTTAATTTTATAGGTTTTGTTTTCAAAAAGTTTACGCGTACTTGTGGGTGTTGAATTATTTCTACCTTTCATTTCCTTTATCGCAAACAAAACGTTGTTTAATTCTCGCAAATCTATCGCTACATTTATGGTAAATTTTCAGTCGAGCTACATACTTTAGTTCTACGGGTTTAGACCTCCACAGCTAGGACCAAATACAAAGGGTCGAATCATCCACGTTCTCTACGCTCTACATTGGCAATATGGAAGTTCCACGTTATTCATTCTACGTACCCTCATAATATACCCTTTTCAATTCTTCCGCTTATACAGTTACAACAAACCCATTGAGCAACACTCTACTTTGACTGTTTCTCAGTCCTTATATTGGGTCAACAATAGTATAAAAAGTATTGATATTTACACTATTTGCATTGTTTGTACTGTTGTCCTAATCTTTATTGTCATATTCACGACGTTTCGGCCTATGTACGTTCTGGCCTTCTTCAGGTAATATACTTTGGGATTTCGAAACGATGCCTTTATTTAATTCCGAAGGACAGACGGCCCAGTGGATAAAAACGTTTGCCAAAGTAATGTAGTGAATTGGCCTAAAGTGCTGTGGGTTCAGTACCTGGCCACAGCAGAGATAAACAAAGAAAACTGGAGAGTTGAGTTAATAAATTGAATTAACTGAAACTGAGATATACAGAAAAGGTATGGTACGTGGAACTAGACAAATCTACCCCTGTGGACGAAATAAAGAGTTCGATTCTAAAATACAACGTATATTACCAGAATTAGGCCGGACTGAACAACGGTCGAAACGTCGTGAATCTGGCAATAAAGATGTGGACAACTGTCCGAAAAATTTAAATAGTGTAAATAATTACAATACCTCTTCTCGGAAATATAGACAGAAAAAATGTCACTGTAAACATTTCTAATAGAGTAAAATATACAATGTTGTTACATAGTTAATATCAATTTTATTGTTAAAACATTGACTTGTGAATTAAAATCATATCTCAATATTTAACTGTTGGAAACTGATATATGTATAATTTTTTATATATCAAAACAATTTCAGGAAAATCTATGACAAAGAGAAAAAAAAAACTCCAATGTGACGCGCCCTGTCTCTTAAGACCCCATGGTGCTAAAGTGCGATCATATCAACATAGACATAACTTTAATTAGATGGTGTCCTAAGGGACAAGACACGTTATATGAGAGTTTATTTTTGTCCGGTCCCTTATAGATTTTACTAAATTATTCCTAGGTATAAAGATTTTAATCTCCTTCATACACCAACATAAATTTGATTAATGTTCTAACATTGGAACTATCATATACTTCAGTGTCTGTTATTTTGAAAAGAGACAAATCGGTCTTAGATATCGTCTTAAAACTTCCGGTCAAATAAATGTTTATAACAATAATATTGTCGCCTTTTTTGAACCAACGTCAGTAGAAGGAAAAAAATTTGAATTTTATTTATAGTGGCAATCTTGAAAACCTTCATACGCGATTTTTTTTCTTTCATTTTAGAAAGCCCTGAAGCGGGGAAAAATATATTTTGGTGTTATATGTTCAATTTAACAACCTATCTGACTAATTGAGATCATCACGGAGAGCCGCCATGATGGATTTTGACAGGCCAGCGTTAATGGAAAGATGGAAGCAAAAACAAAACGGAAAAGAAAAGCAAATTTAAAACTAAAAGAAAACAAAAAGTGAAAAGAAAAAATTGATAACGTAAAAGCAATTTTTCATATCAGCTCATATTTAGGCGAAGATGGAAAAACATATTTTTGAGAGTTTATTATGTGGGTGTAGGCAAACCCGCACACATATATACATATATGATTATAATAATAATTTCTTTTTACACACAGACAGGCGCGAGCGCGCACACACACTGACACACACACACACACATATATATATATATATATATATATATATATATATATATATATGAAAGATTAGGCACTGAGTTCAACACCGAGTGGCGAGAGTCTGTTCCAAGATAGAACGCAATCTTCAGGCCAGGAATAGACATGAAAACCACTTTCGTCCATCGCTGTTGACTGGGGTAGCCAATCTTATATTTTTAATGTATATATATATATATATATATATATATATATATATATATATATAGATAGATAGATAGATAATATTAGTGGTAAATATACACATACATATGCAAAATATATAAATATATTTACATACATGCATACACATACATATATATTTTTTGTATAAAAACATCCCAAGAGGATAGAATCCAGGTAGAACTCAATGTCCAGGACAGAGTAAGGATATAATAAAAATGCTTAAAAACTAATATTCCATGGGCATAATTTATTCCATTGGAATCGTAAATACAATCCAATTCATCAGACCTACAAATTCAAAAAGAAAACAGAAAAAACAACTCCGGAAATAAAAAATAAAATTTAGAGAGAGTGTAAGTATGAGAGTGTGGGACGAATGTTAGAGCTATAGAGAGGGGTAACAGACGAGAGAAGGTGGGGGATTAAAATTTAACAGAGATAAGTTTTAAAGAGGGGAGTCAAAGACGGTTTAAGCTAGAGAAATAAGAATGTTCTCGGATGTCTAATACATTAAAGATCTAACCGGAAAGGATACATTTTGTGGTGGCATACACACACCATAGACGATCTAATCTTAAAGCTCAGAAGAAGAGGGAGGGAGAGGAAAAGAAAAGAAAAGAAAAGGGGGTGGGGGAGAGATGGGGCGGGGAAAACTAAAACTGAAGGGCATTTACTGAAAGGGCCGCTGTGTAATTAAGAATATTTGACAAAATTAAAATCGACTACAGGTTACAAATCAAATATAGACATATAAAACCTAAATATAACGATTATCTAATCTAGCAAGGACATATATTTTTATGTTCAAAAACACATGCGTATACATATATATATATATGAGTATTCAGTAATATCATGTGCACAAAGGTACATACCTTCATAGATATATATGTGTGTGTATATATTGTTAGTGTAATTATTATTTAATATTTTAAGTCGAAATAATATTTATTCATTTTAAATAAAACTAAACGATTAATCCAAATTTATTTTTCTCGAAAACAAAAAAAGATATCGTCTTCATGGTAAACAGTCTTTGTAAGTAAATGTTTTTAGTATTAAGAAATAGAGCGTTAATGTATTTTAAATTATACTAAATCCAAGTAGCACCGTCGGCTAATTTTATGGTATCGGTTAATATATTTGTTTAAATGTTATTTTTCGATACATGACTGACGAGGCAGATTTCTGCCTTTCTGCGGTAACAAATAAGAATTTCTAATTTTAAAATTCGCAGGATTTTTCAAACTGTTTATGGAGTCAGTTTGTAGTGTAGTCATTTACTAAAGGTATCTTAATTCCAATTCTAAAGAAAATTTGCTCTGTTTAATGAAAATAAACATTGACATTGAGCGCTCTTTTGTGAGTCAGTTTTAACATATTTCAAATTCTATGTTGTGTTAATAGGACTCGCCTGGATTGTACCAACGGATTACTACCTGTATATATATATATATATATATATATATATATATATATATATATATATATATATATGTGTGTGTGTGTGTGTGTGTGTGTGTGTGTGTTTGTACACTTCCAGACATATATATAACTACCCATAAGACATAAATATCTCTCTCTCTCTCTCTATATATATATATATATATATATATGTGTGTGTGTGTATATATATGTGTGTGTGTGTGTATGTGTGTGTAAGAATTTTTAAATTATTCTTGAAAACATTTGGCGCCTGTAATCTAGGATAACCTTCTGCATCTGGTGTGTTTCGCCGACAAAATGCATCATTTTCAGAATTAATTTTTGTGACTGAAAACATTTTCTCGCTCGTGGAAATTCGATACACGCTTTTGCTTTAAAGTAAGACATTAGTCTAAGAAAGAGAAACGAGGACTTCATGCATCCAAGCAGAAGCGGCGGGCGAGTCATTTTTTGAAAAAAAAGCATTCTTACTGATCTTTCTTCCGCCTGCCTATCTTACAGTATCATACAATTACTTAGTAAAATTATTTTCATAAAAATTGATCTTCTATCCATTAATATATAGGACAGTCTTCACTTCACGAGGTAACCGAATATGGCTCGCCACATCATCCTTTTTTTGAACGATGCATGACTCGGATTATTATTATTAGGTTGGTGCAAAAATAATATCGTTTTTGACGTATTTTTTAACGTCAAAAAACGATATTATTTTTGCACCAACCTAATAACTATGAACGTTAAATGTTCCTATTTTATTTTATTTTTTTTTTTTTTGCTAATTTTCGCACCGAAGGAGAAAGGCAAGTCTTACCACCAAAACATATGTATTCTTTGTACTATCTATTGAAATTAAAACAATCAGAATCAAGACCAAGTCGACTTTAGTACGCCTCCGAATATGGTAACTGATTTCACTTCTCTACGAATCTCAACCAATCAGAACCTTTCTTACAACAATAAAAGAACACTACTTTAGACCACGCGTTTGATTGGCTCTTTATGAGTGACGAAGATAATTGCTATGCGGATTTATTTTCACACCCAGTAGATCCATTTCCATAGCACTAAACTTATACTTAACATTAGAAAAAAGACAGTTGAAATTTCTATATTTTTTCAACTTCAAAATGATAATAATCAACTTCAAAATGGACTTATTTTCAGGTAAAAAAATTAATCAACTCCAAAATGGATTAATCAACTTCAAAATGGATCAATCAACTCCAAAATGGATTAATCAAATTCAAATTGGAAAACAACTTCAAAATGAGAAATAATCAACTTCAAATTAGATTAATCAACTTCAAATTGAGAATTAATATAATACTAATAAATTTAATATTTATTCTTTTATGTTCACTTAAAAGGGATATAAAAAATATAAACGTTCCTAAGAAATTTATTTAAAAGATTACATCATCTAAGTGAATTACAAAGGGAAGTAATCTCTGTATTCCAGATACAAATTTAGTGCAAGTCTCAGGAGAAATATTATTAATTGCTTCGGAGATCATCGTTTCTAACTTGCTGAGGCAGAATTCTTTAGTAGTTAAAGATCCCTGGCCATCACCTCTTAAAATCCCAACAATTGAGTCTGCCATACTTCTTTTTATGTCACCTTTAATGACTGACCAAACCTTTTCAATGAGATTTAACATCGGACTATAGGGGGAAAGTCTGAACATTTGGTGCTGCCGCAATTCATCCTCCTCCACAACTTCTTCAATTGAAGTATGGCAAGGAGCGTTATCAATAACTAAGACAATTTCCCTTTCATAAATTTAATTTGTCTTTCTAAGGCACTCCCTGGTCCATTCGTTCGCATCCTCTTTTTTGAAAGAATCTCTTTTAATTTTATGATGAATTATTCCATTATTACTAATACATCCAATAACATGGATGTTATTTCCCCTAGATCCGGCTGCAACTGTAGTGCACCTCGTGCCTTTTTTACAGCGACCTTCTCTTCTTGAAATATGGAGATTAAAATTGGTTTCATCCATATAAAGAATTGGCACATTCTGGGACTGAAATTCTAATAAAGCTTCTGCGTAATCCTTACGTTTCGCCTTATTGACATTATTATTGGCAGCTTCTGGTTCATAATGAAAGTAAAGGCCATGGACTCCAAGTGCTTTCTTATGCATTCTTTCGTCACACGAACCTTATACTTTTCGACCAACTTATTTACAATGTCTTAAAGAGTGACCCTAGGAGAGTTTTCAATTAATTCGGCCATAAAATTCTTATGCTCTTGCGTAATTTTATATTTTCTTGCTCCTCCCCTAGAGTCACTCTTATCAGCACCCTGGTCTAACCAACGGTACGCTGTTGGCAGAGGCACACCAATTGTTCTTGACAGGTCTTTCCAATTTCCTGCTGTGGCATGCACAGATAAAATCTGGGGCTTTTTTTCGCCAGTCACAGTTTTCTTGAGTTAAGTCCTCTTTGGAGCTGTTGCTAATTCTTCAGCTTCTTTTGTAGAGGTTTCTCCAGCATCATCATCAATCATCATTTTTCCCCATACCGGACTTTCTCCTCCTAATTTTTCTGTAGGCTCACCCAATGCTTTCTTGGCCTCTAAGTTGTTTGTATTTTGTTTTTTTCTTCATCTATATAATGAAGACGAACAGTCAATTTCCTTACTCATGGGATAAATTAATTGAAAAAAATAATTTTCAATTTACCAAAAAAATATCTCAATTTGAAGTTGTTTATTCCAATTTGAAGTTTTTTATTCTTATTTTGAAGTTGATTGTTCCATTTTGAAGTTGATTGATCCAATTTGAAGTTGATTAATCCATTTTGGAGTTAATTTTTTTACTTGAAAATAAGTCCATTTTGAAGTTGATTATCATCATTTTGAAGTTGAAAAGGTATAGTTCATATAATAAGAGGGCTTAGAAAATTCGATCCTCACAAGACAGAAAACAACAGAGGCAAAGAAAAATAATGCATAACCTACCTAACGAGCTTGAGTAAAGGAATTTGAGACATGTGGCGAGAACTGGCTACTTTCTCAGCTGCGCATTGATCCTACGACCACAAACGGTCAGGATACAGATTATGATGATGATGATGATGATTTTTGTACCTTCTGACGTTGAACTTTCGAGACTGATTTACGACCCTTGGAATTACGACTTCGGAACCATGAGTTTTGGATCTGAACCTCCATTTGACTATCTACCATAGTTATCGTCTCAAATATGATTTCACTACTGCCCGTCTGTTAGATTAATTGCTAAAAATGATTAGAGGGTCCAATCACCTATGTCATGGAGATGGGATAGCGTCGTAAATTTTAAAAGGTTAATAATACAATAATAATGAAATATTAATAATATTACGTTAATAATTTATATCATACATATAATAATAATAATTTATATCAGTTTACTAGTGATACTGGTAGAATGTATCCGAGTACTACCTTCTGCATGGTTGGAGCCTGGGTGATTAAACTGATTTCCTATTCAGGCATTTCTGGTGTGGAGCGTAGATAGACACTCAGCTGTATTATAAACACAATGTTGGGTGGATGAACCTCGTTGAGACATGAGCGGATGGACATTCTTGGATTCCATCCAAGAATGATGTCAAAGAGAATCTCGGAAGATTCTCCGCTGGAATCAACCGTTATGTGTCACTGACCAAGGCGACCCTTCAAGATGCAGACATCAGCTGTGGTCTCACCTGGAGAGGAATTGACATAGCCAGCTCTTCTTGACCGAATGACTCTCTGGCTCTCAAACGAGATATGTGGCGGGAACTGGTTAGTTTCTCAGCTGCACAGTGACCCTATGACCACAATGGGATCAGGAGGAGGATCATCTTCTTCTTCTTCTTCTTCAGTCCATGCCTTAAAAACTTTTAAAAAATGTACTCACAAGTACAGCCCGCACCTTATGAAGGGCTTTTTCTATGTAAAATATGTGTGATTTTTTTTTCAAAACTGCGCAGTGGAAAATGTCATGTCAGTTTTACCTTAGGTATCTTGTTGGGACCCGGAAAGAAATGAGTATAAACCAGAAACCAAAGGAAATAAAACAACAACACCAATAATAATAATAATAATAATAATAAGGTAACCCTCTTAGCCAGAATTTGAACTCGGCTCGATGATTCCATCGTTCGTACTTTTTAACCGTTAGAACACTGGTACCTCTAAAGCGGATCAATATCTATAGGTTTTCCAGACGGAACCGCAATTGTGTCTTATTTCTTTCTATAACGTATCAAGCACCTATTAAAACAAATATCATCATCAAAACCAAACACTGATATTCTTAGAAAAGTAATTTCGGTTTTAAGGAACCGATTGTATTGACGAATGTATTTTCCTAATTACTAATCATAGGCGCCAGTTAAGAATAAATTTACAGTACACTTCCAAACAATATTTTACACTGTAGTGACAGCAGATACTTTTTCCTCCATGTCAACGCAAAACTGTCTATAGCAAGAGTAACAAGAAAAAAAAAAAAAAAACAAAAAACATTTAAACACCGTTGATCTGTTCTACACCAGTCCTAATATTCGCTTAATCTTGCACCAACCGATTTTTATCTTTTTCAATTGCTGAAAAACACTTTAATGTGAAAACTTTCTGTAATGAAAAGTGTATTCAAGAGAACGTCGAAAGATTTGCCATATCCAAATCTGTAGAAATTTACACAAAAGTTCCCTAGTAAGTTGCCAGAAGTCATTGCAAATAATCGGAAATGTAAAATTAAATAAAATGTGACTGTACTTTATTTTTTGGGAGAATAAAATAAAACAAAACATTAAATTATTTATGACTCCTAATATAATTACGAGGCTTTGATTGTTCTGGTGCAGTTTGAAATCATGAATTACTTTTGGTTGAAATCGAACTCACTACACTAATAATGAACACTGCTCCACGGGGAATCACATATTCCTATTTACTGCCAAAAAGAAAAAAAAATGGATGGTGCTCCCAATCCGGGTAGAACTAGCCATAACAGGAATAAAATTTTAAATTAACTATCTAAACAATGGGAAATGCACGTTGATCATTACTATGATTGACACAAAAAAGCACACGCACATCGGAAGCATTCAATGAAGAAAGAAATTATAAGGTTCGTGCAAAAATAATGACGTAATAATTTCGTTTTTTGACGTAACGTCAAAAAACGACATTATTACGTCATTATTTTTGCACCAACCTAATATTATATAACCAATGACCTATAGGAGCAAAAATTACTCCACGGAAGAGTGATTGTTTTTGTATTTTTATTTATCCAAAACATGCCAAAAGTACCACTCAAAGAAATCTAAGAGAATCTAATTAAGGATTAAATGTTATATATGTATATTTTGGTATATATATATATAAAGAAAAATAGACCACTTTAAGGCTTCATTGTAATAGTTTATTTCACCAGAGCACTTTTAAACGACGTTGGATCATCAGACATCACTTCCAAAAGGTGAAACAAAAAATTTCATTTTTCATTTCACCTTTTGGAAGTGTTATCTGATGATCCAGCGTCCCTTAAAAGGGATCTGGTGAAATAAATTATTACAATGGAGCCTTAAAGTGGTCTGTTTTTCTTTAAATTATTAGCTCTGAATTTTCATTGAGCTCTCAGGATTTCATCCTCCTTATGACTATCCATACGGATTACCAAGTTTTTCGTAACTTTATATATATATATATATATATATATATATATATATATATATATATATATTTATAAAAAATGTTGTAAATCTATATTTTGAATGGTTTGTTTGAAAACCTTACGTTACTAATGCTGTGAAAATTACCCTCGGTACTAAGGGAGGATTGTTTAAAGCCAGCATTTTTGTTGTACGAAAAAACTCTTACAAAATATGATCGGGACTCTTGGTGTACTAGTGAAGCTAAAATACGCACAAAGAACGACTGCTCTTGAACTCTGTTGCCGTAAATTATAACATTCTCGCGCGCTTCCTCTCTTTATAGCAGTGCTTAGAAGGAAAGTGCGTAGAGTGTGGTTGACTCGCCGCCACACAGATGTTCAAACACTGATCATACCTTGTGCGGAAGTTTTTGGCCAAACACAACATACCTCAGTCACACAACCCCTATATTACTCAGATCTCACTCCTTGAGACTTTTTCCTCTTCAAAAATGAAATCCTTCAATATCTGTCTATATTTCTGAGATGAGTTATTGTAACTATTTATACTGTTTGCATTGGTCGGACATTCAAAATCCAATCACCTGACGAAAGCTGGAGCGTGCAACGGTTAAAACGCCTTTAATATAACAACAAAAATGAGGACAACAGTCTGAACAATGCGAATAATATAAATAATCAAATGCTTCTTGAAAGGAACAAGATTAGAATACGGTCGAGGAAATCTCAGAGAACGCGACTAGGCAGCTGTTCGCTATTCCAAAAATAGGAGTTTCTTGAATTCTTCCATCAGTGGAAATGGCACTGGATAAAATGTGAAGCTTTAGAAGGGGACTACTTCGAAGGAGATTTAATGCCAAATTGATGTGTGCTGTATTCTTTTTATAGATCCAGTCTCGATATTTTTTTATCAAACCTTGTATGTATGAAAATCATTGGAGTGCCAAAAACATCTTCATCAGACACCTGGCTGGATTCCTGGCAAAATGAGTACCTAACCAGTTCCTTCCATTATATCTGGATTAAAATTTATGCGTAGCTTACCTTGCAGACCTGGCTAAGCTTATCTCTATACAGTTAAAAGAAATATACCTAACCAATTTTAATTTCGTACATAATTATGGTGCCCAGTCTACCTTACTGGGGTTGATAACCAATTACATCCGAAGGAGGTCATCCCCACCTTTGAAAAGATTTGCTTTTAATTCTACTGTGTGTGCCTAGGTGTATTTCTCACCAGAAAAACCTGGTGGAGGGACAGGTTTAGTCATTGATCATGCAATAGTATTATGTGCGTGGTACCATTAGCACACGTAGTTAATACGTGAGCTACAGCAGTAATGCCTAGCCACCCTACTCATCAGAAAAAAAAACATGATGGGGGGACATGCATGTAAATTTTTGACGGTTAAAGTTGGCCCTAAAGCATGGCTCCGGAAGAAAGTTCCACACGCGAGAAGTTTGAGAAAATAAGCTGTTAACATAGAATCTACGGCTACTTCTAGCCATCTGAACTGAAAATTGATGAGATCTCGAGACGACAGGTGTCGAGATCTCGAAACGACAGGTGTCGAGATCTCGATACGACAGGTGTCGAGATCTCATCAATTTAGTACTGTGCTTAAATTTAAAAAAAAAAATGTCTAGGTACCATAGCGAGTGCACATGTGAATAATTATTTATAGAAAAGACACACAAAACAAGCTTACGACGGGGGAGGGTAAGTGATTAAAGTCGAGTCGCAATGTTGATCATTCCTCATTGTAACCCGGATATAAGAGAGTTGTCGGGACAGGAGTAGAATACTCTTATATCCGGGTTTCTCTTATATCTTATAATTTTGTTTAGGTAAGTATGGCTCTAATTTGGGACCAGATAAAATATATCTTATATCCGGGTTTCTCTTATATCCGGGTCTCTTATATCCGGGTTACACTGTACAGTGAAACCGTGACACTATACAGCACAGGATTTGTATACATACGACCCATATTGCTTTTAGTATGTCATCATCATCCAAGAAAATAGGTTTCTATTCCTTGTTTAGCATGGGTCTGTTTATATAAACAATTGATAAGATTTATCACAAGATATCGCCATTGAAAAGAAAGGCATCAGTAGCTTTTCATCCATGCAATTCTATTCTTATGGGAAGAACCTTAACTTCATCAATCAAATCTACTTAATAGATTATCTCCCCCCCCCCAAAAAAAAACGGTTATCTTTACATTTTACAGAGATCATTCTTACAGACGATCGTCCTTGACTTTCTTTAGAAAAGCTTCTTAATTCTTTTCCCCACTGCAACTGGGAAATAATCGCTACCTTATGTGCAATTCATGAGATGACTTGGAAAGATTTCCAACGTGAAATTGCCAACTTGCCTCAGTAAAATAAATCTTTAAAAAAAAAAATTATTAGAAATCTGAGATTAAACACATTTGTTACCGTTTTTTTTTTATATTTTATTTTTCATATTTTTTTTAATTTTCTTTCTCTTACTGTTGCTTTTTATCACAACATTCGACGTTGAATACACATCAACCCTTAAAGTAAGTAACAGAATAGAAGAATAAAGACAGCTCCAACGAGATGAACTTACATCCTAAATCCCAGGGGCCTGATTTTCAAGGATAACTTTAAAAATTCCGGCATAACAATCCCTAACTTGTCACGAGACAAATCAAGCAATCTGAAGACCTTTCTACACCAAAACTTCGCGCCATATTGTTTTAGGTTTGATCAGCAAGCAAAATAAATAATTCTGTTGCTTCGGACTAAAAAGCATTCATTATAAGTAAAAAAAAATATATATATATATTTTTTCTTTTTGCATTTCTTTTACTATATTTGTCAACGCGTTTTCATAAATCCCATTATAGACTTACGGGTATATCACGTTGAAACAGAAGTTCTCGTCCTATCACCGAAGTTAAGCAATGTCATTATGTAGACGAGTAACCGCTTGGAAATACCAGATATTGTAAGCTTTGTTGTGCGGGCGGTACAATGGATACAGTCTCTGAATGAGAACTTGGTGAGGCGAGATCGTATTCAAGTCAAATTTGTTATGTTCACTTACGTGCAAATACGCTTGCGAAATATATGAAATCATCTATCTTATCCCCCGCTATGAGTTAAATAATAGAACGTGTATCTGAAAATCATTATCTCTCCCAAAATTACCACTCACTTACAAAAAGAAAGATTGCCAGTGAACAAACAGTCATTTTTCGTGTGTGGGAATCTTTGTTCAAACTCAAGTGTCGGCAGTGACATTTTATTCCTATATAAAAAAAAATACCTTAAGAACATATTTAAGGGACATTGTTTTCTTTTATTAGCATCAAATGTATGAACATGTAATGGTTCAGATTAGTTAAAAAATTAAGCATGTTTTAAGAGCAAAGCGAAGATTGGACATTTTCAGCAATTTTAACATTAAACTTTAGAATAAATTCACCTTTCTCCAATTTTAAAATATTTTTTATTTGCATTAAATCTTTGTTCTGTAAACTGAACCTTGAATTTACTTTTAACTACACATAAAAAAATGGACTTTTTATTTATTTTATTTTTTTTTAAAAAGTAATAACAGAACATTTGAAATCGTCCAGTATTCTAATTCAACATTCAAATTTCCATATATGGTTTTATCAAAGTCCCTCTTCAAAGATCATTCTTTAACGATGTGCTGTGGCGCTATATTGGGTGTCAATCCCTCAATATTTTGCTACTCAGAAGACTAAATTGTTCTCAATCCTTTTTTTTTTTTTTTTGAGCAATTCACCCCAAGAAAGGCAGGGATGCCACTAGCATTAAGGGGTTACAGAGGATCGAGAACAAGATTAAAGAGATATGTTTGGGGAAAGGATACCGAGAAGGACGGGGAACAAGCTCAGGGTGTCAGATGTCGATTAACATTACACTTGAATATTTAAGGATTATAGTCAGCAGGGAAGCAAGTAAAGGGAAGGGAGTTTCACAGGCGTGAAGTACGAGAGAAGAAGTGGTTTGAATAGAAGAGACGTTTACATTTAACCGTTTTGACAGTGAAAGGGTGGGACCGAGATGCCAGCCTGGTAGCTCGCTTTAATTCATGCAGTCCGGGAACCAGCGAAAGTGGCTCGTCGGAACAGTCGCCGGGAAAATACTTGTAGAAGCGACAGAGGGAGACCACATGATTGTAGACTAGATGCTTGGTCAGGACCTATCATCTTGCATATTCATCTCTGGATTTTATCGAGGACCTCGTGACGTACAGCAGAAGCATCAGACCATATATGACAGCGATATTCAGTGCAAGGACGGATGGTTGATTTATAGATTTTGAAGGAGACTGAGTTGTATCATTCTTATAAAATAATTTACTGCCATTCCAAAATAAATCAGAAACTTTCATTTTTCTTTTTTTTTTCTGAATTTCTAGTTTCTATACGTTTACATAATTTCTATATGTTGAAAAAACCATACGCTTTATGTATAAAAATATACAAGCAAAAATCGGAAGAACTGTAGATATAGAAATTAAAAACAGTTTAATTTAGGATAACGATTAAAACTAAAAGCGTTATATGGGAGGAGCAGACAAAAGAAAGAATAAAGAGTCTTTAAAACCTGATATCAAATTCATACCACCCCCAAAGAAACTGAACATAGCTAGGCTACGTGGTACGTTTTCCGAGATGCTGCAAAACCAAGATAGTAACATGATAACTTGAGATGACCTTAGATAGCCTCGTCAGATCTAGGTTCTCACGTGACGGTCATGAATTTTGTCCAACTCATTCAGAAATATCTTAACTGTCAGTTAAATACGATCTTTTTTCCCTAGATCAATTATTAAACATGGCTCAAAGAGAATGAATCCTCTAGATCTTAAAGAAGAACATTTTTCATCAGATCTGCCGAATTACAAACAAAGAACATTACCAAATAAAAAATCCGACACCACTGTAAAGCTTCCAGAGGCAACAACAAGTAAAATGGATTGAACATAGCAGGAAAATAATGGTATAATTAATATATTGTCATTCGCACTTCCTTAGTTAGAAAAGAAACTCCTGACAGTATTTGAAAGAACGATAACATTAATGGAATTAAGAAGCCTATTTTCCAGAAAACCTATTACTGTCAGGAGCCATAACTGATATGGAAGGAAGTAACGCGTGTACACTTTCCATTCTACAAATATTTCGTTAACAATCAAATCAAAATACCTGCGCTTGTAGCAACATATTTAGAGTAATGGTAATATAGCAGTTTCCTTTTACGGAAACATTTGACATTCATTGAGCGAGCAGACAGTGCTACACGAGCAACATTTTACTTCACTCCTTCGCCATTCGGCTAGGATCAAAGTACTGTTTTTGAGTAATTTGACGTCTACTTATCATCTACCAGTTGCTTCTCTGTCTTTGGACAGAGTGCGCTCAAGGGCTTCTCTTTCAAAGGACAGAGGTGACAACTGAGGAAAATAATACTGAGAGGTGCCCAGCCTCGGGTAACAGCTGCCCGAGGCCACGCCCTCCGATTGCAAAAGAGGAAGGGATCGGTGCTTGTTGGAATTTTTGTGTACGTTGGAGTACTAGTGAGCTAGCCAAAATGAGCTGACTCATTTTATAGTTCACCAATAGAAGGATTAACCAATCAGAAGGCTCAGAATATTCACTGCGACGTGTATAAAGGCGGCCATTTTTTTCCCGAATATTCACTGCCAACCTCTGATATCGAAGACTGAAGAATTACGGAACAGCTGCTGGTAGTATTGTCGATATAGTCAGATCCAGTAGAGTGTCTGACTCGCGAGTATTAATCTTTAACGTTGTTTTATTGAACAGATCACGTACTGCGCTGTATTCTATATTCATAGATTTGGCGAACATGGTCAACAGTGCTCGCACCAAGGCCAGCTCAACCGACGGTTGCGTGGACTGAGGGGTATTATTGTTCCTGTCCCGGGCGTACGCACTCGAGTCCCCACATAAAAATAGACCTTGTGTCACATCTCGTCCTTGTGAGGGAACAGAGGAAATACCAAGTGTAGTACCTGTTCTCATCTCTAATAGTAATAGCCGTTTCCTTATAAGGAAATTTTCGACATTTCTTGACCGACCAGTTAGCATTGTTGACAATTATAAAAAAAGATTTTCTTAAATCTAAGAGTTATTACTGTTCCTCGAATTGATAACTGATTTCTTCCGACACTTTTCATTGAATTAGTGTGGAAAAACAGCATCCCATGTCAATATTTTCTCTGTCATTTATATGCCCTGTCCATTTTAGTTGTCGAGCTTGTTGAAAGTACCCAAGTACTGTAGTTTCTGTTATTTGGTAGAGTTCTTTGCTTGTGTCCATAATCTTTGAATAGGTTCTGTCTTCGCCAACGTCCACACTTTTTACTCACTCAAAGCAATTTCTAACCATTTGTCTTAGAAAGCGATTGTATACAGCTGATATTTTAGATATTTTGACGCGGTTTTTGGTACCATGCACCTGAAAAGGCCATTTAAGAACATGACTCGAATCTTCAGATTATTATTTTGGCATCTGTCTATATTTCTGGGATGATGTATTCTAATTATTTACATTATTTACATTATTCGAACTGTTGTACTCGTGTTTATTGCTATATTCAGGACGTTTCGACCATTATACGATCTAGCCTTTTTCAGGCAATTGGAATTTCGAACCTAACTCTTTATTTCGCCCAGCGGTGTAGATTGTTTCCGTTTCCCCTGTTCCGAATGTCTCAGTTATCTCCCATTATCTCTCCAGTGGCTTTGTCCACTACTACAGTAGCTAGTCAATTCACTGGATCCAACCTACGCTTTTATCCATTAGGCCATGTGTCCTTGAGGGCATCAGTGTATGAATTTTAGAGACTTTTAAACTTAATGTCTCAGTCACTTTTTTCCAAAGCTCATATTGCAATTTTTTTAATTATTATTGCTTTTCTTTAGCACTCTGTATTACTGATTCCCATATTGTATTCATTTCTATGCTTGGTCGTAGGTGATGTTTTTGGCCTAAGTATGTACATAAGTTTTCGTATTTTCCAAAATAAAGGGTTCAGTTCAAAATTCCAATCACTTGAAGAATCCGGAGCAAACATTGGCTGAAACGTCGTGAATATCGCAATAAAGATGAGGACAACAGTCCAAACAATGTAAATAATATTTTGATGTTGGGCGAAACTACACACATGGCAGACTATTCTCTTCAATTTCCTTATATCACATACTCAATTTGTTATAACCTATCTATACACCGAGATATTCAGAGTGTTTGGTATTTACTAAATCTACATTGTTTTTTTTTTTTGATGGCGTTAAGATATTTGCCATTCCTATTCCAGATAAAGCTTTATTTTGAACACCACTGGAATATTTGGGAAGGACCTTTGCATACCATCCCATATTAATGGTACCCCTCTCATCATATGGAAAATAACTGAAATTTCTAAGTTGCATATGATCCTAATGCAAGTTAGAAATTTCAGTTTAAGTTTATGAGCTGAATTAAAATAATAAAAACAAAAGAGAAAATGTCGACTGAAGTTTGAACAAAGAATTATTTTTTGACGAAAATCCATTCTCATAACTTGAGTGACAGTATTACGCAACCGATGCCTTCGCCAGTAATGCTAAACTCATATATAGAACAGGACGTACCAGGTATAACAGAAAAATTATCCAAATCGGGCAACAGCAAAATTGTCCAATTGTTAGATTAAGATTGAAACGTTATCAGGCTGTTTCTTGGGTGTTTTACCAACAGGAAGATCATCTTGTCCACTTTTAGCATTTTACTCTTACAGTACAACGACACGCAAGTTTACTCTCCCTGAGACGTATAAAATACTGAGTGGGATATGTAACCACGGTCGAAAATCCAGTTCCACAATTCATTGATCTTCCCAGTAGATTTTTCATTCACTGAAATATCGGCTGAAGGTCCATTTGATGTCTGGATGTAATTTTATTTTTAGCTGGGTTTAAACATGTTCTTTAATTTTACCTATATTGTTGAACAGACGGAAATTAAAAGCAAATAAAGCTTTACTTAAGTGTAAGACAAAAAAAAAATAAATTTCATAATTGATTTTGTTTAGGTTGGGTTTCAACTTTTTGATGTATAATGCTTCAAGAATTTTTAGTTTTTGTCTATTGTTTTCATGTCGAAGTATAATGTGCGGGCAGGCATGTTGTTTTAAATGCCAAAAAATGTTAGAGTTTTCATTCAAATGTAGTGTCAAGCGTCGTGAAAGCGAGTTTGTGGTGTGACCAACATAAATATTATTTAATTCCTTGGAGATACACTCTCCCAAAGGGCACTTGAATATATATAACAGGTAATAAATCCGTTTGTATATAATCCTAGTGGATCTTAATAATATAAAATATTGAAACTCACTCATAAAAAGAGCTCAACGTCTTTATTATACCAGAACATATATATTACATAACAAGGATATTAAAATTACCTCCTGGGTATAGACTATTTCCATCAACGTCTGTACCCTGGCTTTATTCAATCCAAACTAATTTTTGGCGTTGAATAAAGCCAACGTACTGAAGTTCGAGGAAATAATCTATAGCCATGAAGTAATTTTGATTTCCTTGTTATGATATATATATATATATATATATATATATATATATATATATATATATATATATATATATATATATGAAAGTGAGCATTGAAGTCAACACAGGCTGTTTCATGCTAGACGCAATAGTATATATATATATATATATATTCGTGTGTTTATATATGCTTATAGCTTTATGAAACGACCAAACTTCTCTCCCAGAAAGAGAGTGTGCATATAGTATTACTGAATTATAACTATCACACTTCCTTGGGATTTTCTGTGTCAATTTCAGCGCATATCACTGACCTCCACTTGAACTCTCAACAACTCGCCAACACTGACGGAACTAATGCTGAACTCAGGTTATCTTAGTGAACATACCAGCAAAAGTTATCAAGTCTTTTTCACGACGACGCTTTAGTAGAGTAATAAATATATTCACCCATTATTGTCAGATGTCATCTTCCTATTTTCCACCAGGAATTTTCAATGTCCCTTTCTCATCTTAACATTTGAGGTGTCAAACCTTTTACTTTGGTGAGAACAAATACATCACGGATCAATTGAGAGCAATTCTTAAACAAATACAATTTGGTGAAGCCAATAAAGAATTTAAAATCAAGTGACAACACGTAAGAAGACCAAATATGCCTGAGAGTGGGCGACATCAGTTTTCTAATTGTAAAGAATATGTTAGCTTGCTTTAATTTGAACACTGAATTATAAAATGAAGCAGTTAACCAATGACTTTTTCTCCTGCTACGTGCTGTATCTCTTTAAACCGTGCCTTTCCACAACTCCGTACCCTTTATAGGTATTAGTAAGGTCTGTCTTTTCAGCATCCTTTGTCTGTTCTGCCATCCATTTATGTGATGTAAAATATTCTCTATTTCCATCTGCATCTGTTGTTTTCTATATGTCCTTGAGAGTGTGGAATTCTCTAAGACCACGTTCCTCATTATTTTGTCTAGAAATTTCAATTGTCGTTTTCTGATTAGAACTTTCTCTTTATACACATGTTCAATCCATGACATTCTCAGCATCCTTCTGTAGAACCACATCTCTGTTGCTACAATTCTCATCTTCATCTATGAAGGGATTGTACGGTATTCACTTTCAATAGAGGACGACCGTTCATATGTTATAGCAACATGAATAATTATGATGATTATGATGATTATGATGATGAGTCCCATTAGGGAATGCTGGGAGAAAGGAAGATCCAGAGGAAGAGTTTGAATGTCGTTTTTGTGTTACTTCGTCTTTACACCGGACAGTTTCATATAATTTATCTTTCCACCCTAAACACAATGGGAGTATTTCATAACACTTCAGTAATCTTTGTTTATAACAGAATTTTCCCGTTTCTTAATACTTTGCTTATCTTTTACAAGGCAACTTTCGATATTTCAACAGATCTTCAGCTTTTGGTGTCAGACTTTCCGTCCTCTGTTAAGACACTTCGCACACGCTTGATTTTGGTTTTGCTTCATTCGTCGTTATTTTTTTCTCTAGTTGACAAACATACATTCTGTCTTCTTGCAACTGGTGGTTAGTCCTTTCTTCTCACTTACTTCCTCTAAGAGTTCCTGCAAATTCCTTTCTGTGTCTGCTATCAACTCAACACTCATCTGCATATCATATATTGTTAACATTATGTCCACCAACGATAAATCCTGGTAGGCCTTTGTTCTTTCAGGATCACATCACTGTAAAGGTTGAATAAACTCGGTAAGAAGTCACTTTCTATTTTTATGTATTTACTGAGTTCATAGAAGACGGAATGTCGTGCATCGGCCTCAGTGTAAAATGTAGCCGCGACACGTAACGGTTGACCGGGTGCCTACGCGCGTCACGGCACGAAGGCGATGACAGCGCACCAACCGATCGCGGCCTATGTCACATGTATTAGCTCTAGAACTGCCACAGTTATCTATCGCCTCCGAGAAGGATTACTGTCCCAAGGATTAGATCCAGTTCCTGAGCCATTTGTTGTTTTTCTCGTTCTAATGCGTGGCGTGAAATTATACTTGCATGGCTTAAGCTTTGAGATAAGCGTATGACTACTGGCAGGATCAATTAGGTATCGTGCTTTGTTTGTGTAGGTTATTCTAATATCCAAATAAACCTGTTTTTCCTACCACCCCAGAGAGTTCTTTGTGTCGTAACTCATATCAAAGACTCTCGCATAATCTATAAAACAGGTATACACCCTTCGTATATTTCTATTATTCTTTCTGTTATCATTCTGAACATAAACGATATATTCCTTGTTCCAGTGTCTTTAAGGAAACGGCGCTGCTCTTGTTCTATGTCAAGTCTAATTGTTCTACGCGCTCTCTTCATCAGAATTCGGGATGATAGCGTTCCCTAGGTAAGTTATTACGCTGGTTGTTTGATTAGGTTCGAATTGATTTGCGCCTATTTTCTGACCGACACCTTCAAAAATAGATCCACTACGACGTAACAAAGAACCAACTTTCAGATTTGAAGAAAAGCCGTGGCATTATGACTGTAGATATATACATGGTTAACAGCAAAATTGCCCAAATCGTTTAACAGCATGGAATTATTGTCCATCCGAACAAGTGGTTAATATATATATATATATATATATATATATATAAGGTTGGTGCAAAAATAATGACGTAATAAAGTCGTTTTTTGACGTTAAAAATACGTCAAAAAACGACATTGTTACGTCATTTTGCACCAACCTAATATATATATATATATATATATATATATATATATATATATATATATATATATATATAAAGCATTACGCTCCGAGCAACGTGGGAAGCCCTTAGGATGCAGGGGGTTGCAGAAAATTTGGAGCGAGAGCAGATAGGAGTGATAGAAGAAAGGATGAGGAGAAGGATAGTGGATAGATCAAGGTGACTGGAGATGTCGATTGACAATACATTTGAATATATTGGAGATTATAGCTCTCAGGGAAACAGTAATGGGGAAGAGTGTTCCACAGGCGAGAGGTGCGAGGTATGAAGCTATTGGAGTAGAAGAGACGGCTACATTTAAAAGTTTCTACAGTGAAAGGGTGAGAGCTGGATGCCAGCCTCGTAGGGCGCTTGAATTCATGAAATCTGGGAACCTGTGAAAGCAGCTCATCGGAGCAATTACCATGAATGTATTTGTAGAAAAGACAGAGAGAGAGGCGACGCCGCGTCTATGAGAGAACAACTGTAGACGAGATGATCAGGGCCAATTATGTTATATATCCGCCTCTGGATCTTGTCAAGAACTCCGAGGTAAACAGAAGGTGCCCCAGGCAGCAATACTCCATGCAAGGGTGAATGGTTGATGTGTATATTTGAAGTATATATATATATATATATATATATATATATATATATATATGTAAAACCAACTAAAATTTGTTTTTCCCAGTTTTGCAGATAAGACGTTTAGATATCTTGACATCATTTATCGTAAGAATCACTGAAAAACCCTTTCAGTTATTCAGCTAGAAAGAGAACAGTTTAAAATTGTTTTGTGTAAACCCCACTATGTCTTCCCAACTGAGGAAAATATCATTCAGCCCTTCAGTAAGGGTACCAACATTAATACACTGGATTCCATCTTCAAAGTCCATTCAAAAACCATCAAGAGAACTTGAATAAGTTTAAAAAAAGAGGGAACAGTTGATAGGAAAACTGGATCATGAGGTCACAAATGAAGAGGGATCATCATTCAACTTAGATATAAATACATTCTAACTGTTCAAAGTCGAGTCCAATAGGGTTATAAAACTCTCAGAGAATTCCAGTAAGGTATCTTTAATCATTTCTAAGATACAACGTTTCAATCTTAATCTAACAATTGGACAATTTTGCTGTTATAACTGGTACGCCCTGTTTTTCTATATGAGTTTAGCAAAAACTCGTGATGTTTATTTTTTATTGTCTTACATTTAAGTAAAGCTTTATTTACTTTTAATTTCCGTATGTTCCACACTATGGGTAAAATTTAAGAACACGTTTAAACCTAGATAAAAAAAAAATTCCATCCAGACCTCTAATCGAACTTCAGTCGATATTTCAGTGAATGAAAAAACTGCTGGGAAGATCAATGAATTGTGGAACTGGATTTTCGACCGTGGTTACATATCTCACTCAGTATTTTATACGTCTCAGGGAGAGTAAACTTGCGTGTCGTTGTACTGTAAGAGTAAAATGCTAAAAAGGGTCAAGATGAACTTCCTGTTGGTAAAACACCCAGGAAACAGCCTGATAAGGTAAGAAAAATGTCGAGACATTATTTTCATGTTTATTCTTTTTTTTTCTCAACAATTTGCACTTGACGTCGGAGAATTATTGACGCCGGCAAATACGGTAAACTCGATTGAGCCCTAAGTTCATATTATATTTTAAGCTTTAGGTTATATATATATATATATATATATATATATATATATATATATATATATATATATATATTACTTATTACACCAAAACATGTCAAAATCGATTGAAAATTACTGGCGAGTTGGCGATTTATTTAAATTTAAAAACAAAATGCACCCTCTTTTTTACGAAAAAAGGGGGTATCAGGCTTGTAGGCTTTACTCTGATCAACCAATATTAGTTGATCAGAGTAAATCCTACAAACATTACAACCCCTTTTTTTTCGTTATCACCTTACCTAAATATATGTATATTGTGATATACCGTACCTATAAACAATAAAGGGTATGTCCCAATCCTTATAAATATGTTGGACACTATTCTAAGTGGGGTAATATGCTTTCTAAGTACTTCACTACTCATAGTCGTTTACCTCCTTCACGCCGCTGGCGAGTATTGTACTTTGATGTTATAAAGATTACCATTTCATTTTCAACCTCCGTTTTGGGTATTCCTCATTCATATATATATATATATATATATATATATATATATATATATATATATATATATATATATATATATATATATATTCAGATATAACTAAAATATATATTTGTAAAAGTCACTATTGAAAAAGACAAAGGGAAATTTATCTTAGCCGACACGTTTCGTCCGCTAATAGGCTTTATCAAGGCAAATGTAAAATGTTTTATTTTGAAAAAAGTATTTGTAAACAAAAGTAAAAAAAATATCGTTAGGTTTGCAAAATTTTTAAATCTAAGAACGCTGATAAATATTCTTTAAGCTGTGAATGTCAAAGTATATTTACTTCTGTTTAAAAATACTTGACGCGAGAAAAATCCTTACAATTGGCTTGATAAAATCTAACAGAAAACAAAACGCGTGGGTAATTAAAAAGTTTTCCTTTTGTGTTCACACACACACACACATATATATATATATATATATATATATAGCTCCTTAATCGTGAAAAACCATATATATATATATATATATATATATATATATATATATATATATATATATATATATATATAGTTTTTCACGATTAAGGAGCTACTATTTCAGTATAATGTATCTTACGTGGGTGAGATATTGTAAAAAACATAATCTATGGACGAATGAAGGAATGGAAAAATATTATGAATCACCTTCATTTAGATATAAACATTGCCCTGTGTCCTACGTAACATTTAGATAATTAGATATTAGACAAAACAACGAATTATTTTTTCTTCTCTACTTAAGAACGAAGGAGGATGAAGTATCTCACCTGTCATCATTAAAAGCTGCGATTCTGAATGTATGAGTTAACGCCCTCTTGTCGGGGCGCTATGAACTCAAAGGAGGAAGTAAGTGTTCGGTAGATGGGCTACATTTTTGACTGTGCAGCAAATTTATTTAACCCTTTTAAGTTCGGTTAGGACCTCATCAAATTTTATATACGCAATTATTATTTTTTTTTTCAGCCATATTTTTACATTTTGTGGTATTTCGTACATTTAGCTGCAATAGTAATATTTGGAGAGGAGCGTATCGCCGCCAATTTATCTACAAACCCACCGAAAAGATTATGAAGCAAGAGAAGCAACAAATATGATCTACTGATGGCTATCCTTGATAGATCGTTATGGAAGAGATTCAGTGTTTTCTAAGTTATCCGCTCTTTCCTTTTTCCCCTCTTGACTTTTTGGGCATCAAATTCTCCAAGCCTTCTTTCTACGTTGTATGTCGCAGAAATCCCAATGTTGCTTTTTAATAGTTGTTGAGTGTTCTTTCTGTTTCTGTTTCCATGTTACTTAAAAATTCTTCGCCACTCACATGTTTAGTTCATGGTTAATTGTATAACTACCTCGAGATATGGGCGATGGTGAACGGTCGTTAATATAGTTGCATTTTTCTTTCACGGCCGGTGACCGCTAGATGTTTTGAATCCAGAGATAAAAGAACATCAGTATAGGGAATTTTAAACTTAACTATTTTATTTACGTTCATGTCGACATGTTCTATTTATCCAGTGGGGTCGCTCTCCCGCACTGGGGAGCCGTTACAGACATGAAAGGTAGGAGCCTCTACATTGTTTGACGGTTTAAGAAACCATTCACTGAAAACCGTTATCTATTGTTCTCACGCTGGCTCTGCCACTCAAAACCGACTTCCTTGTTTTGTCTTACATCTGACCTCGAAGGTCAACCTGGAAGTCCGATCAGAGATACCATTCCTCTAAAAAAAAAAAAATAGTCTGCTAAAACAATAATTTAACAATCTCAGCATCTCACCAACAAAAAATAAATATCAAAAAGTCATAGCTAGCCTAGATATTAAATTCTCATATATTAACATACCAACACCTGTCTATATTTATTATGAGATGAGGTATTGTAACTATTTACATTATTTACATTGTTCGGACTGTTGTCTTCATCTTTATTGTCACATTCACGACGTTTCGTGGACTAAATGAAGGATTCGGCTCAAAATTTCAAGAAATATCAACTGACGAAGGCCGGAGGATACAACGGTCGAAACGCCGTGAATGTGACAATAAAGATGAGGACAATATTCCGAAAAAATTAAATAGTGTACATACTAAAGTATCAGTTGACATCTTTTAAAGAACTACCTCATAAAAACAAATTGATCGATATATTCCGTCTATAAAACTTTGAGCATCCTTCTTAGGAAACATATCTCTGTTCTTGCAAGTCTTCTCTTCATCTCCGACGAAATTATCCCACATTCACTGCTATATAGGGGCTTTACTATTATGCAAAACTTCAGCAATCTACACAGGGGAAAAGAAAATGAGATCCCGGAATATTTATGTAGGAAAGAACAATACTAGAAACGAAGAGAAACCTTATAGATTATGCTTATTTAAATACTAGTAGCATGACCCGGTGTTGCCCGTCCTTGATTCAAAAGTCGTACGACTCATAACAGCAATCGCTATCGCTTGACTTAAAATATTTTTGCCCTTCCTTGCCTTAAGGAAGTGCCCTTTGCCGTGCTGATGTTGCTACATGTCTTACTTCTTGCCTATCTCACACTGAGAATTTTTTCTAAGCTCTATACTAAACATTAAATCTGTTCCGAAAAAAGAACTAAACAAAATGAACACAAAACGATCAGCTTTAAAAAAGGACTCGTAACTGGAAAAACCGAATGAAAAAAGAATGTTAACAACAAATACTTTTTTCACACCCAAGCTGCGGAATCAGAATCAACGTTGAGTTTAAGCAAGCGAATGAGCCAAGTGGAGTAAAGTGCCATGCAGATTTAAATTTTTCCCACTTGTGACGAATTCAGCTATCGATTTTTTTGCATGCTAGCATGCTAGTTAACATTCGTGTCAGTCCGCTGTTGGCTCTCACGCTGTCCAATAGAATCTTCCTGCCTATTCGTGGCAGCCAGCTATAGGCTCTCACGCTGGCCAGTAGAAAATGGCAGCAAGCTACATGAAAACTGCCGTAGAAGCATGAAAAAATCGATTATTTCTACTATCAATGGGTGTTTGGAGATGCAACGTCGGTCTTGGGCTTTCCGCTAACATGGAGCATGTGCATGTAAATTTTGGTGCAAATCCGTCGAAAATTGTGGCCGTGGATTCGTTACACACACACACAATCTTTTATAGATAGAGATTAAACAATGATTCGAATTTTTAATGCTTTCTTTTCTGTCTCTGTCTATATTTCTGGGATGAGGCATTATGTACATAATTTACATTATTCGGACTATTGTCCTCATGTTTGTTACCATATTTGTCACAGCGTTTCGGCCTTTCAGTATCTGTCTATATTTCTGAGATGAGGTATTATGTACGCTATTTACATTATTCGGACTATTGACCTCATCATTGTTGCCATATTTATTACAGCGTTTCGGCCGTTGTACGCTTCGGCCTTCTTCAGGTGGTTGGAATGTTCTCAAGGACACATGGCACGGCGGATAAAGGCGTTAGTTTGATCCAGTGACAGGAACCAAAACGTGTGAGTTCAATACCTGGAGAAGGCGGTGGAAAACCTGGAGAGGGAAATTAGCAGGAGATAATTGATAACTGACATCCATTAGACATGCCACGTGGAACTAGAACAGTCTACCCCAGCGAGCGAAATGAAGAATTCAGTTTGACATTCCAACCACCTGAAGAAGGCCGGAGACTACAACGGCCGAAATGTTGTAATAAATATAGCAACAAAAATGAGAACAATAGTCCGAATAATGTAGTGCTTTCTTTTCTGATTTGTGGACGCATTATTTGAAGACTGGACGAAAGCCTAACGTTAGAACAAAGCAGAAATAAATAAACAGACTAAAATTTATTTCAATCTATGTAAGGGTAGAGAATTACTGCATAAAGCTTATCATTTTTTATTTATTTATTTCTTAATGTTAATTTATGCAATTACCTGGAAAGGACACTTAATCTGGATAATTAATTAAATACAAGAATTGGATTCTTCATAATTATTTTCGATTTTTATGCTCATTATATATTAAATACAATAGAAAGGAAATTTAATTAATTTAACGCTAAGTAAAAAAATATATATATTGACTATTAAGCCTCAATAGTAATGTTAATGTTAATATTATAAGAAAACATGCATCCTTCATTAACAGAAGGCCAATTGTTACTCATCTTACATTTTTCTTCACTTTGAGACCATCAAATTAAAATCATTTAAATTTCTCCTCAACTCTAATGTTAACGGTAATATTAACCATTTCCTTATAAGGAAACATTTGGTATTCATTAATCGAACATGCAGTATTGTTGTAGGCTGTATCTTATAACAACGTTTTCTTGAGGATTTTCCAGGAAAAACAGGTTCATCAGGTCCAGTAGCAATTAATACACTTTGCATTTTTGGTCGGGAACATTTATTGCGTTTTTATTAAGTGGCATAGTTTGGAATGTTAGCACTTTAATTATATCATTAATTTCTCTCCGAGTGATACATGCTTAGGCGATCATCTATCTTTCGATACATACATGACGAGGCAGAACTATTCCCGCAGTAGGTTGCCATATCTTTTTGCGGTAGACGAGTTGCCATTAAAGGCTATAGAACCCCGTCTGTCCTGCTATTTACCCATAGCTGGGGGGAGAAGAGAATTCATGCCTTTCACAAGGATATTTGCACCTAAGTGAATATCAGTCAGTTATATGCCGTGCGTGGTGCACGCTCAGACGATCATGTATCTTTCGATATATGACTGACGAGGTAGATTTTACCCGCAGTAGGTTGCCATATATTTCTTCGGTAGACAAGTTGCCATCCAAGACTATAGAACCCGGTCTGTCCTGCTATTTACCCATAGTTGGGGAGAAGAAGAAGATTCATACCTTTCTCAAGGTTATTAGCACGTAATGGATACGACTGGAATTTGAACTCGGCTCTCCGATTACTCAATCCAATCCATTACTCCACCGTGAGTTATATGAGCTATCCATTTTAATTGTTGCTGCTGAAAGTCCAGAAGTGATGTGGTTTCTGTCATCTGGAGCAGTTCTTTGTGATCCTTCAGCACAATCTCAAAAGTTTCCAGTTGTCATGGTCTACGCTGGTGCCAACACGTTTAAGTCGCTCGTTTAGATTTTACTATCGATCTGATATAATAGTCAAATATAGGCAACAGTCTATATATCTCTGAATGAGTTTGACATGTCATGTAGAATAACTACAATTTACAATGTAAATAAAAATCCATTCGATTTCACGAATATTTCACTTTCAGTATCTATATAAATTCGCTAATCTTATAAATAAAATATTTCGGGAAATCTTACTCTCATAGATGTATTCGAATACAATAAAATATATTAAGTATGACAAGAACTGAAAATTAATTCAGTAAAAACACAGAAATAAAAAAAGGGGCTTAAAAGAAAGATGTCTTCACACCGGAATCATTTAGGCCATCTATAATTATTTAGCCTATAAACTAGAAATCTTACCAGATTTATCATTAGCGAATACAATATTAACGATATAACGATATGCAGATAACAGTGTTGATTCAGATGACACTGTCGATAGATCTAGAAAGGAAACTGTATGAACTCCGAGAGACGGTAGTAAAAGAAAGGTTGAAGAAAGGACTATTGAAATATACGGTTGTCAACAAGAGGAACAGTCCAAGAGAAAAACGACTGATTAGAGAAAGCAAACTCAAGCAAGTAAGAAAATTTACATACCAAGGAAGAGTTTTAACAGAGGACAGAAAATGGGATACCGAATTCCGAAGGCATATTAGAATATTGTAAGATGCGTTACAAAGATTATGCAAAGAAACAGGAAAATATCAATAGAAACAAAGATTACAGCCACGAAATATTATGTAATATCTATATTAATAAATGTTGGACAATCTACTCACAAGTGAAGAATATACTTGAGGCAATAGGCATTAGATTCTAAAGAAGGATGCTGAGAATAACATGGACATGGGAACAATGAAAAAGTTTTGAAAAAAATTGAAAGAAAAACGGACACTTCTACTTAGTACCAGAAAGCGACGGTTGAAAGACACATAATAAAGAAAGTGGGGGTAGAGAATTTGGTACTCACAAGGTATATTGAAGGCAAGAGGAACAGAAGAAAGAGAAAAAATGGTTTGCAGATCAGATATTAGGATGGATAGCAAACTACAATTTTTAATAAGAGCTACAAAAGGTTGGACGTTGTGGAGAACCATAGTCATTGAAGGGACACGGCACATAAAAGAAGAAGATAAGTATGCATCGTGAGTAAAGTAAGAGTGTTCCTGTTTACTTCTACTTTGAGCACAATTTTATCTTTCGTTTTGCTGATACGCAAGACTAATTTTAAGGTTGAAATGCCAATTGATCTTTAATTCTCGATATTTTAAAACAATGGTTGAATCTGAAAGACTCTTTCTCTCTTTCCCCCCTCTCTCTTTCGCGCTTTCTCTCTCTCTCTCTCTCTTTCTCTCTCTATTTCTCTCTCTTTCTTTCTCTCTCTCCCCCTCTCTTTCTCTCTTTCTATCTCTCTCTTTATCCCTTTCTCTCTCTCTGTCTCCCCCTCTCTCTCTTTCTATCTCTCTCTCTTTCTATCTCTCTCTTTCTCTCTCTTTCTCACTCTCCACCTCTCTCTATCTTTCTCTCTTTCTATCTCTCTTTATCTCTTTCTATCTCTCTCTTTCTCTCTCTGTCTCCCCTCTCTCTCTCTTTCTCTCTCTTTCTTTCTCTCTCTCCCTTCTCTCTCTCTCTCTCCCTCGTTACATTTATTTTCTTTGTTAGAACTGTAATAATTTTGCCTCATTCACCTCTGAATTTTGTTTTAAATTACGACATATAAAGGCAGTGGTAGGTCCTTTAATCAACGGAGGTAGTTATATGTTTGATCTGCATTGTAATGCTTTACTGTGCAGATATGTTTACAATATCTTCTTTTCTTTTTCAGAATATTCCGTGCCATTTCGTCTACTGAAGCAACATTTATATGATACCCGCCTTTGGGATAATTACAGATTCATTGTAAACCCGATTACGACATTTCAAATTTTTGTCGGGACTTATCTATATCAAGCGAAACAACCAAATAATTGGAACAAGGTTGAGGAAAAAAAAAACGGATTTTATTTTCTGTAACTTTTTGGAGGGCTTCATAAGATACACGTCTTTCATGCTTTAATTATTGAGAGGTAAAGGTAAATGCAAAATTAGAAATGAAGAAAAAATTGAAACGAACGCATAAAACGAAATGTATTTTAATTTTTATCTTGCCTCAAACGTGCGTGATTGTATGTTTTGTTTTTGCATTACTTCATCCTCATCCATACAAATTATCCATTGTATTCGTTTTCTTATATTTTCTCATTTTTAATGTGGATTCTATTCGATAATATAAACGTCATGAGTACCTTTGTTCTTTTTTTCATCTGTTTTGGTTAAGGTTAAATAAAAAAGAGCGGACATGACAAGGGGAGATAATCAGAGAACATTAAAAGAGGCTAAAAGGAAGAAAATGTAATAAAATATGAAATGTTGCCGATAAAAAAAAAAATATCAAAATAAACGTTGAGTAATTTTAAAAAATCTTTTCTTTTCTTTTAATATTTATTGATGGTTCTTTATTTGATTTTGGCCTTAGGTAGTGGGGAGCTGCTATTTTTTTCTACCTGTTCGCAAATCGTAAACATGGAAAGGCGTCTTTTGGTGGGAGGGTTGTATGAATTTAATTGTACTATTACATTCGGCTTTCGATAACAGCAACGTAGGAAAGAAAATGAACTAAAGAGGAAATAAAAAAAAAGGAACGAGTGAATAAAAGTAAATTGGAGAAGAATGAATGGAAAAAGAAAAAAGAAAAAGGAGGGAAGAAAGTGAAAATGATGCGCATGAGTTTACAGACAATAGTAAAAAGGATAATTACTGAAAGAGATCTGAACGAAAAGAAAGGTGAAAAAAAATTAAACAGAGAAAGAAAGGAAAATAAAGAAATAAAGAAAAGAGAAAGCAGTAAACAAAAGAAATAAACAAGAATTAAACAGATAAAGAAAAAAAGATAAAGGAAAACAGAAAAAAGAAAGGAAAAAAGAAAAGAAGAAATACACAAAGAGATAAGAATGAAAAATATAGAAACGGCAAAAGAAAAAAAGAAAGGAACAAAAAAATGAATGAAAAAGATAGAAAGGAGGAAACAAAGAAAAGAAAGTTGAAGAAAAGAAAGAAAAATGAATAGGAATGAATTAAAAGAAACAAAAAGACTAAAAAGAATAAGTTTTTTTATAGTACTTAAAAGAATGAGTGAAGAAAAAAACAATCAGGGAAAAAAAGGAAAAAAATTTAAAATATTAAAATGGAAGGAAGGAAGCAAGAAAAGAATAAAATGAAGAAGTCAAGCTTGACATGAAAAAGAATTAAATAGAAAGAATGAAAAAGAAAAAGAGAATTATCAGAATCATGAGAAAGAAACGGGATTCCATAATCAAACAAAAGAAAGAAACAAACAAAGAAGAAAGAAAAAGGGTAGACAACGAAAGAAAGGTTCGAATGCGGGATTGAAGGAAGGAAAAAAGAAAGTATGAAATAGAAAAGGAGAAAAGAACGAAGGAAAACAAAAAGAACATGAAGTGAAGAAGGGTAATAAAGAAAAAGAGAAAAAAATGATTGAAAGAAAGAAAGAAGAAATATGAAAAAGTAAATACAATTAACTAAATAACTACTGAAATAAAAAGAAATGTGTTGTAATAACGCGAAAAAAGAAATGGATGAAGCAGACGATATAAAAATATAACGAAAGATTAATCAGAAAATCGAATCGTGAAGGATTTTAATGAAGTTGCAAGAACAAGACAAAATACAAGAAAGAAAATAATAAATGAAACTAAAAAGCAGAAAGAAAGAAAATATATACAAAATAAATACAGGGCAAAAAGCTATATGGAGGAGAAAATACGTTAATTTAATATATATTCACATAATTCAAAAGTCTGGATGGAAGTCATTCATATCATGCAATGAAAAACTGCCTGTGCAACTGAAAGATTCCAATGACCTGCACTTCTTTTCTAGACGCCCTTGTTTCTTCTTGTGTCACACTCAACCATACTCATCTCAGTTAGTTTATTAAATATCAAGCCTGCTTTTTGGTAAAGTTAAATATACCTTTCCCAATAGCGCCACGATTCAGCGTGCCAACCCAAATTGAACCCACAAGTTTGGATAATGATTCTCTAGGCAGGTTCGATCATCCTCATTTCCCTAGGACAATCATTCTAAATCCATTTGTTTCAATTTGACATTGCGTCACATTAATAACAAGTGTCATCTCCCTTCAGGACGTGGACAATTAAAGCTTTCCACAGAATAGTTTTCAGTATTATTTTTCAGCTTCTTACACTCAGTCGAACCACTGGAAAAAAAAAACAAAAACAAAAAAAACTCAGTCAGTGACTATCTTTTGAAATTAATAGCGTTGAACACAGTCTGTCTCTCTCCCTCCCTCTCTGTGTCTCTCTCTGTATCTCTCTCTGTGTCTCTCTCTGTGTCTCACACACATACACAATTTCTCTGTCTCTCTCAGCCCTAAAGAATGCCCCACCCTGGATCCAGTGATGCATATCCCTTCTGTTTTTGCCCGAATCACCTCCAAACCTTCAGATATAGGGATATGCCATCAATGATGGTCCCAACTGCCAATGCGGGAAATTAAATACAATGGAGCATCTTCTAGTTTGCCCCTGTCTTGACGATTCTTGCGCAACAACCTTGAAAACATAACACGCAAGGCAAGCCTTTGCCTGCATCAGTGGATTGGAGTTATGTTTTGTGTTGATAGGAAGATACTCACCCACACAAAAAGTATTATTTGTGTATTGCCAGGACTTTTTTAATTATACAGGAATAGAATGTTTTCTTTCCGCTCTCCATCGCGTCCTTTTCTGGTTTTACAAACAAGAAGCAACTGAGCGCGCCACTAAAAAGAGAACATAAAAGAACATAAAAAGAGGAACAATAATCTCGTCCCCATAGATTCAATAAAGTATTCAGTTCAAGAATCTTTAAAGGTTCCCGGAATTGATAAGACATCTGAAGAAGTGCAAAGAGCACAACAGCCGAAACATTATAATAAAAACAACAAAGATGGGGACTCTCGTGTGGATATAAATAATGATAATGTCACATCACAGAAATGTTTCTAAAATCTATATTTTGGTTTGTTTTACGGCATATCAACCTCAATGGGTTATTTAATGCCAACCAAGTTTTTTTGGTGGTCATATATTTTTCCTTCATAAATCTAATTTTGGTAGTATTTTTTTCTTCAAAAATGTATTACTGGCAATATTTTTTTTAAAAGAAGTATTTCTGGTATTAAAATTTATTTTTACACTTTCATAGTGTTTTGACTCCAGTTTAGGGGTTAACTATTTGCCCATAGCTGGAACCCTAGCAGATACTACCACCCTGGATCAGTGTGAACCTGGGAAGACCAGAGGTGGTTCCACGCTCCTCAAAACCTCCTGATCAGAGGCCTTGCTGTTGGGCGTAGTTTATCATCTTGCACAGGACGTAGATGTAGTCATAACCAGGACGGAAAATTTATATCTTAGAAACATTTCTGCGATGTGACATGTAACCAAAATGTCCTCGACGTTTTTTACGTCTCGTGGAAAGAAGTGATCATTGATACGTAAATGAGTGCTTTACGTGCCGGGAAAGCGATTTTGGTGGGAACATTTCTGTTAACCAATGCAAGTATATTGCGCACACACATCAGTCATAGCTCGAGCAGCGGCGAGGAAAGATACCGGTTTCGAAGCAGCTCATTCAAGGTTGTCTTGTTCGCAGCCACATCAAATCGCAAAATACGTCTTTGGGGGATTATGCTGTGAGTGAAAATCATCTCGGAAGATCTGTCCCTTTGTGATGAACACCGCAGTGGCCGGTCACAGGTCTTGGGTGATGAGGCCCTCAATGCGTCCATAGAGAAGGACAACTGCCAAATCTGTGGTGAGCTCACCGAACGCTTCCAGTTTTCTAATGCAGCAGTCAGACTTCACCTGCGCCGCATAGGGAAGGCGTACAAGTTGAGCAAGTGGCCACACCACACACTGTCGGAAGCTAACAAGCAACTGTATGTGACAGCCTGCTACTCGTTGCTTTCTCGACACTGCAACGTACCCATATTTGATCGAGTGCTCCCCAGTGACCAAAAGTGAGTCCTTAATGGATTTAGCAAGCTTTCCAGACATTGGTTCTCAACACAGGACTCTGTGGCTCATACGACAAGACCACCTCTACACCCACGTAAGATCATGTTCTGTATCTGGCCGATTGGCTGACAAGTTGTTCTGCATTACGAGCTGCTACCAACAGACTCAACCATTACTTCGGACCTGTACTCGCAGCACTTGAAACGTGTACAACAGGAACTGAAGTAGAAGGAGCCAACATTGGTTAATCGCAGAGGTGCACTGTTCCTCCATATCAATGACAGGCCTCATGTAACCCGGGTGACCTGTGATATCATAAGGCGACTTGAATGAAAGGCACTATGCCATCCAACTTACTCCTCGTAACCTGTGCCAAGTCCTTCGCAAATGAGGCAGACTTGCGCCAGACACTCACAGATATCTTTACATCCAAGACAACTGATTTTTACCGTGAGTGCATTGTACATTTGAAGGAATGTTGACAAAAGTTTCTGGTTACCAGCGGGGTTTGCTTTGACGACTAGCACTATGTTATACTTTCTGTATATATTTTTTTTTCTAATTAATCAAAAACGTCAAGGGCTTTTGGGGTTACTTTGTAATTTATTTCGCCAGTCTGTCCTTTGCACTAAAAAATGAACTTGTTCCCTTTTCAAATAAGCAGTTTTACTGCTGGCGTTTCATATTTGAACCAAGATAAAATCAAAGCTTTCAAATATGATTATTTTGTTAAAGAAAAACAACCACATTCTAATTGAGCTTCTTAATACAAGCGACAAAAATATTCAATACCGATGTCAATAATATTCAATTTAATCTTTGATTCTAAAAGGGGTTATATCTATACATTCTGAGTAGGCAATTGAAAAAGACTGAAAATGTGACACCGGGAGAGATGCTGCCAAAAAAAGGAAAGGAGAAAAAAAAATGAGAAGGAGAAAGATAGGAAGAGAAAAGAAAGAAAATTCATATTTTCATGCTAATCACGTAAAAAAAAATAATTTAGGTGCAGAGATAGGATGCTGAAAACTTTAGAGTTCAACTGAGATATTGTAAAAATATATATATATAGATAAGCTTCTGATATTCATTAAGATTTACGGAGTTGGTCAAGCCTAGAATTTTTCAGCATCCTTTGTAGCATTGGGTACTTAACATTCAACCCCTTTTCTTCAACTGTGTATTCTATTTTTTTCCGCCGTTAGGTTATTAGGTGTATACAAAGTTTCCCGGGATTTTTTTTTTATAGAATCTTTTATTCATACATGAGGGGGTAGACAGGATGGGTGTTTGTAGAATGACTATTACTCAGCCCCAGGAGGATGGACATATACCCGACAGGTACCATTCTGTACGTGGAGCCTTAACATTTTCTTTTGTTTTCAGTCTAAACCATGACGCTGTGAACGATAGAACACCGCGTGTTTGCTGACGACAGTTTCGTGAAGAATAACTAGACTGTCACATCAGTTCAACTTGAGTTTCGCCGCCCATTCAACATCCACCTAAATTCCACTCGTAATACAATTTTAGGTTGGATCCAAACACTTCGCTCGCGGGGAAAACTAATGAATAGCAGAGCCATGGAAGCCCCACGAATGGTACGTACACCAGAAAATGTGAAACGCGTTAGACAAGCTTTTCTGTCAACATCGAATCGCTGATCGGAGGCATGATACTGAACATGGTATAGATAATCGTTGGGTAAGGCGTATTTTGCAAGAAGAACTGCATTTTCACCCTTAAAAATTGGTCATAGGACAACAGTTGAGCCCAGGGTACTATGCACAGTGGCTTAACTTCGCACGGCAGATGGCAGCAATTTTTTAGGCAAATAAAATGAATGATGTAGCTCATTTTCATTTCAATGGCCTGGTGAATGAACAGAACTGTCATAATTGGGCTCTTGAACTGCACGAAAGACCACTGCACATCCCAAAAGCAACTCTTTGGTGTATTACTGGAAAAGCTGGCGCCAGGGCTCCTTACTTTTTTGAAGACCATAATGGAAATGATTTTAATGTGAACTCCGAGCGTTACATCCAGATGATAAACAATTTCTTTGTGGCTGAATTAGGTCGAAAATCTATTCCTATCCGACTTGTCAGTTTTCAACAGAATGTTGGCAAGGTACACACAGCCATTAATGAACGTTCTTCACCCTCTCTTCGGTAACCACCTCATTTTCAGGTTTTCCGACACACCTTGGCCTTCACTGTCCTATGATTTGTCCATGTGTGATTATTTCTTGTGAGGAACCTCGTCACGTGTGTATGACCATAAATCCAGTATATTTGATGATTTGCAGGAAGCAATTCGCGTGGAAGTCGACCATATCGACAGTGCAATGCTGAAAACTTCCAAGAATACCTTCCAACTAATATATCAGATAACATGAGGCAGTGTTGTGTTACAAACTTGATTTTGTCAAATAAAAATTTAATACGAACACATTGATGTCAATAAAATTTTTAGAAGGTAACATTAGTGAATTTTTCTAAAATGTCAGCCGTCTCTGCCTTATTATTCAGAAATTATAGAATAATTTTAAAAAATCGTACGCCGGTATTAAGCTACATTACGTGATTCAACGCAGTAAATAAAAAAAACCTTTCTTGTTTTATTTCAATAAGAAATAAGAGCTTTCAGTTCATCTTTGTTGTTACAATGAATTTTTTTGGTCTCTCGCTCAACTGCGCCCCACATATTATAATCAAGAGGGTTGCAGTCTGAGGAGTTAGGTGGCCAGATGTAAGGGGTGATGTGGTTGCATAAATTGTCTGACAGTCATGACGGAGTTCTCCGGCTTTCGTGCCATAGTGCAGAGTCTTGTTGCATGATATAGGTTCTTTCAGCAACCATCCTCAGCGTTACGTCCTCAAGGATGTAGGCCTTCGTGTTGTGTCCCTCAACAACAAATTCTGGAGTTCTTTTCTAATCAGAACGATCAGGGTGAGTTTTCCGAACTGCCGTACCTTTGCTATCACCATTAGTCTTATCCAACTCTTTCTGAATCCTCTGCACTGACCTCAGATTTACACCCAAACATTACGAAATATTCGTATTGGAGATTTCAGTTGCGTACACCAAGCAGTATAGCATGTCGTTTCCAAATTTCTGGCGGAGTGAATTGCATCATGGTGCTCTTTTTCATACAGACGTTGCCTAACTGACCCTACTGTAATGTGCTGTCAACAAAAGAAACAATAGCGCAGGCACGAAACATTGAAGTCAACACTTAGGATTGCCTCTAGCATGAAACAGCCTGTCGCCTCTGAGTGTTGACTTCACTTTTATATTTATATTTACATACGCTCTATCTGACATTGAGCACTTTATCAAGTAAATATAGCGCATCTTAAAATTATATTTCTTCATATATATATATATATATATATATATATATATATAGATATATAGATATATAGATAGATATATAGATAGATATATGGATAGATAGATAGATATATAGATAGATAGATAGATAATGGACAGACTTAGATAGATAGATATATAGATAGATATATAGATAGATAGATATATATATAGATAGATAGATATTAGTGAATATACATAATATTCAACGTCGATATTATGATTTGGAGTTCCATGCAATACTTGCAATCTTCAAGTGCGTTGGACGATGGATATTATGTTTATTCACTAATATATATATATATATATATATATATATATATATATATATAGCTCTGTTTCATAAGATTGAGCACTGTATATATATAACAATTGAAGGATGAATATATATTTACGTACGTGTAAATACATGTACGTGTATGTAGATTGTTTATGCTACCAATTCTTATACATATATATATATTTATATATATATATATATATATATATATATATATGTGTGTGTGTCTGTGTGTGTTAGGTTGATTTGTCAAGTGAATCATTAGCTAGTTTTACTTTGCTTTTAATTAAAGGAACCTACAACATTAAAACAAAAACTTACGAAATCCTTACAGAATCCACATTCAAACTTGTTTTCTCTAAATTCTCAAGCGTTCCATTCAGCGATTTTAATGCAAAGCAGAAATCAATTTTATTCTTTAAAAAGGATCAGAATGCAAGCGAATGACTTTTGTTTCTAATCAGAACAGCAAAAATGAATCAGTTTCTTTTGTACGATTGTACTTATTTCAGAGAGGGCGTACTTAATTTCCTTGAAATTTCTGCTGAGTTCTTAAAAGTTTAAAGATATTTTAATAAACGTTCGTCAAAAATTTGAGTTAGCTTAAGATCGTTTTTCACGCTTATGGAGATTGTATGTGATAGATTTTCACGATTATTTAAGATTCTGAATTAACTATGCTGTTAATTCTGTTTATTCGGTTACTATGTTCTCTACCTCCAAAAAATGTACAATGCCTTCTCATCAGGAATGTTAGTGAATTTATAGTCAAATAATGCCACGAGCTTTAACGAATTCCATAGTTGAGGTCACAAGGTGAATTACTATACATAAAACATAACTTTGGAGTGTTTTAAAATTTTAAGTTATCAACGACGCAACAAATAGTACAATATGAATTATGAAAAACTATGGCATTAGTCATGTTTAGAATAATAGTCAATTCAAATTCTGCTGTCATTCGTATATTCTAGTACTTACAGATCTCTTCTAATATTGTTTCTACTTTATTGTTCCCCCAACCAAAAGCCGAAAAGCCACGCAAGGTAGATGATTAATAAATTAAGATGTTTTATGGTCGTAGAAAGAGGAGGTAAGAAGTGCAATTTATGACGATCAGTAACGGTTGAAAAAAGATTTGCAAAAATTGAGATTGTACTGGTCAGGTAAGAAACCCCTCAGCAGTCTGTTCCATAAAACAGGACTCTGGGGGGATTTCCGCATGGAACTTTCTTCTTACCATTGCTTACGAAGGGAATGAGGATTCTTTGATCCTATATACAATGCATGGTATGTCTTAGTCGTAAAGGTCTGAACTGATGTAGCTGATCTGAATATTTGACATATCAATGGCAATAGAATGACGAGACGCTTGCGACGTTTTTGCCTGCGACAAAAGGTGTTGTAGGGTGGAAAATAATTCATCACCCAGAAGGCTGTGTAAATATCACTGCACTCTGTGGAGACAGAAAAGTGAGAAATGTGCAGCTCCATCGCAAAAGATTACAGCAATACTTCATTCCTTTCTTTTATACTCTTCTGATGACGGAGAAAAATGTTACACAAAAAAAGTTTTTTTTTTTTTAATGGATGCGTTACATCTACGTGAATATTTCGTTTTTGTATCCAATGACCCAATATATTGTCGAGGTCTCATGAGGAATCTTTTATTTGGAGTGATAAGATTTGGCGGTGCTAATCATCCTATCAAGTATCATGCAACAGTTTATATAGGGTATCCAGGTCCAAGGCAAATGATTAATAACAAGCTACAGAAAGTAAGTTTGTATATTTCGTGTCACTTAAGCTGTAGTAACAGTAGCGTAAGAAAGAGTTTTATAATTAGTGCTTGGCACCCCTGAAGCGTCCTCAAAAGTGAAAATACTGAGAGAACTGAACAATTTACACGTGGGACACTCATTTTAAACTCATTGCTGCATCTCATTCCATTCGAATGGCCGTGAGGATAATTCACGATGAACGACAACAATTGGTGATCGGAATTTTTATACAATACAAGTTAGGGTAGAATTACCTTCCATATTTCAAAGGTTGACAAGACCAAGGAAAAAGCTATTAACAAAAATGATTTCACAGTTATCTAAAAATAGGTCTACAGTTTGCAGTATTTTTATGTTGAAAATTAGAAACAAAAATGTGGCCTCTATTCGCCATACACTGTTGAAAACGATTTCGAGCCATTCGAGGTTTTCCAGATAACTTTCTTTCAAGTGCTGAAACTGTGACCATAACATGTTCAACACATAGCAGTATTGAATTTCTATCCGCAACAGAATCATTCCGATGTAACATGAAACGAAAACGATATGCTTCGCCAGTTTTAAAAAACGGTTCAACAGCGAACGTGCGGTATGCACCAGTCCAGCTCATGACAACTGATGGTATTTAAAACAAATGACAAGACATTTGTTAGATGTAGACACTATTGTCACATGTCTAAGTTTACTAGCACCACAACTGTTTAAAATGTGGGAGGTATTAGGTTGGTGCAAAAATAATGACGTAATAACGTCGTTTTTCACGTTAAAAAATACGTCAAAAAACAACATTATTACGTCATTATTTTTGCACCAACCTAATATTTCTGCCGCGCCCTTTATTTGCAAACGAAGAGACGGACGAATTTAACTTACGTATTTCAAGGAGACAAACGCAACATTATTGAGACTTGTGTAATAATTTATGGATAAATATTTGAGATCACCGAAACAAAAAATGAAAGAGACTTTTTGTAAAATGTTCTCGTAGGTCAAGAAAAATTGTTTCTTCTCTTGATTGTAGAAAGAATACAAATCAATATATTTTAAATTGTTCGAATTATTGATCCGTCTCTTGATTAGTAGTTTCTATTATACAGACGGTATTTAGACCAAGTACCCTATGGCTATTTTCAGGATATCTGAAATTCAATATGTGTTGATTATTGTGTCATTTTGTCCCTCTAATATCGTTTCTTTCTTGTCCCTTCTGAACCAGAATATATTATTTTTCTGTATGATCCAAGGATTGAACAAAGAACTACATTACGGCAACAGCTGATTAACCAACGTCGACATTTCCAAGACATCTTTAAAAGCAAAATGAACGAATTCATATCGACCTTTAAAATAAGATCACAAAAGACACGCGGCCATTTGCTTCGGAATTCTATTTATTACATGCAAATCTTTTTTTTTTTTTTTTGTCAAGGTCTTTCATTTCGTCCAAAAAATATATATATTCTCTTGGAGAAAGCTTTACTTCGTTTTTTTCCCTTCATTACTTTTCATATTGCCTGTCCAAAAAGTCTCACGATCCTCTTTTTAACCATTGTATTTTTCAAAATCGAAAAACACAAAACAAGGAAGTTTTTGATTTGCTTCATGTTCTGCTATATGCGCTTTCTCTCCCAAACTCAAGTAGCAAAAAAGAAAATATTATTTATTTACCGACTCACGTCTTGTTGGTGGGTGAGAATAATGCTTACAATAGACCTCCGCCATTCAACATTGTCATTTTAAATATAGAATACGAACAAAATGCTGTATAATAACGGTGAATTGTGAACTTAATGAAAACAGTAGACAATAGGTATGCCGGCTGAAAGACATTGATAATGCATGTTCTCTCTTATATTTTTATAACTATAGCCAATCATACGCCTTTATTTTTATCTCATAAACTTTTTAAAAATGGTGGATTCAAGACTCAAGGACGAATGGGCAGCAAAATGAAATAACATTCTTGACTTCAAAATAGGCCCCAAATTATCTGTTTAGAAAATAAAACAAAATATAAAAATTTTAACTCACTAATCAAATTTTTCATAAATAAAAAATTTTTGTAAGAAACAAGGAAGATAGAGCGTCATACGCCTTCCGATATTGCAGTGATTGCTGGGAAATCTCCTTACTGATGAGGAAGATGAAGCAAAAGAATTATGGTTGTAAAGATTGATGCCAAGAATACCATGGACTGAACATGTGATTAATTACGAAGTTTTCGGGAAAAGAGAAACAAAAGGGACACTTGAAATAACGAGGACACACAATGAGGAAACGGAGCTTGGAGAATTTGACACTCACAGGACGTATAGAAGGAACGAAAGACAGATAAACGCAGTTAATAACCTGCCTAAGGAAATTGTGTAAATTGCTGACAGAATAAGGATTGAAAGAGATAGCAAAAAGATAAATTTTATTAAACCCAAATAACATTTCGCGACAGAAGAAAAAGATTGAACTAAAATGACCAGCAAGCACCAGCCAGATGATATGAGAACAATAATCCTCACCTTCCAATGAAGAGTATACAACGCCACTTCATACCACATTGCTTTTAAATTCACGTCACGCAGTTCATTCAGTGCTTAAGGAAAATTCAGTGACTCAATGTGTGAACTTTAGCTAAGAAAATTGACAAGTAATACCAGCTACCACACATTATTATCCACTTCTGGATATTAACTGACCATGACGGACACGAATACATTTCACATCTCCATTGCTTAAGATTGTCTATACTTTTTCCAAATGTATAATCTGTTTTTATTTTCTGAAACAAATGTTCCAATATGGATTCGGATGTTATATCCTTAGAGATTTTATTTCATGGCACAAATGAATCCGTCTTTCGACGGTAAGTCAGGTAAGGTCCAAATCTAAATTCATATCGTCGGGTTTTGCACCATATTCCTTCTTTACAACCAGCGAATAGTCGTAGACTTAAGTTTCACCAGCTAAAGAAATTCATTCACGGAAACCTAATCGTTGAACATAAAATATCCTTTTCTACTTCAAACACTGTTATGGTCCGGTCCCTTGTACCACGGTGATAGTCCAAGGTAGAACCAATAAAGAAGAACTCGAACACGGATATGGAATAATACAGATATATTACAAACAGGAATATATACAGAGAAGTAGAAAGTGTTATTACGAACAATCGGGTTTAGTAGTAATTGTCTGAATGCGACTGTTTCGGACTACCTCTGACTCGACTGACTGACTCGCTCGCTCTGACTGACTGACAGACTTCTGACGGGCCTCACTCCAGACTTCAGACTGAACGGTATTTAGTCACCCCCTACGAGAACATCATGTGGCACAAGGCCGGTTTAACATGAGATCTCCGAGCCCGTGGGCTCGGCCAAAAATATGCCCTTTGAACCCGTATAAACGGGTTCAGGGTCGGTTTACCTCCCCGAAAGAGAATCCGTCCTTCGGCGTAGCCTCGTTCGGGTTCCTTCTCGCCCGAAGTTAGAGATTTCAACCGATCAGCCGGTCAACCGGTCCCCCGACTTCGGACTGAACGGTATTACTCACCCCACCGACCACCACGAGGGCATCATGTGGCACAAGGCCGGTTTAACGTGGGATCTCCGAGGCCGTGGGCTCGGACAAAAAAATATGCCCCTTGAACCCATATACACGGGTTCAGGGTCGGTTTACCTCCCCGAAAGAGACTCCGCCCTTCTGCGTAGCCACGTTCGGGTTTCTCTCCGCCCGAAGGCAGAGAGTTCAACCGATCGGCCGATCAGCCGGTCGCCCGACTTCGGACTGAACGGTATTTGATCATCCCCCCACGAGGGCATCATGTGGCACAAGGCTTGTTTGACGTGCGATCTCCGAGCCCGTGGGATCTCCGAGCCCATGGGATCTCCGAGCCCGTGGGATCTCCGAGCCCGTGGGCTCGGCCAAAAATATGCCCTTTGAACCCGTATACACGGGTTCAGGATCGGTTTACCTCCCCGAAAGAGAATTCGCCCTTAGAAGTAGCCTCGTTCGGGATTCTCCCCGGCCGAAGGCAGAGAGTTCAACCGATCAGCCGGTCGCCCGACTTCGGAATGAACTCCCAGCTTCCACTTGAGGCGCAGTATTTATTACGTATGGAATGTTGTTATGGGTAAGGTCTCGTAACAAACAAATTTTACCCCAATCAAGGCGATAATGCCACTAAGACGGAAGGAGTTACAAAAAGTGAAAGAGAATGAGAAGACTAGAGGGAAGAAGTGAGGAAAGGAGAGTAAATGAACAGGAATCATGATAGCAGTTGAGGATGCATTTAAATATTTGAAGATTGTAGGAAAGCAAGAAGTCCGAATTGTATTCCACATGCGAGAAGGGCGAGAAAAGAAAATGTTAGAATAGATGTGGCTGTTGCATCTAACAAGTTCAACAGTAAGAGCGTGAGACCTAGTTGGTAATCTAGTAGCAGGCTTAAATGCATGTAGTCAAAAAGGTGTAAGAAAAAAGGTCATCAGAACAGTTGCCATGAAAACATTTACTGAAAAAGACAGGAAGGGCAGGTCACGTCGTTGAGAAAGTGCTTGGAGTTATGATGCCAGATCAAGAGCGATTAAATTACAGACCCTAATCTTGCTGGGAATGAAGTGAGCCGGTTATTGTATTAGTTACCATTACGTCCTCTTTTCTATCGATATGTGCAGAAAAATGTTTCCACTTTTGGGCAAGATTATAATATGTAATTTATGAAAATTTCGGTTTATAAAAATATGTATATCCTCCTGGGTATGACTATAAACTACATCCGATAACAAAGCCTCTGATCAGGAAGTTTTGAGAAGCGTGGAACCACCTCTTAATCAGAACAGTTGCTATGAAACCATTTACAGAAAGAGAAAGGTGAGAAAGTGCTTCATGTCGTGATACCAGGTCAAGTTCGATTATATTGCAAATCTTATTTCTCATGCAGAAATTCTTCTTGTACCGCCGTGAGTTAGTAATTTTATTAACAGGTATATGACGTCCTGCAATTAACTCAGATAAAATAATGAATAATTCCGTTTTAATTTCGATGTGTGATGGAAGAAATGACATATCAGAAACGCTGTTTAATTTTAGTGAATGATTGAAAACATACGCCATATTTAGCAAAAAATAAATAAAGAAAAAGTGATAACGCTCTCATTATTTTAGTTTTTTTTTTAATAATGTCACCCCAAGTAAGGCGAGAAAGCCACTAGTACGCAGGGGATTACAGAGTGTGAAAAAGAGGTATGAGGGTAACGACGAAAGGATAAGAGATGAACGGGATTGTAGTATTTAACTTTTCAAAGATTGTAGTTATCAGGGAAGAAATATAATGATTGGATAGCCCTTGACCAGAAGGATCTCCTTGAAAGCGAGTAGCAAGCTATTATATATATATGTATATACATTAATTGATTCATCGAGTCTGATAGAAACCACTGGACGGCCGTTTCGTCCTATATTTGGGACTTATCAGCAGTGCGCATCCACTACCGAGGGAATCGAAACCCCGACAGTTAGGTTGGCAAGCGAACACTATACCAACTGCTCCGCCGGGCCTCGATGACGAAGAGATTGCAAATCTCTAAGAAGTGCCGCTCACTCCCACATTCCGTGGTGGAACTCAACTGAAATTCTCTCTGACCATAGGACTGGGCCTCCTGGAGCCACAACTACTCTCACCAAGCCGCTCCAACTGGAGCATTAGAAGCTGGTTCATATATATATATATATATATATATATATATATATATATATATATATATATATATATATATATATCAAATACGTACAATGTAAAAATATTTCCTGGGTTTAAATAACCTGCAAGGGCGTAGAAAACGTAGTGATCAAGATGTTTTTTATTAACACTTGTTTCAGTGTTAGTTCATTGCATTCACTTATGTGCTAATACCATTGGTACGAATATGTCTATTGTATCCCCAGCAATGAATAAATTACTGGGTAGACTGGGTCCCCACCCCATATATATATATATATATATATATATATATATATATATATATATATATATAGTCAAACCTAGAGAACCAGACAAACCTAACAAGGTTTCACCTAAGCGGATCGTCAGAGAAAGCTGGGTTTCCCTGACGATCCGCTTGTTTTTTTTTTCTTTGGGCTTTGGACCTGTATACTGTATGATTATTTTCGACAGACGTTCATGTTCATGGCTCTTTCTTTTTTTAAAACCTTTTTTTTTTACTTCGTGATTGATTTGACCATTAGCAAATCAAGAAACCGAAGGTTTTCCGAGACGAGTGTAGTTACCTATATATATATATATATATATATATATATATATATATATATATATATATATATATATATATGCATTTAAACAAGAGGATTACATAATTACAATAGATAGGTAGACATGTGTTAAGAAATCAACCGTTCTGCATTGGAAAATAAATCTTTCCATTTCGATGAAACATAAAATGGTGACTCATAAGAATTATATATTTCCGCTGATAAACATCAAAAAAGATATCACTATCCAAAATATATATATCTATCGTTAATATATATATATATATATATATATATATATATATATATATATATATATATATATATATATGTATCTATCTATCTATATATCTATCTATCTATCTATATATCTATCTATCTATCTAGATAGATAGATAGATAGATAGATAGATAGATAGATAGACACACTCATACAGATAGATATAATCATTCATTATTTTCTCTTTTGGTCCCAACTGACGAAATCTCATGACATTTGCTCTTGCCAACAAATAACTTCATCTTTATTTACTTGGCGTGAAGGAAAATAGAAAAAGTGAATTTTGGCCTTCAACAATCAAAGCAGAGATTAAAAAAATATATTAAAAACAATCGAGGAAATAAGAGAGAAATGTTCATAACAATGATGCGATCAAATGTAGCATTCAACAAACATTTCTCCAATGATATCGACATTAATAATAATAATAATAATAATAATAATAATAATGGCAATTCTAACCCCATCGCTACGACTTCTTGTATGGAATAGATGTTTTCTTCTTTTCAAATAATAATGCTAATATAATCATCGGTATTTCTCACATTTGTAGATCCCTCTTTATGCAGTGACTGCGATTACAAATATTTTTGTATGTGATTACATGGCGCCTTATCTGTTTGCATTTTCTGATTGGAAAACGTCTCTCCTAAAGTCTCTGATTTAGAATTGGTGAGAACTCATGCAACACATGCGAAAAACAAAACGCAATAAGAAAAATAATAAATGTTAAGTCTATCATCATCACTCCTACTAATAAGGATTATACTACGATACAGACTCTGGCTTTCCACCATTAAGATAATAATAATAATAATAATAATAATAATAATAATATAACTTCTACGGGAAGGAGACTGAAAGAAACTGATATGAACACCACCCAGATCCGGTTACGGAGATAGAACCTGTTACAATTCTATGGGACTGCACAATACACACCGACAGAACAATCAAAGCCAACCGCCCAGATATTGTTATTAAAGACCACAAACAAAAACGGTGCCTCCTTATTGATATTGCAGTCCCTGCTGACTGCAATGCATCTTTGAAGATATTCAAAAAGCTGTCAAAATACAAGGACCTTGAAATAGAAATCTCAAAAAATGTGGCATATGGGAACATCAGCAAACTCTGTTGTAGTTGGAGCCCTAGGATTGGTTGGAAAAGATTGCAGTAGACTAATTGAAGGGATTCCTGAAAGTCCATGCCTCAAGGAGATACAAAAAATTGTTCTGATAAGTACAGCCCACAATTTACGAAGGGCTTTATCTATTTTTATTTTTTATTTTTTGTCAGTGTAAAGTGTCATGATGCCATTTCTAAACTTAGGTTCCTGGGCGGGACCCGGAAAGAAATGTGTAAAGGCCAGAAATCAAAGAAAATAATAATAATAACAATAATAAAAGGACAGAATTCCTTGAAAACAACAGAGGTGAAATCACTGAAGAGAAAAAAAAATACATCATTCAAATACTCAGCATAAATCGCACACAAATGTCAGGCAGACACCAAATCCGCCAAATACATATGCCAAAATCTAATAACCTTGCTTTGCAAATATATAACGCTTCATTGCAAAAACTGTTAACGGAGAAACCACTGGGAAACATCACAGAAGTAAATAATGTCATATACTCAACAACTATAGCAGCAACTGGGAACTTGGTGTCAAGACAAAGAGACGATATAACAACAGACTAAAATATCTGTTGTGGATTCCGACATGAAATCCGGTCTCCAATGAATGACAAACACAGGAATGACATATAACTAATAAAAGTATTTACACAATAATACAATTGGTAATACGGTTAGTAGATCCAGAAACGCGGTTAGTAGCAGTAATGATATATTAGGTTGGTGCAAAAATAATGACGCAATAATGTCGTTTTTTGACGTATTTTTTAACGTCAAAAAACGGCATTATTACGTCATTATTTTTGCACCAACTTAATATATATACAGTCTGGTAAATTCAGTCTTGAAGTAGGACTTCCTTAGAGTCTACGTGATCGTAACTGACTTCTACAAGCGGTTACCTCACACTATTACTCTACCTCCAACTCAATCACAATCACTGTCTACTCTCTCTACTCTGACTGTGCATTTAACCAAATGGAGGAGAAAGTAAGAAAAGAATACTACAGGCGTGTGCGTCTGGTATTGAATACAGAGTTCAATTCAAAAAACAGAATATCAGCCATTAACACATTGACTTCCCTTTTGGTGCAATACACATTCGACATCCTTAACTCGAACCGTAGCTGACATTAAGCGAATGGATGCCAATCGAGAATGCTTTTCACTTGCCATGGTATGCATTATTCCAAAGCTGATGTCGATCGTCTGTATGTACCCAGATCCGAAGCAGGCAGAGGAGTATTTCAAGGAGAACCTCACTTACAAATCTAGAACAATCTGGCTTCAAAGATAACTGCAAACTACTGAAGACTGGATTATAATCTGTGTCAAAGAACATGTGGACGACGAGGGAAAATGCTTTGCTGTTTTGTCTTCCCGTATGAGTTCGCATCTTCGACGCCAATTTGTTTTGGATTCCAAGATGAAATCCGGTCTCAAATATCAGACAAACGCAGGAATGAATATATCAAATAAATGTATTGACGTAATAATACAATTGGTAATACGGTAAGTAGATCCAGAAATGCAGTTAGTAGCAATAATAATATATATATACAGTCTTGGAAATTCAGTATCGAAGTATGACTTCCTTCTGAGTTTACGTGCTCGCAACTGTGACTCCTACAAAACGGTTACATCACACTCTTACTCTCTCACTGTTTACTGTATCACTATCAGTGTATCTCTCGTCTAACTTCCGGGTATTCACCGGCAGCAGTAGAAGTACACACTGGTCGAATCCACTTGTATGAAAAAGGGGTGGACCCCATAACAGAACATGAAAGAAGTAAGAAACTTCATTCAGTAATAAAGAAAGCCAAGAAATTCAAAATGGAATTTCAAGTGAGTGCAGAAATTCAATTAGAGCATATTACACCTACTGCTGCGGTAAAAAAAACCTTAAAAAGTAATCAAATGTAAAGAACCTAATACAGAAACGATAGCAAGATAAAACGATTCACATCAATACTCTACCCGTACCAAATAAGCTGATCTAGAGAAACCCCATGCCCATCAGTGGCTATGTAGTGCAATGTTAAAAGCTGAAAGCGAAGGTTTTATTCTTGCTGCACAGGACCAATGTTTACTAACTAGAAATTACCAAGCACACATACTGAAACATTGAGTTGGCCAAAGATGCAAATTCTGTGATAAATATCCAGAAACAATTGACCATCTTGTATCAGATTGCACTGTATTAGCATGACAGAGTGGGACAATATCTACACTGGAAAGCATGCAACTTTTACGGTAAGTAAATAGTAAGAAATTGGGATTCGCATCACCCATAACCGGTTACAGAGATGGGAGCTGCAAGAATTATATCGGGTTTTACTATATACGCAGACAGAACAATGGAAGCTAATCGCCCAGAATTCATGATCAAAAACCAAAAGAATAGAATGCATTTTCTTATTGACATGGCAGTCCCTGCAGATTGTAATGTATCTTTGAAGATCTTCAAAAAACTATCAACATACGGGGATCTTGAAATGTTAATCTCAGAAATGTGGCACATGAGGACATCAATAATTCCAGCTGTGGTTGAAGCTCTCAGATTGAATGGAAAATGTTCCGACAGATGCATTGAAGAGAATCCTGGTAGCTCATGTCTTAAAGAAACAAATAAACAAATTATACTTACAATTACAGCTTACACGTTGCGAAGAGATTTATCTGTGTAAAATGTGTGTGATCTTTGTTTTTAGACAAAACTGAACAGTGTAAAATGTCATGAAGATATATCTGACGTTAGATCTTATTTTGGTACCAGGAAAGAAACGTCCCGAAAAACAAATCAAAGGAAATAATAATAATAATAATAATAATAATAGTAATAATAATAATAATAATAATTAAACCCCAATACACCGGCTGAAGCAGCAAAATACTTAAGAAAACAAAGACAAATGCAACCGATCAGATACAGAAACAATGGCAAGATAAACCGCTTCATGGCCAATACTCTGCCCCTACCAAACAAGCTGACGTAGATAAAACCCGTACCCATCAGTGGCTACGTAGTGCAGGGTTGAAAGCGGAAACTGAAGGTTTTATCCTTGCTGCGCAGGACCAATGCTTGCTAACTAGGAATTATCAAGCACATATACTAAAATATTGTGTCAGCCCAAAATGCAGATTTTGTGATAAATATCCAAAAACGATTGATCATCTTGTATCAGGTTGCACGATATTGGCACCCACTGAATATAAAACCCGACATGACAGAGTGGGCCAATATCTGCACTGGAAAATATGCAACATCTACGGGAAGGACACTGAAAGAAACTGGTATGAACACCACCCAGATCCGGTTACGGAGATAGGACCTGTTACAATTCTATGGGACTACACAATGCACACTGACAGAACAATCAAAGCCAAGCGCCCAGACATTGTTATTAAAGACCGCAAACAAAAAACAAACAAAAACGGTGCCTCCTTATTGATATGACAGTCCCTGCTGAATGCAATGTGTCTTTGAAGATATTCAAAAAGCTGTCAAAATACAAGGACCTTGAAATAGAAATCTCGAAAATGTGGCATATGGGAACATCAACAATCCCTGTTGTAGTTGGAGCCCTAGGACTGGTTGGAAAAGATTGCAGTAGACTAATTGAAGGGATTCCTGGAAGTCCATGCCTCAAAGAGATATAAAAAAAAAATTGTTCTGACAAGTACAGTCCACACTTTACGAAGGGCTTTATCTATGTAATTTTGTTTTTGTTTTTTTTTTTGTTTTTTTTTTTTTTGTCAGTGGAAAGTGTCATCATGCCATTTCTAACCTTAGGTCCCTGGGCGGGACCCGGAAAGAAATGTGTAAAGGCCAGAAATCAAAGAAAATAATAATAATAATAATAATAATAATAATAATAATTAATAACAAATCTAACACCATTTTCACTAATACTAGAGTATACTCTATAATTCCTCTCCAAGTAATATTAAGTCGTTACAATTTAGAGACGATATCGAGAGATGTGCTAAATGTATTAGGTTGGTGCAAAAATAATGACGTTTTTTGAAGTATTTTTTAACGTCAAAAAACGTCATTGTTTTTGCACCAACATAATAGATAAGGTGAAATTGCAATCGTCAGCATTATTGAAAAACATCGACTCTGCTCTCCACCTAGAAAAGAGAAAACACAGGCTCATGAAGGGCAAAGATTTACACGAAGGAAGCCGAAACAAAACAAATGAGTAGACACAAAAGCAAGAAATTAAAAAATTGGAAGAAAAACAATTCTGTGTGGAGTTCAACAGCGAAATCCAGGGAATAATAAATAAATAAACAGGGGCATTGCTACCAAAAAGAAACGTGAGGACCAATTTTCGGCAAGGAAAATTACAAAGAGAATAACAATATCGAAAGGTCAAATGAAGAACGCAGGAAAACTGCACATGTAGACTGTGTTGAAATAAACCTGATACATAATAATCGAATGTAGTAACTTATCTGTGGTGAACAGTCCCGTAGAAGTAAGCGAGCCAGAGTGGCTTGCATCTGGTGTATAGGAGAATAAGGGTCTTACCTTAACGGGCAGCACGTGACGTCACGTTTGCTTCGTGAAAATGGCATTACTCTCCCGTCCAACCATTCTAGCAGTATGTGCAAGAATAGGGATTTTTTTTTTTTTTGTACAGTTTGGAATGCTTCCCCCAATAGCAAGTGTGCTGATTGGTGGAACTGGAGGAGGCAATTTGCCTGTGTAACCGAGAATAACAGCGAAGAAAGCTGATTGGCTGGGAACCGCGGTGTTGGCCTGATAAAAGAGTGCTGCAGCCATGAAAAAGGGGAGAAAAAAAAAAAAAAAAAAAAACACAAACAAACAAACAAACAAACAAAACAAAACAAAACAAAACAAAACAAACACACACGTTGACTATACGTAGTGACGTGTGAAGACGGCGAGGACGGTGAATTGAACCAGCGATATTGTGATTTGTACAAGTGACTGCTGGGAGTGCAATAGACTTATTTATACTACATTATCCCACAAAGAATGCAAGAATAAACATGAATGGGCTGTGAAAATGATTTACCGAGAACTGCTCAAGCGAGTGATTTTTTTTTTAAAAGAAGGGTTTTAAACCAACAGAAATGTTGTTCTACAGAAAGTTGATGCGGATACCATGGACTGAACGTATGAACAATGACAAGATTTTCGAGAAAACAGAAACAAAAAGGAAACTTATACTTACCATCAGGAAGAGGTAGTTGAAATTTCTGGAGCACGTAATGAGAAAGGAAGGCTTGGAAAATCTGATACTCACGGGACAGATTGAGGGAAAGAGGAACAGAGGAAAACAGAGCGTAACATGAACTTGAGTAAATGGATGGCAGAAAAGGGTTTGTGAGAAATAACAAGAACACAAAACTCATTAAGAGCAACAAGGAACAGGGAGATGTGGTGGGCCATGATCGCCTACGCCCTTAAAGGGACAGAGCGCACAAATGACGAAGAAAACCAAAACTATATGTACAGAGCTTAATCTGTCCGAAAGAATAAAACATAAAAACAAAACATCTGACACATTTAAATGGATCACCATTTCAGGTGAATGGATCAAATCCAATATATGTTGACAAGGTTTTTTAAGCCATCAGCTGCAGGACTTGCGGTTTCAATAAGCAAATCTGAATGAAAAGGAAACGTTGAATAAATATATTTGCCTTGACAATAATCAAAGGCAATGATCGAACGTGAAGTTGACAGTTGTACCAATTACAAGAAAACAGCAGCATGATTTTTGTGGCGAACGTGCGTCAGTATACACACAAAAGAGGCCCCGGATGGCATGCGGACATGCTAGTCAAACACCAGTTACATACAGGTTTTCTCAGCAACGGGACAGAATGGCAACTGGTCAAGATCCAGGTCTTTGTAAGATGCCAGTAAAAGCAGATGGAAAACCATCACTGTGCAATTAGCAAGACACGGTGTCTTCTGAAGTCGTTCCCGTTGTTGCGGTCTCCGAGGATAGACTTATTTTTGTTACCTGCCGCCTCTTTCCCCTCTCTGCCTAAAACCCCTGAGTTGTTGAGAAGGCAATCGATTAGGGTCCCCCACGCACTCTCAACATACTCTTTCCTTACAAGTCTCTAGGTCAGAGATAGAATGCAAAGCGTTAACGACGACGAAAAGAAATTATGAAACGTGAAGGTAACAGTTGTACCAATCATTACAAGAAAGATGGAGGAGCTTCTAATTATCTAAAGACAATAGGACAATCAGAGAAATATGGAAGCGTCTTAAAGTAGCTATGATGAATGCTATCCATCAAGGAGAGAATTGAGACAAGTGCCAATGTGATGAAGGGATTTTGCAATGTGCGATGCGGGACAGTTCCCAATTAACTTAGGATAAAATCTATAGGTCAGGTAAAGCATAGAAACTATTACCAAAGAGCTAAAGAACTCGTGGGAACCTGACGTTGACAGCCGTACCATTTGTATCAGAGATGTGGGACACTCTTGGCGTACCTAGAATAAAATCTATACGTCACAGAGATATTTTACCAGTTTTTTGCTAAATGGTTATGGAAATTGTGGAACCTGAAATTGAGCGTCGTGCCAGTTGTTACCAAAAAGTTATTATAATAAGTAGAATAAATTTCTATAGCTCAGAGATTTAACTGAGAGTATTGATTGAAAGGAATGCTTGGTCAAATGAATGTTTTTTAACTAACACATTTACCTTTGGCTGTCAATGCTAAACCCTTTTCCTTGTTGTCAGGCTTGGCTGTGCACTATCATTTTTTACACTAATGTATAGTCTAAGCTGTTAAACATGGTCTATGCATTGACAGTGCCTTTCATCCAAAAGTAATAAATTGCTGAAAACAATTTTCGACGAGTTTAAATGTGATTTATTTTTTCGCTTCTGTATAAAACCGACACGCAGCAGACCATAGCTGATTAAATTTTCTTTTGTGAGTCGGTCTAGTGTTTTTCATGAGGTTAACCGAAAATGTCTGACTTGTCTTCACGTATTTTAAATGCGTTTATCACCGTCTTTGGCTTTAACTCAAAATGTTATTTAAGACTGTAACATCCGTTAAGAACGCACTGCTTCGAAATGGGACTCAGAATAGGTTCCGTTCATTCGTAAGTATTAGGTTGGTGCAAAAATAATGACGTAATAATGTCGTTTTCTGACGTTAAAAAATACGTCAAAAAACGACATTATTACGTCATTATTTTTGCACCAACCTAATAGATAAACCTTAGAGATTAAAGCGTTGTTAAACATGATACTTTTTTCTGGTGGTTATATGCATGTTAACACTCTGGACACGGTAAAGCGCTAGTTCTCAGGAAGACTTTATCTGAGTTTTCTGAAAGTTATGCTTCAATACACTGTTTTTTTTTTGTTTTTTTTTTGGCTCTTAAAGTAGATGAACTGAAGTATGATTTCAATCGCACAGTTACGAGGCGTGTATGGATCTGAAGTGTTGACATCTTTTCGCAACTAGTATGAAGGAACAGATTATCATTCTGACAGAACGACAGACAAATTTTAACGCTAAAGAAATGCTAAATAATCCCAACTAGCAAGACTCATATAAATTACATGTATTTACTAATAAATGGTTTTAATGCTGTACTCTGTACTTTTCAACCAATGACCATTTTCAGATAGTTACAAGAAAAGTGACATAGGCTCTCTTAGAAATACTGAAATGACCTCAACAGTTCGTTAGATCACGAAGCAAGATGTAACCCTTAACTACAAACAATTATCTTTATCTAAGATGACCCCCCTTCCAATCTGTCTATCTGTTGCACTTATTTTTTCTCTCTAAGTCTGTCTCCCTCTTTCTGCTTTTCTCTCTATGTTGCTTTCTGTTTGTTTCCGGTTCCGGCGCTTAGCAACATGGGTGCCCTTAGTCTGTAACAAATTCCTGTCAAAAAGATTAAAATAAAAGATTTTTTTTTTTATTTCAAAATGTTACTTGGAATTGAAAGTTGAATTTGAACAGATCGTTAGGTCACAAGATATTTAAATCACTACAAACAACTGCCTTTGTCTAGGACAGGGGTTCTCAACAGGGGTGAAATCCATCCCCAGGGGTGGGGTATTCAAGGGTGAATTGTGACCACAGTAAGTTTGGTGATTGGGGGAGCAATTATAGAATCTGGCCTGTCACCTTGAAAAGGAGCGGAGAGACTGACATTCTGACAAATGATGAAAGGGTTGCATGGCGCAAGCAAGGTTGAGAAGCCCAGGTCTAGGAAGACGTTCACCTCAGTGTCGCACTCCTTTTTTTTTGTCTCTCTACGTCCTTCCTTCTCTTTCCGTTTCACTCTGTGCTGCTATATATTTCTATTTTCCTCTCAGTATATATGATACTAAGCGTGACACACACCGCAGAGTGTGTTTCATAATTTTTGAAACAAAATGATGGAGTACAGATCAAGGAATACAAATGATAGAATAATAGAAATTACATTTATTGAAAGGTAAAAGGATAACATTTTAGGGTACGCAACGATTTAGTCTCAGACAGGAACCCAAAATGTCAAAAGGAGCCCTAGAGTACATGCTCTAGATGTCTGCCATTTACCTGAAGGCACTGTTGAATCCAGCGCACAATGTTGTTGATAACGTGTGCACAATCCTTCTGGGTAATCGATAACTTATTAATATATAGATATTGAAGTCAATATTTAATATTAATATATAGATATTGAAGTTATTATTTAATATTAATATATAGATATTGAAGTCAATATTTAATATTAATATATAGATATTGAAGTTAATATTTAATATTAATATATAGATATTTAAGTTATTATTTAATATTAATATATAGATATTGAAGTCAATATTTAATATTAATATATAGATATTGAAGTTAATATTTAATATTAATATATAGATATTGAAGTCAATATTTAATATTAATATATAGATATTGAAGTCAATATTTAATATTAATATATAGATATTGAAGTTAATATTTAATATTAATATATAGATATTTAAGTTATTATTTAATATTAATATATAGATATTGAAGTTAATATTTAAGACTGATAAACCGATACTAAAAAGTACGCTGCAGATGTTTTTAATTATCAAGATATTTTACCAACATTTTCAACAATTATGAAACAAAATCTTCTATTTTGTATAATTCGGAATTAGCGCTTACAAAAGATCAGCAGATTTTAGAAAATGTAATTAAGAATATAAGACATACTGAGGATAATCTTGGTTGCAGAAACTGGAATAAAATTCAAACAACTCTTAGACAATTATTAACTGACAGCCAAAAAACAGCGCGGCCTGTTGTGAACATCATACTTAAACCGTTAAAATAGTTCCACTATCTCAGTAGTGTAGTAACAGATGAGAAAATATTAACCCGAAATCCGAAAATGCATTAAAATAGGAATTATGTTTTCCAGAAGCCAAGAAAATTATTAATAGGAAATATATATATATATATATATATATATATATATATATATATATATATATATATATATATATATATATATAAAATTATTTATTTTAAAAAAAAAATTATAACATAAATATCGTATAAAATCACTACAAAAATAGCCATTTTGTTTCAACACCCCCGGTGTCTTATCAAGTGATGACGTTGAATGTAAAATAAATGGTTTTAAAAGTTTCAAATTAACAATCCTTTGCAAGGGGAAAACGTTGTTACAAAGGCTAGATGGACCATTCAAAACACAAGTATAGGAAAATTTACAAAGCTTGACAACGAAGTCATGTTATAATATCTATTCAGATGTTCAAAATATGGGTAGTATTAAAAAAGAATTTATTCCAACCAATAATTACTAAATTATATGATAAAATTTAATATTAAAATTTAAAACTGCTAATTACAAAATCAAAATTTAAAATTTAATCGCTATTAAGTTTACAACTATAAAATTACTGAGGAGAAAAGAAGAAATATATATGTTATTCAATTTATTTCTTCATTGAGGTTACTTTAGCTAATTTAATATCCTTTGACAATGTATATATTTTAATCCTAATAGTGTGTGAATGGGGTCCTAAACTCACGCGTAAAACAAACGCAATCAGATTCTAATATATAAGCACCAAGACATATATATATATATATATATATATATATATATATATATATATATATATATATGTATATATATATATATATATATATATATATATATATATATGTATATATATATATATATACACACACACACACAAAAAGAGACGAGACAGAGAACATCTTCACGGTCTGTCATGAAAAAACAGGAAAAAAATGGGGAAGTGGGGGAAGGGAAACCAACACACACGTACATACATACACAATTAAAAGTGAATGCACTTTCCATACACATAGATACCTATAAATACATGCACACACATCCACAGACATTGACCCAGACAATCGGATACCACAACCGATAAATATTTAAGACGAAAAGTGTCATTACACGAATGTTAACAACGTATTGAAATATAACTTAAGCGAGTAAATATACAAAGATAAAAATGATTAAAAATAATATTATTTAATATATTAAAATAGTGTATGTAAATATAAAATCGGACATCAAAGTCAACACCCATAGGTAACTACGATGTCCATCTCATATATATATATATATATACACACACACACACACACACATGAACACACATATACACACATATATATATATATACATATATACACACACACACATACATAAATATACATACATAGACACCGAAATCCCTACACATACATACATAAACATATACATACGTATATATCTCCATGATATTTAGTACACATACACATACATACATATATACACATATATACCCGCAAATATACACACATATATGTGTACACATACTCACATATAAATACATATATACACAAAGCAATACACAAATATAAACATATATACACACATATACTAACCCATGTGTCCGTAATGACATACCCAAGTTTCGCTACCTACACGTACACATAAACAATTTCATATACAATAGGTGTCAACATACATATATACAATTGCAAACCTACGTAAGTAAACACACACACACATGTGTGTGTTTACTTATGTAGGTTTAGTGGTGACCGATTTATAATTCTATCTCGGTCCCACTCCACATTTCACCTCAAGGTTCTAGAGTCCTTGTATATCAGATCCCGTGAGCCTTCCCTTTGTAAACAGAGGGAATGCTTGCTGGGTTTGAATATTATTGGACTCTAGTTTCTTGAAATTCATTTTTTTTTTCCATTCGATTACATTCGTTAATTAAAAATTAATTTACACGCTTTTTTTTTATTCCCAGAATAAATAAACTTGATAAGTCCTTGGACGAAAACGGTTGTTTTTATTTTAGCTTTTGCTTTTAAAAAAATGCCTTATAAATATTGTTTTTTATATAGTTATTTTTAGAAGCAATTTAAAAATGTTATGAATTTTTGTTTAATAATTTCTTTAAATATATTTTGTGATTAGTTTTGCGCATAATAAAATTTGCATTTTTAATAGTGATGTCTTACAATATATGTTACTGTTGTCACTTATGTTTGCAATCAAATGCGTGTGATTCGATTAAATTTATTGGAATTTTTCGAAAGCTTAAACTGCTGGAGCGTCTAACCTGAGAAAAACTACGGGCTATTTATAAGCCTATCGTCCCAGAATTTAAGAGGAACGTGTAACAGATCACGTGTCCTATGACCAGTTAAGTACACACATCATGGCGATATAGATTTTTATAAGCAAACTATATTAAAAAAAACTTGCCATGACATTCACAGTTCATTCATTTATTCACATTTTTCTTTTAAGTCCTAGTGTTTTATTTCGTTAGCTTAGAGCGCTGCACACCAATTTCTTAGAAATATACAAATGGACGATTTGAAATAAAAAAACCTAGCCATTTGTTCGACTTCTCTTCGATATTTCGAAAAGTCTCGTGTGATCTTATTGTCTCTAAATATTTTGACGGCCATTTTCCTTTTTAGATATATTACGCGCAAGGCATGTTTGAACTTTTTACTTCGGTAACTCATTTTGCCTTTTAATCTTTTTCAGTGTGTGTCGGGGGCTGCTTCCGTTTACACTACAATAAAGAAAACTTTTTTCTTTCTCTCCATTTTACTTACGAATAAAGTAAGAATACTCAACAAACAGACAACACGGTGGACTGTCTTTTATATAACTAGATAAAGAGATCAGTAACTGTATCGACGACCAACGTATAATACATTTATTTATTGCATCTTTCTAATGCTTAGCTCCCCACACACACACTTTGATTCGAAATCCGATCGATAACCTTGAATGTTGGTTATTGTTACATTATTATGACCACGGGATTTACCTGGCTGATAATCAGCTGCCCTTTGTGAAAATGAGGAGGGTGCCATGCTTATCATTATTCAAGGAAATTACGATTAATACCACTCAATCGAAAGTATTTCAAAACTTCCGCAGCGAAGCCCAAGATTAATCGAGCGAGAAATAAAGCGTAAATAATGAATATTGTCCTGACCTTCGTGGCCATTGTTGTTCTCCTATACAAAGACAACTAATTAAGATGATTAAAGACCTTACTTGGTGAAACTTCCACGCGAAACTGTCGCGTTGTTCAGTCAGCTCTGGCTTCGAGAGTGCGTTCAATTGTACTTGACTATCCCCTTTTCCAAAATAATCTAAACGTTCAGTTTACACTAAATTCGTTTGCATTTTCTTTGAGGTTATAGCTGGTGTTGTGGTTAACAAATAAGCGATCGTATTATTCATTTTGCTTTTAAACCGAAATAAATGCCAATTTCCAAAAAGGTCATCCTATAACGTAGATGTATGCTTTTCTTATTGTTTTTCTTTTACCATCTCCCAAGATAGAATGAATGGTTGTCAGCAAAAGATGTAACCGAAAGTGTGAGCTAAGTTTCGGGCATGTCATAATCAAAGATTTAGGGAAGTTTTATTAATAGAAGACTGAATATGATACAGTAATACGAAGGTAGATAAGAATAAAGAAAGTGCCTTTTAGAAACAAAGCAAAATATTAAGATAAAGTTAAATGCCTTGAGGGAGAAAACACTAGACTACTATGTAATACTTATATGAAATTTAAATGCTGGCCAAATTCCCTACAACTGTAGAAAAGGTTTAAAGATACAGAGATGTAATGAAAGGGCGATTGCAGAACATATCATGTATCGATCATGTGAAAAATTAATATTTTACGGAGAATAGAAAGTACATGAAAACTGATGCTAATAATAATAATAAAAATGATATTATTGCACATATGTTTATTATGTTTCATAGTAATGAAAACTATATTGTGCCTCCTTATTTCTTCCTGTTGAGACTGCTGTCTACACCAGGAGCAGGAAACCCCTGGCACGCGTGCCAAACATGGTACTCCGATGACTTGTCTCTGGCACGCGAAATTTATTCATTAGATTCTCTTTTTGACTTACTTTTATTTTTTTTCCTCTTTCATATCTATCATATCATGTATTTTTATTTTCTGCCCTTCACAGACCGTGCAGAATGTCACAATCATCAGCTAAGAAACGATGCCATTGAAATGAAAAGGATCTTAGAGTATTTCAAGAATACTGGACTGAAGAATTTGGCATGAGTAAGAAAGCCTTATGCATGTCCTGTTCCGAGGTACTCGTTTGTAGGACCTCTTCTGTAAAGAGACATTTTGAAAGGAATAAAACTGAAGAAGACAAAAGAGAATTCATTTCTCGTGAACTGAGCAAGACAACAAAACAGGCTGATACTTTTATGAAGTTTATTTTAGGCATGCTCAGTTCGGAGTTATTTGCTGCTAGTTTTGAGGTTTCGAATGTGATTGCCTAATATGGAAAGCCACTCAGCGATGGGGAGTATATTAAGGAAGATTGGGCAGAAGGTGCGCCTTTCCTCTCTGTGAATATTCCAGAAAAAGAAATTATTCATTGCATCAATGATTTTTCTGTGACTAGGAAAAAAAGTATACTTAAGTTGAAAAGGAATACAGCTGAACATTTGACAAAAATATCTGTCTTCTTGTAAGTGTTGTGGATTCCGAGATAAAATCCGGTCTCAAATGAATGACAAACGCAGGAATGAAATATAGCAAATAAATGTATTGACGTAATAATACAATTGGTAATACGGTTAGTAGACCAAGGAATGCAGTTAGTAGCAATATTAATATATATACAGTCTGGGAAATTCAGTATCGAAGTATGACTTCCTTCTGAGTCTACGTGCTCGCAACTGTGACTCCTACGGTTAACTCACATTCTTACTCTCTCACTGTATCACTCTATCAGTGTATCTCTTCAGGGTATTCAACGGCAGCACTACAAGTACACACTGGTCGAGTCCACTTGTATGAAAAAGGGGTGGACCCCATAAAAGTAATTTTTTTTTCTATTTGTGTTGATGAAAGTACGGACATTACTTTATCAGTTAGGCTAGCCATATTTTCTCAACTTTTCAGGGGTAATGAAGTATGTGAAGCGATGGTTACCCTTGTAATACTAACAGAGCGTACTTCCGTGGCTCAATTATGTAAAGCAGTGGTTCACGAATTATCTACTTGGCAAATTCACATTTCAAAAGTAGTGTCTGCCACAACAGATGGTGCCCCCAGCATGACTGGCAAAAAGGCGGGATTTGTAAATCCGTTTGCAAAAGATGTTGGTCATCCAATGATAAGTTTTCATTACATCATATACGAGGAGGCTATATGAGCAAAAGCTGGCGTAAAGGAATACAAGGAAATGATTTAAAGTGTTACTAAGGTTATTAATTACATTTCTTCTCGGGATTTAAATAAAAGACAATTTTAAATTTTACTGAATGAGTTAGAATGTATATGAAGGAGTGAAAATGTACAAAACTGTTCGTTGGCTTAGCCGAGGTTTGGTTCTGAAACGATTTGTTGAATGCTTAGATGAGATAAAGCTTTTCTTTTTGAATGACCAACAAGTGTCTTACTAAGAATCGTCTGACATCATGTATGTTTGTAAAATGATGATTTTTGGGAACATTTAAATGACTTGAATATTAAATTACAGGTCTCTGGTAAGATACTTGATGTTATGTTTAGTTATATAAAGACTTTCAAATGAAACTAGAACTTTTTAAGAGGGATGTTTTATGAGAGATTTAGATACTACCAAAAACTAAAGAGGTACATCAATGATCTACTAAAATATGGCAGAATAGACTGTCATTGTCTTCAAAAGCTGATCATCCGATCAACTGTTGAGCAGTTCTTTACAAGATTGTGTAAATTCAGAGAAATGCGAGAGACAGCAAAATTTATTGTTTCCAGGCAGCATCAAAACTGAATGAACTAAACTTACAAACTTTTTCATGGATAGACATGGATGATTTTGAATTGCAGTTGATTGAATCTCAGAGTAGCTCAATTTAGAATCAGAATTTTGTTGAATTTAGTGGTAACTTGGAAAATAATGAAAAGAAGCGATTAGAGATGGGATTATCAGAGTGAAATGCGGAAAACGAAGTATTAATATCCAATATAATTTCGTCTGCTTAAAAAAAAACTTGCAACAGCATTACTATCCATGTTTTCATCTACAGATGCTTGTGAATCGTTGTTCTCAGTAATGAACATTGCTGTCTCGTAACAGGAGTAGGCTGACGGATGAAATTAGTAGTGCATGCATCTATCTCAAGGTCACTAAATATAAACCCGATATAAAAATCTCTGTCATCAGTGATGTAGCAGGAGAAGTCCCATTGATAATATATTAAAAAAGTCAAAAGATTTTCGGTCTCTAGTTTTATCTGATGTTTTCTTTTGAAAGAAGCAATGGTTTCAATGTAGCCGTTTCTATGTAGTTTTGAAAGTAAATAAATATTTTTAAATAATCATTTATAAGGGAATTGAAATCAGCAAAAGATTATTTCGAATAACCTTTTTAATTTATTTTAAGAAAAAATGATTGATTAACCGTTACATTTATACTTACTGGCTAATAAAAATATCACAAAAGAAAATACTCGTAAAAACTTGTCGTCATTTTTTTCATTCAGTCAGTTTTACATGATTTACACAATTTCTATACAGTCCCGTGGTTTTACTGCTCTGGGGTGATTATTTATTATTTTAAAAAAAGTTCTTCGCATACTTAAGAGATATCAAGTAATATTTTTCTTGGCACGTGGAAAAAACTTTGTGTCAGTGATTTGGCCGGTTTTGGCACGCACTCTCAAAGAGGTCTCTCACCCCTGATCTACACAGTGATTATATATGTCATAGTCACCCCGTGGATTGAACTGTAGCCAAGTTTTTATCAGGACTATATTCCTTACGACATAAACGATATGATACAAGAGTGATTGAATGTTGAATTTTTATGGTAATGGCAACCTTCAAAATATTTAAATATTTGTTTAACCACCTGGACTAAAATATCTGAGATATCATCAAGAGAGAGAGAGAGAGAGAGAGAGAGAGAAACAAACTAGTAACCCCAGAGTTCCCTGCACTCATCAAAAGCTCCTATTAAGGACGTGAAAGACAATATAAATAAAAGTTACATCAACCACAGAGGTAGTTTGTTCCAAAATTTCAGTTCGCTGAATGGCATTTTTCAATTTTTTTTCAAAGTTTAACCCATATGCATTTTTAAAAAATCTACTCATCTTTTTATTGAATATCTTTCGTTTTGCTCTCTAATTTATTCTCAATTAATTAAAACACCCACTACATATATTAATAGTTACTGAATGTCATTTTTCTATGTTTAATATGTGTAAAAATCTTTTTGAAAATGTAATAATCATTTTTTAGAATCATTTCACCCAAAGAAAAGCAATAAAATTTACTAGGTTTCAAGGGGTAGTGAAAGGAACAGAGACGACAAAAGAACAGTTTTCAAGGAGACAGAAGATGACGATTGGCATTGCATTTAAACTTTTGAAGATTGTAGTAAAAGAAGAAAGCGAGAAGATAGAAAAGAGCCTCACAAGCAAGAAGTGCGGTTAAAGAAACTATTAGCATAGAACTTATGGTTACATTTAGCAGCTGTGACAGTAAAGTTTTGATATCTACACATAAATTCATAAAATCAAGATATTAGGTAGGAAAGCGACTGAAGTCGAGATGGCATGTCAGGTCCAATAACATTGCAGATTCTTCTGGGATTTTATCAAGAATCTCTAGGTATAAAAAAGAAGCAGTAGATTAGATATGTTTGATGCAGGGATGAATGATAGACTTTTCTGTTTTATAACTTTCTTTTTCCTTTAAATCATAATTTATTTTTTATTTACCTAAGACGTATGTTTGATAGTTTTGTTTTGTTTTGTTTTGTTTTGTTTTACGATATATCAACCTCATTGGGTTATTTAATGCCGACAAGATTTTTAGAATAGATTCGCATAGAAAGAATATGTATTAATATTTTTTTCCAAAAAATTATTGCTGGTATTAATTTAAAAAAAAAAATGTACTGGTTATATTTTTTTAAAACAATGTACTTCTGGCAATATTTTTTTTCAAAAATGTATTTCTGGCAATATTTAAAAAAACTATTTCTAGGAATATTATTTTTTTCAAAAATGTATTGCTGGTACTTTTAATATAAACGTTTATTATTATACTTTCATAGTATTTTGACCCCAGTTTGGGGGTTAACTATTTGCCTATGGGTTACGTGGACATGGGAACAGGTGCATTTAAGAGGTGGTTCCACTCTCCAAAAAACCTCCCGATCAGACGTTTTGCTGGCGAATGCAGTGTATAGTTATACTCAAGACGGCATATGCTTTATATGTTAAGCAGGCACGTACAAATATTTATTAAATACGCTTTTTCCTGTTTTTTCTATGTTGAACATGTGTACAATTCTTTTTGATGATCAACTGATCATTTCGGTTGAACATGTTTGTTTTTGCTGCATATTATAATTTATTCCCAATTATTTGATGCTGAATGTTTATAATTTGTCCTTGACCTTTTTAGAATGAACTTTACCTGGAGTAATCACGTAGGACTGACAGATTTTGGCTATTTTCTTTCGTTAATACACGCCAGAATCTTTGTATATCTATGTGTGTTCTTGTGCAATGAATTCCTGTCTGTGGCCGTGCATTTTGACCGCCTGAGGTACAAGACTTGCTCTGAAGTTTTGTACATTTTTATGGTAGGATGAATAGTATAGAATTTGGCTCTCGGCAATTCCTGCAGTAGGAAGTAAATAAATAATTAACCAAAGAAAGAAAGAAAGAAAGAAAGAAAGAGAAGACAATAAATAATTATCATTAGCATCTTCATAAGTTTTATTCGTTCGGCTCACTAATTTCTTGCTCAACACATGTGGGGAGATTTTTAGTTTCTCGTTTTGTGTCAATTGTTTTTAGACATACTGATAAACCCGAATTGGATTTACTAAAGACTTTTTTTTCTGTTTTGCGAAGGAGATTAGTAAATTACGCCCGAAGCGTTCTTCATGTTCTTCTTTGCACCGTAATCCTTCAGAAGGTGGGTGGCCACGGATCTCCACAATGTCTTGTTCTTTGTAGCTATTTCCTATTTTTTCTATTGCACCCAGTCCATGTTTTGCTAAACATTTACAAATAGGTAGGTTTATCGTTGCTTTCTTCTTGCCCTCCGTATGACTTGTGAGTGTTGAATTTTCTAAGCTTTCTTTCCTTATGCGTCCTAGAACCGTCAACTGTATCTTTCTCATTCTGTGTATAAGCATCCTTTTTGTTTCCAGTTTCCCTAAAACGTCCTAGTTACTCACATATGTAGTCCGTCTGTATTCTCAGCATCCTCCTGTGGAAGGAAATTTCAATTGCCTCAAGTCTCTTCTGCGAGGAAGGAGATTGTCCAGTATTCACTGTCATATAGGAGAATCTATATTAATGTCACTTCAGCACTCTTTTATCTCTTTCTAACGAAATCTTCATGTTTCTTAATACTTTGCTTAACTTTTGAAAGGCATATTTCGCTGTTCCAATACATTTTCGGATTTCGGTGTCCCATTTAACTTCCTCTGTTAAAACACATTTTCTTTAATTAGATTTTCGTACTTACTTGCTTTTGGGTATCTCCAATTCGTAGTTTGTTCCTTTTTACTGACAACCATACATTATGTCTTCTTACAATTGAGGTTTAGCCTTTTCTTCTTGCTTTCTTTTACTACTTTCGGCAGGAGTTTCTGTAATTTCTTTTCTCTAGGTGCTGCCAAAATATCCCTATATTATCTACATATCTTATATTGTTAAGAGCTTAAGAGTTACCATATTGTAAAATCCGGATAAGTTGTAAATTTTGTCATTTATGTAAAATTTACGAATGATAAAAAGATATCTTCAATATAAAATTAATATCGATTTATTTCACTTTAATCTCTCTCTCTCTCTCTCTCCCCTTATCTCTTATCTTCCAATTTTTTAAACGGTCAGCATAATTCTCTTTTGGGAATACCGTCAACTTTCTAATTAATGTGATTCACGGCTTTTCAAAGACATTTCAACTTTGGAAAAACGAACAAAATATCAGAAGCACTATTCTGTTCCGTGGATTAATTCAATGTTTTCCTAAAACCCTGCATGAAAATTGGGTGAGTTACTCACCCCATCATGCAGCATGATGCACTCACACTGTACATAGGTTTGAACATTGATATATCACAGACGAGTGAGTAACCCCGGGGGAGAATTTTTTTATAATTTATATGTAGTAAGATCTCTAAGATTTCAAGTTATCAAAAATGATTGTATACGCTGGTAAGATTTTTTTTTATGTTTGACTGATTCGACTTTTGAGGTTTATTAACGATTTGCATGTTATTTAAAGCCAGAACATAACTTCATATTGCAGGTATTTATTTTTTTAGATAATAAAGATTTAATAATACAAGTATTACATATGTGGGGTGAGAAGAGGTGGATTCATAGCTTTCTCAAAGGTATTTGTGCGTAAGTGAATACAACGAACCCAAAGGGAATTGCAGGTCGGCTCTTCTATTAACAATTCCAAACCATTATCCATTACGCGCCTTGCACATCCAAGGTTACTGCATCTTATATTCCCAAGAAATTAACAATCTAGGTAGCAACCTGGCTCGATGTTGCTTACGTGAGAGATAGTGTAGGATCACTCACATCATACCAGCAAAAATTAGCTCCATGTTCACGAAGATAAAAGCATACTTTACGGGAAATAAAACGTATAGAAATAACAGCAGGAAGTTTTTGTTGCATACTAAATTGTATAAATTTCATACAGAGTCTGTCTATATTTCTGAGATGAGGTATTATGTACATTATTTACATTATTCGGACTATTGTCCTCATCTTAGTCGCCATATTTATCATTTTTATAGCCTATGACTAAATTTCGGTCAACTTTGAAGAATTTCCTTTCAATGTACACCTATCAATATTTCTTCATTAATTCAAAATGTCTCAATGTAAATATATTGAGTAAATATATTTGATGTGATTTTCTATATTTCATCAATTACGAGATTCCTCCCACTAAAAATATGTGACAACGTTTTTCAGTGAAATTATAATAATGGTAATGTTCATTTTGACTGAATAGTTATTTCTACAGTTCCCACTTCAATAAAATGAAACTAGGAAAAGAAACTGGAGAATACTGCCCCCCGATGCAGCCGAAATAATTGTCTAAGAAGCCTGAGACAGCTTAGAACGCAATATACAGTTTTCAGGCAAATATGTTCCATGACCGTTAATAAAAGGAAATAAACAATAAGCCTTCAATGAAACACGAACCTGCAATCACTTCGTTGCTAAAGGTTCCTTAGCTGTAATACCTACTTTCTCAATCCAAGTACGTGAGCGAATAGAAAGAGAACATCGGTTCTAACGGTATAAACTTATTATTAGGTTGGTGCAAAAATAATGTCGGTTTTTGACGTTAAAAATTACGTCAAAAACCGACATTATTTTGCACCAACCTAATATTTTACCAAAAAGCTCGGCATTGACATGTGTTGATTTATTTATTATGATTATTTATTCATTTTGTGTCGTTAGGTTGGTGCAAAAATAATGACGTAATAATGTCGTTTTTTGACGTATTTTCTAACGTCAAAAAACGACATTATTACGTCATTATTTTTGCACCAACCTAATATGATAAATGCGTAAACAGAAGTAAAATGGAGTTAGATTTTCAAACTTTTTTTTTTAGTTCAAGAAGTTTCATAAATATGCACCTTGTTAACTGAATCGTCTAGGCAAATTTGCAACAAAAAAAGTTAAAAGAAATCATACGGACTCAAGACCGACTTAGCCACGGAGTGCGTCTCCTGAAAGGGTTCGAGGTAAAGGTTCGAATCTTGCCAGAGAGCGCATATTTTCTTTAGGATTTCTGGAATATTCAGGCTTGTAGACGAAAATATACAAATATACTGTTTAATAAATAAACGGGGCGTCAACTCAAATATGGGTCTGTGTGTTTCGACCGTGTGCAATAGCACTTATACAGCCTTTATAAGAGGAGTATGCGAAAAATTATTCGCATAATTGACAGACTATTCGAAAGCGCTTGAAAAAGCAAAACCCTTCTTCTTCCTCCAAAAACCCTACGTACATCCCTTATCTCTTTACTTCCGCCATTTTTCTTTTTTTTCTCCTTTTCTTTTCCCCATGTCATTTCCGTTGAGTTGACCGATTAAATAGGCCAATGTCTGATCCTTACCCACTCCTTTCTGAATATTAAGTATTATAATAAAAAGAAATATAAAAATAAATTTTAAAACTCTCCCTTCCCTCTCTAAATTCGACCATGTCTCTCACACCATTCCTCACCACCCTCTATGTCAACTTATATAAGCTTAATAATGCCCGTCAAAAGTGTAAATTTTAAATTCATTTGTCGTTTCACCTTTTGAAAGTGAAGTCTGAAGATCGATAGAAAAAAAAAAAATTCTCTGGTGAAATAAATTATTACAATGGGGCTTTAAAGTAGTCTGTTCTTCTTTAAATTATATATATATATATATATATATATATATATATATATATATATATATTATAATAATAATAATAATAATTGTAATAATAAAAGCAAAATATTTGTTATACAAAACACCAGTTTTTTAATAAAAATATTTTCAAAAAGAATGGGCTAAATAAATACACAACACGGTATCTCTCTCAGTCACACACGCATATATATATATATATATATATGCTTGTCTGTGTGTGTGAGAGACAGAGAGAGATAAAGACCATTTTGGATTTGTCCAGCAAATAAATCCTTTTTAAATATATATATATATATATATCTTTCTTTGCCAACACATTTTGTTCCCTGTGGTACTTTCTCAATGTAAATGTGGAGATTTTATTTTGTACCTTGTTTTTATGCACAGAAGTAAATAAATCTATTAAGCAAAACCAAAAAATTCCAATATTTACCTAGATAAAGTCCTTCAGCGGGCGAAACACATTGGTAAAAAGAAATTCCCTTCTATGTTTTATTTACACTCACATACATGTACATATATATATATATATATATATATATATATATATATATATATATATATATATATGTGTGTGTGTGTGTGTATTTGTGTGTGTGTGCGTATGCGTGTATGTGTATATATATATATATATATATATATATATATATATATATATGTGTGTGTGTGTGTGTGTGTGTGTGTGTGTGTGTGTGTGTGTGTGTATGAAATGGGCAATTTTTCTGTGGGAATTTATTTCTGCATGTGCTAGATAGGGTGAACCATAAAAAAAGCAAGACATTTGCTATATGATGAAAAAAAAACATAACAAAAATTAACTATATATTTTACTATATGAATGAAGTAAAAAAATTAACTAACAGCTACTTTTGTAACGATTTTTCTTCCACGATGCCGCAGTTATCAAATTTTCAACGTTTGGTGATCGTACTCTTTAAGAAAGAACATCCAACTTGAGGAGTGAAAAATGCCAAGACAGTTTGACAGATTTCTTTAGTTTGAAAACCGCATCTAACATTTGTGTTTTTTTCTGTTTTAAGCTACGAAATTTCTATCCGTCTGTTTCGTATAACTGTAAGAAAACTTCGAACAATTAAATAAACTGTCCAAAATTTCCTGATTTTTTTTGTCGACCACTCTGTATTGCTGAAAATATCTATTAGTTTTGGGCTAGTTGTTTCCCACGATTAGGGTTATAGAGATTTGTAGGAGGCTTTTTGTGCAAACTGTATTTATCATACCTAAATTCCTAATTAAAACTAGAGAATGCGTGTATGTATTTACAAAAATGAATTTTAACTTCGACTTCCGGCGTTCTTGTTGGCATACATACATACATACATACATATATATATATATATATATATATATATATATATATATATATAGAGAGAGAGAGAGAGAGAGAGAGAGATAGATAGATAGATATAGAATAAGAGGAAACAGCAGTGATATTTATAATTCAGAGTTCTTAGCTTTAATTTTAATTTTTAAAAAAGTGCTCACTACGATAGAGCTTAATATGATGATTATTTTTTTTTAAAATATGTTTCCATCGCAACACACAACATCCGATGTTTCAAAACGAAAAACTCCAAATCTAGATTAATTTAAAAAATTAAATCTGCAATCCGGAGTTTCGTTCTGTTATCAAGTTTAAAAAATCGCTTCATAATGGAACGAAATTTGATGTTTTCCGTTTTGAAACATAGGATATTCTGTATCGCGATGGAATCATATTTTAAAATATATATATATATATATATATATATATATATATATATATATATATATATATATATATATATATATATATATATATATATATTATATATATATATATAATAAAAGACTTATATATATATATATATATATATATATATATATATATATATATATATATATATATGTATGTGTGTGTGTGTGTAAGTTACAAGTTCTAAAAATAGTGATAATGCCAAGTACAGTGCTGTGGCAACATTTAAATCATGGAAGTCTCATTTGCTTTTTAATCTAAGAATGGAAATATTAGCTTTTTTTTAAATCTGGAATCGAACTCTGATCGCTTGTGTTGTTTGGAAACTACATCAAAAATGATCTTCAAGGAGAAGAATGTTAATACTTATTCAAAATTGATCAATTTGAATCGTACATCATTGCGTGCCTTTCTGTCCAGAAAATGCGTTTTTTTTTTTTTTTAGATTCATAAGGCCATAACCAGTGACAAAGGTTGAAGCTCATGGCTTGTCGGAAGTGAAGATATGCAATTGCAATCGAAAAAAACACTTATTTACTACACTATTTGATTGTCACTGGCGATCTGATTTTCTCAATCGAGTCTCTGAAATATCTTCTCTGCATCTGTATGTCTATATTGATTCATTAGCTAATGTCTCACGTAGCAAGACTTATAGATTATCAGAAGGAAGGTAGTAGAGATCCCAGGGGGAAATTTAGCATTGTACTTGATATCAATCCTTTTGAAAATATCATTTCGTTATATTGTACAGTCTGAAACGACGCTTGAAATTCTGAATAGCGCTTCTTTCATTGTTCCTTGTTTTTATTAATATACATTTCGACGGCTATTTGATCCGTTTATTTTGCTGGGTGGGGAAATGGCTATTTAATCCTGCCTTCATAGTAAATCTGATAGGATCGATTAATTAAAACGAGCAGCTGATCTCCAAAATATCCTTCAATTGGTTCTTAAATGAGGCATGAATTGGCTTGTAAATTTTAAACGCCTCCAAAAGGAAACTATTATCTTTTAGACATAGTAGAGAATTATAATTATTTTTGCCTTTCATAAGTATGGTCGATGCTAACCATCAGGAAAGCAAGTATTTACGCCTTCTCATTAATCGGAATGATTATCATCACCACCATCCTTCGACCTCCCTGTCGTAGGTCGGGAAAAATTGACAATCCCTTTTCACACTGTTCGGTCCTGCATTGCTGTCCCCAGATCACCAATCTCCAACACTGAGTACTGAAATAGATATTTAGGAAAGTCAATTCTCCTAAGAGGACATTTCTAGAAGGATGCCATAGGAGTAAGTATGAGACGATTTCTCTGTCCGCTCGGCGGTATTCGCAGGCAAACCCCAAATAATTAAGTGACTGGTTATCCTTTTCATGAGAAAAGAGGTTTGAATTGGGAAATGAGTAAGCAGGAGTTCGAACTCTGCTGGACGTCATGGTAGTTCTTTCGGTAGCTGATACAAAATGTGGGACGCCAACCCTACATCCGGGTGTTTTTGTTGAGACACCATCTCCAGAAAGACTGTTACCAAAAGCTAAAGACGTCAATCAAGCCATGAAGTGAATTGTCCCGCGCCAGACACTAACTTGAAATTTGAATTCTCGTGGACTGTTAAAAATTCATACTGAATTAATTGCTAGGTCTGTCGATAAGAAAATTGCTTCACTGTGTCATGCTAGACTATTTTGCTCTTCGAAATCTAGATTTCACATTTATAAATCTAGCATTCGTTCGTGCACTGAATATTGGTTCTGCATTTGACTTGATGCTCCTGCTTCTCTAGATTCTAAATATTATTAATCCTAACCATGGCATTTTCTCGTTTGCGGAATTTTCTTCCGTCTTGTTGATTTCCTGTCACCTACGACATTCAAAAGTTTAAATGCAATGTCTATTAGCATCTTCTATCTTCCTGGAATCCTTTTCTGTTATTATTTCAACTTCGTTAATGTTTTCTCATCATTCACTTTCAGAACGCGCCCCCCGCCCTTGAGTCTCAGTGGCATTATTGCCTTGTTTCGAGGTAAACGATTAAAATTACTCTTAATATGTCAAATATTTTTTTTTATAAATGATAAAAGAAGGATTCTGATATTGTTTGATAAAACAATATGTTTAACTTTACTTTCTTCGTATTTTCGAAATTCTGAACGTAAATCTGCTTCTTGTAATTGTGAATTTAATATTCTCATTTTAGTTGATTTTTATGGAAATCTTTCGGAAAACCGAAGAAAAAATAGGCTAGAAAAAAAAATAGACATCATGCTTATTATAAAACCCAGGTTGTGTGTGTGTGTGTGTGTGTGTGTGTGTGTGTGTGTACGTTTATATATTGGATCGGATTTCCTACATTTTTCAACCGATTTCAACAAAACTTCACAGGTCTACGCAAAATTAACTTGCGGTGGTTCTGACAGCGCCAAAAATTGGAAAAACACAATTGTTTTGGCACAAAATCAATTTGAAAACACGATTAAGAGGTATCACGAGAATAAAAGGGGGACAACTCATATCGAGTTATACTTATTATAAAACCCAGGTTGTTTGTGTGTGTGTGTGTTCGTTTATATATGGGATCAGATTTCCTACATTTTTTTCAACCGATTTCAACAAAACTTCACTTTTTTTTGGCAGGTAGTGTTTCTTATTGTCTTGCACACTTTTTTATTTATTTTTACATTCAGAATGCTTTAAAAATTCCATTTACAAGACAAGTGTTTATAATAAAATTCTATTCAATCGGTAGACTCATAACGATTGAAAACAATGTTTTTGTTTGAGT